>JAWNNU010002190.1:0-307203 GCA_035044585.1 Scaptomyza polygonia
CAATGTCTAAAATTTGTTTGTTCAACAAATGTTTCAAATTCTTTTGATGTAAAGCAGCTTCCCCTATCTGATATTATAATTTTGGGCCTACTGTAAGATCTAAAGTAATCACGTAATACGTCAATCGACTCTTTTGAACTGGTCGTCTTTGTTGGGTATAATCTTACATACATTGTACATCCATCTATTTTTACTTTCTTTTTTGAGTCTTTGCTGTTAATTGGGCTATAGTGATCAATATGTATAATCTCGAATGGATAAATACCTTTTGGGATTGAGTGTAGAAAACCTTCAGTTCTTCCCGATTTGTTCCAGAAAAAAAATACGTTTTAAGCAATTTTTAATTTGTTTATCGACCTTTTTTCTTATCTTTGGGAACCGATAGCTTTTGAGAATAAGATCTACTACTTTGTCTATACCAACAAGTCCCATTTCGTCATGATATTTGTATATAACACTGTCTTCCATTGATTCTGGAACATAAAACAATATCCTATTTTCCTTTTTCTTATAAACAACACCATTTCGCATTTCATAGTATTCGTTTTCCTGTTCTGATAGCATATCTTTTACATTTTTTATCTTTTTTTCTTTTCCTTGGCAAATAGTTGAATTTTCTTCGAACGTATTTGTTTTAATTATATATATAGTATTACTTCGGCTTAATGCATCAACGTGTTGTTTTTGACCTATGTTCGAGTTCATAATAATAGTTTTGTAGCTCAAGAGCCCATCTAGCAATACGTTGGCTTAATTCTTTTTTATTTAATGTCAATGTTAACGAGTTGCAATCGGTTACTATTTTAAACGTTATGCCTTGTACATAAACGCGAAATTTTTTTAATGCGTATAATTGCTTGTGTTTCAAGCTCGAAGCTATGATACCTTGACTCTACTTCTGTTGTACGTTGGAAAAATATAAAACTGGGTGGAGTTTTCCATCACATTTTTTTTGAAACAATATTGCTCCGTAACCCAAGAAACTTGCATCACAGTGCAACTGCGTTTCATCTCTAGGGTCATATATTGCTAATATTGGAGCTTTTATTAATTTGTTTTTCAGTACATTAAAAGCATTTAACTCATATTCTTTGAATTGGAATACTCTATCTTTCTTTGTTACATCATATAGTGGCTCCGCTATCAATCAAAAATATTGAATGAATCTTCTGAAATTCGAACAGTCCTATAAAACGTTGCACTTCGTGTGTTTTTGTGGGCGCTGGAAAAGATATTATAGCTTCTAAACCTGCTTCGTTTGCTTTTATGCCATTTTCCGAAACTAAGTAACCCAAATAATCGACTGAAAATTTTATAAATTCACATTTGTCTAGCATAAGATCTAATTTGTTATCTACCAATCGTTTAAAAACCATAAAAAGACCATATCGTTGTTCGAGTACATACTCCGCGCAATAAGGATACCTCACTCCCTCTTAATATGAGGTTCATTGATCTCAAAAAGGCGGACAACAATAAGCTTGTTAAGAACATACTTGTTGCCTGCAGGCATAGAGTGACCTGGGAAAAACCCCAAAAGCGATCTGAGCCTGTGCAATGCCAAAGGTGTCAAGGCTACGGTCACACCAAGGCATACTGTTCTCGGCACTATATTTGCAGAGAATGTGGAGATAATCACGCCACCCTGGAGTGCAAGCTGAAGCAAGATGATGCCAGATGCTGCTATCATTGCGCCAAGCCCCATGCAGCTAATTTCAAAGGTTGCAAAAAGTACATTCAACAAGCTTCTACCCGGAAGCACCAACGCAAGGCCAACGAACCCTCCGATACTGGTCCCGCAAAGAGCACGCATCTACCTAGTCCACCCGCTTACAGCGCTAGAATGCCATCATTTGCAAGCATCGTCAGAGGCAACCAGCCCGTTGTTCAGCCTTTAAAAAAGGCAGAGAGCCCCCCTGCCGCCAGTGTTCCTATTGCAAGCGCCAACCTGGATTCCAAGCTGGAGCAACTTTTTACTAGGCTTGACAGGATGATGTCGCTAGTGGAATCCTTAATGCAACTGCTTCTGCAGACACGCACCTTCCCTTCTGCTGTTCAAAATGGGTCCACTTAAGATAGCAGCCTGGAATGCCAATGGGGCCTCCTCGAAGACCAATGAGATCATCGCCTTTATTGAGCTTCACGACATCGACATCCTTCTTTTGTCGGAAACCCACTTCTTCTCCCGGTCCACTTTCAGGGTATTCGGCTCCACCCTACATACTGCCAATCATCCGGATGACACCCAACATGGAGGTGCGGCGATTCTTGTTAGATCAACCATCTCCCATCAAACTTTCTCCACTATGTCGGAAAATCATATTCAGGCAACAGTTATCCAGCTGACTTCAAGCAGAGGAAACTTTAATATTGCCTCAGTATACTGCCCTCCTGCCTTCAGATGGACGGAGGCTGTCGTTGCGCCGATTATCACTCAATTCGGCACAAAGTTTCTTGCGGCAGGTGATTAGAACGCTAAACACAGATGGTGGGGAAACTACAGGATGTGTACTAGAGGCAGGGTGCTGTTTTCTGCACTGGCGGAAGAAGGAATTGACATCGTCGCTACGGGAGAAGCTACTTGCTACCCCTATCGTGCTGGTGCCACTCCAAGTGCAATCGATTTTGGGATCTCCAAAGGTTTCAGACAGCAGCAAATCAAGGTGCAAGTGCTGACAGAGCTGTCATCCGACCACCTGCCCTTGCTCTTTGAGCTAGATGAAGACGCCCAATCATTTAAAGGTGTCTCTAAATTGCTGCCTCCGTATGCAAACACTCAAGTTTTTAAGGAACATATCGAGGCCACCGTAGAACTCAACATTCCCATTGACACTTGCAGTAGACTGGAAGCGTATGTTGACTACTTCGCATCAACAATCGTTGAAGCAGCTCGGCGGGCTACACCTACCCCACACCAAGCTGGTCTCACGACCGCACGGAGGACTCCCATCTTAAGCCTGGAGGCTAGAGAACTGCTCACCCACAAAAGGCGCCTCAGAAGACAATATATTGCGACAGGAGATCTTAGCGTTAAGCAGCAATATTCAAGCATCACAAATAGACTACACCGTTTGCTAGCAAAGAACCGACAAACAAACCTGGATACCCTGCTAGAGGGTGCTGGCCCGGATAATAACAGTGACTTCTCAATTTGGAGGCTTACGAGAGGTATCAAGAGACAGCCGTTATTCACATCACCCGTACTGAATCACAGTGGCCACTGGCTTAGGACGGATAATGAAAAAGCGAGCGCTTTCGCTTCGCACTTGTCCTCCACCTTCAAGCCCTTCAATATAACGGACGTCTCCAATCGAGAAGCCATTGCAAACTTCTTGGACACTCCGACTGCACCAGCCCGCCCCATAAGACATACCACACCACAGGAAGTCTTGATGCAACTAAAGGTGCTGCAACTAAAAAAAACACCTGGGTACGACGGCATTGACAACCGTGCTGCCAAATCTTTGCCACACAAAGAAGTTTTAGCCCTTGTCAAAATATTTAATGCCATGCTAAGACTAGGGCACTTCCCAAAGCAATGGAAGCGTGCGCGTATTGTTATGATCCCCAAAGCCGGAAAGTCACCAACACAGATCGATTCTTACCGCCCAATCAGCCTGCTATCAGCCTTCTCAAAGGTTTTTGAGCGTATTTTGCTAGCTCGTTTAATGGAACTGCCACAGGTAGTAGACTTCGTTCCACAACACCAATTTGGCTTCAGGAAGTCCCATGGTTGCCCTGAACAAATCCATCGCATCGTTAGTCAGGTGACACACGGCTTTGAGCATAAGCTATACACTGTCGGTGTATTTTTAGACGTGAAACAAGCGTTTGATAAGGTGTGGCATAAGGGTCTTTTATTCAAGATGAAAGGTCTCCTCCCTGCACCCCATTACGCCATCCTGAAATCGTTTATCACTGATCGGACTTTTCACGTTGCAGTACGAGATTCTCAGTCCTGCCTGGAACAGATACATGCAGGCGTTCCACAGGGAAGTGTGCTTGGACCATTCTTGTACACTCTGTACACCGCAGATATCCCTTTACCCGTCAACAACAGCGATGAAGCCTCCCCGGCTCAGCTGCTCCTGGCCACTTACGCCGATGACACCGCTATGCTCGCGTCCCACTCATCACTGCAAACTGCCTCCAACGCCGTCCAGGAATGGCTGCATGCAATTGAGCGATGGATTGCCAAATGGAATATAGCCATTAACTGCTCTAAATCAGCGTGTGTGACTTTTTCTTTGCGGCACGGAACTTGCACAGGTCTTACTTTTGAAGGTAATGCTATTAACAGCGTCACATCCCACTGCTACCTTGGAGTCCATCTGGATCGGAAACTGACTTGGAGAGCCCACATTACGGCAGTTAAAACAAAATGTTTAGGCAAGCTTAAAAAGCTCTATTGGCTTTTCCATTCAAGTAAGCTTCAAATGGCAACTAAGGCTCTTTTGATAAAAGCCATTTTAGCCCCAACTTGGACCTACGCTATCCAGGTGTGGGGAACTGCTGCTAAAAGCCAGCTTAACAGACTTAGAGTAGTCCAATCGCGAGCTGCACGTCATGCATCTGGGCTTCCCTGGTACATGACAAACCGTGTCATTGAGAGGGACCTGAAAATTGTGCCATTTGGGGACCAAATCAACTTCCACAGCAGCCGATATGCCGACAGGCTTGGGGCCCACCCAAATCCTTTGGCGAATGATCTCGCTGAACCTATCGCCCTCCGACGTCTGAAGAGAACCCATCCCGGTGATCTCCCTACCCGCAGGGTATCCTAATCCTATTTAATACCTAGATATATTATTGTTAAGGCATCATAATTCGATTCCATACTACTTTTTAAGCTACCCATTAGGTTATGTACAGAAGATACTGAACGATTCCTTTTGACTTATAATAAATTGAAATTAGAAACCAAAAAAAAAAAAAAAAAAAATTTGTTATCTACCAATCGTTTAAAAACTTTTTTTAAATGTCGAAATGCTCATACAAACTCTCGGAAGCAATCAATATGTCATCTAAATATAATACTACTTTTCCTATTCTAACCATATCTGAAAATATCTCATTTATATATCTTTGAAAAGAAGAAGGTGCATTCGTTAATCCGAATGGCATTCTAAGATACTCGAACTGACCCAAAGGAGTAGTGAAGGATGTATACTTTACTGACTTTTCGTCCATATATACATGGTGAAACCCGTTTTTTAAGTCTAACTTTGAAAAAAGATTTTTATTTACTAACCTTTTCAATAAGTCGTCTATTAACGGAATAGGATAGTTGTCTTTTAGGGTGATTTTGTTTAAACGACGATCTATACACATTCTGTTGAAATATTGACCCTACAAGTATTCTTTAGTTACAAAGTTCTAATCTGGCAACATGCGATTATGTATAATCTGTCTGGCAACTCGCATTTGCCTATTCTTGAATTCTCTCTCGTTCTAAGTGAAGTCGAGTATAGCCGAGTGTCGCTAAACGCGCATCGAAGAACTCATGTTCGCATTACAAATATAACCACATATATACATATCGCTGTTCTTTTTATTTTCGCAACGCAATTGAAACTTGCAGTAATTTCAATAGGTTATGGGCCCAGAGTGCTGAAAATAATAAATAGCGTGGACAGTAAAAAATTATAGTCGTGAAAAATTACGGGTGCTTCCATTCGGATAGAGCCGCTGTGTGCGGAGAACTATGATACGTGGAAACTACAGATGAGAGCTGTATTAGTGAAAAACGAACTATGGCAGTACGTCGATGGAACAAAAAAGTGTCCAACAGAGCCGGCAGATCAGGCTGTATGGAAAATATTCAACGAAAAAGCGCGAGCGGACATATTATTATCAAGTAGCCCATCGGAATCGGCTCAAATTGAACACTGTGGATCGGCGCAAGAATACTGGTTGAAATTTCAGGAGACGTTTTAATAAAAAGGAACAGTGCGTAAAGCAAGCAAGTGGCATTATCGCGCATGAATGAAGGTGAAAAATTGAAAAAGATAGGAGTTGCAATTGGTGATGATCTGCTAGTGATTCTCTTATTGTACAGTCTGCCTAAATCGTATGATATGTTTCGATGTGCGATGGAAGCCCGAGATCACTTGCCTCGCCCTGATGTGCTTCGCGTTAAAAGTCTAGAAGAATCAGAAGCGCGAAAATCAAAAAGTGATCGTGAAGAACATAACGCAATGTTCGCTAATCGTCGGAAAGACCATAGCAAAGAGGATCAAAACGAAAAATTACAAAGAGAAGAAAAAAATGTTATAGCTGCGGCAAAGATGGACATTTCACGCGCAACTGTCGAAACAAGGAAAAGAAAAACACGAAAAGTGATTCAAAAGAACAAAGAGCAAGTACAGCAGAGATGCTAAAGGCATCAGAGATGGCACTTTTCACAAATGAGAAAAATAGCTTATGGTGTCTAGATAGCGGCTGCACTGCACATACATATAAGTTCAAACGTGAACATGTTTGATAAAATGAAAGCGGTCGAAAAGACATTGCACTTAGCAAACGATAATACCACAAAGATAAACGGTATTGATGAAATTAAAGTTGCAGTTAAAGACCAGCAGCTAAAAGCTGATTTAACACTAAAAGATGTGTCCTATGTGTCAGATCTGCGTCAAAGTTTAATGTCGATTTCCAAAATTACCGATAATGGTTGTGAAATGCTATTCCGGAAAAGCGAAGCATTTATTATGTAAAATAATACGATAATGGTACGTGCACAACGACATGGAAACTTGTATTATTTGAACAGCGAAAAGCATCAAGTAAACAGTACAATGCATAGTGATAAAAATAATATCGACTTATGGCATTATCGGATGGGAAAATGATTTAAAAAGTATGGCTTAAAATGGAAAAGACTACGGTATGAAAATAAATGAAAAACAAAAACTATCCAAGTGCGAAATTTGCATAAGTGAAAAACAAACTGCAAATAGTTATAAAAGCGCACAAGAAAAGCGTACAACAGATCGCCTTGAAATATTACATAGCGACGTATGCTGCCCAATGAGAACGCAATCCATTGGTGGCTGCAAGTATTTTGTTACCTTTATTGATGGCTATTCGCGTCATTGCGAAGTCTATTTCTTAAAACAGAAATCTAAGGTGTTCGAGGCATTTAAGGTATACAACGCTGCTGCTGAAAATTACACGGATAAAAGATAAAGGTTTTCAGTCGGGCAACGGGACAGAGTATTGCAACAAAGCATTTGATGCCTATATGAATGCTTATGGAATCGGAAGACGCTTGACAACACCCCATACGCCGCAGCAAAACGGATTAGCAGAGAGGCATAACCGCACCCTGGTGGAGATGGCGCACTGCATGAAGAAACAGTCTTGCGCAGCACCATCGTTTTGGGCTGAGGCAGTTAACACAGCGTGCTACACCAGAAATAAGTGTATAACACGAGGGTTATCCGGCGAAGTTCCTCACACTCACTGGACAAAAAAGATACCTAACATGGTACACATGAGTATAATTGGCACGAAGGCATATGCGTTGGTGAAGGGCTCAAAAAATGAAAAATTTGAGTCACGCTCGAAAGAAGGCGTGCTGGTTGGCTATTCAACAACATCGAAAGCATATCGGTTGTATTTACCTGAAAAAGGTAAGGTAATAGTAAGTAAAGATGTTAAGGTCTTGAGTATTCCAGGCTTCAAAAGCGAGTATGCAGAGTTATATGACTGCAAACAGAACACAGACGAAGACATCGGCATAAATCTCACCAGCGAACGCAGCGAAATACATGCAAGTGATGATACCAGTTGCGAAGAGCAACAAGAGCCAGTTAATCTGCGGCATGGCAAGGGAAGTCCGAAGCTTGAAAGGACAGGCCGACGTGGTAGATCGCGTAAAATATATCAGGCACCAAAACAGGTGCACAACGACAGCAGCAACGAGGAAAACAGTGAAAGCGAACTGTTTGAAGAATGTGAAATGGCATATTTAGCTGCACCTGAAGATCCAACCACGTTAAACGAAGCAGTAGAGAGCATAGATGGAACTTACTGGACAAAGGCAATCGAGGATGAGTTTTTGGCAAAACTCCATAACAAAACATGGAAAATAGTCCAACGTCCCAAAGATCGAAAAGTTTTGGGAAATAGGATGGTATTCCGTACAAAAGATGATGACACAGTCTCAGAAAAAAAGAAAGTACGATTGGTTGCTAAAGGATATGGCCCGGAGAAGATTTTCACGAGACTTACTCACCTGTAGCTAGATTTATTCAGTAAGATTATTGGTAGCCATGGCAACTGAATTTGATATGGAGGTACACCAGATGGACGTCGTGACAGCGTATTTAAACGGGGAGCTCGAAGAGAGCGTATACATGAAAGTGCCCGAGAGCTTCAACGATTTCATGAAAAAGTTGGAATCCAATGAGCCAGTTGGAAGCAAGCAGGTCTCTCATCATAGAGAATTCTTGCAGGCAGCAGTGGAATGGCGTAAAGCACATTCAAATTTGGAAAATCCTGTGTACCTGCTGAGGAAGACGCACACAACAAAGCTGCAAGAAATCGGACTTGAGGCCACGAAAATTCTTTTAGTCACTATATATGTGGATGATTTTCTGCTGGCGACTTATCATCCTAAATGGTTGCAGCAGACAAAAGAAGTTCTCGAAGAAGCCTTCGAGATGAAAGATCTTGGACCAGTGAAGAATTGCCTGGGCATCGAATTTTTGCAAAATAAGAACGAGCATCGCAAATTTCTCTCACAGGCAAAGTACATTAAGGCTGTCGTGGTATTATTTGGAATGACAGAATGCACCATCGTTAACACCAATCGAGGCGAAATGTATTTTGAAGCGGCCAGAAATAGACCAAAATTTAATTGGTTCCCTTATGTTTCTTTCAGTCACAACTCGCCCAGATATAGCTTACGCCGTTAGCTCTATGAGCCAGTTCAACTTAAACTATAGCGTTGAACACTGGAAAGCAGCGAAACGAATCTTCCGATACCTAAGCGGTACCATGCAACTTGGCCTGTTGTTTAAGCAAACAGCCAATGATCTTTATGGAGTCGTCGATGCTGATTTGACAACGTACAGTCGCACCGTCAAGCACTGAATCCGAATTCTTGGCAATGAATGAGGCAACAAAAGAGGCATTGTACTTGAAAGCGATTTTAAGCCGGACTGGCAGAAAATGCGGTTCAGCTAAACTCTTCAATGATAACCAAAGCGCTCAAAAATTGTTAAAAGGTTTTGGTTTCCATCCTCGTACAAAACATATCGACGTGAGACACCACTTCATCCAACATAAACTTCAGAGTAGCGATATCCAAGTAGAGTATTTGGAGACAGATGCCCGCAGACGTCCTAACGAAGGGCCTAAGTAGTGCTAAGCACTACGGCTGCATTTCTTCAGTGGACGTTACTAGTATTTAAGATTATTAGAATTGTTACTTTGAGGGGGCGTGTTGAAATATTGACCCTACTAATATTCTTTAGTTACAAAGTTCTAATCTGGCAACATGCGATTATGTATAATCTGTCTGGCAACTCGCATTTGCCTTTTCTTGAATTCTCTCTCGTTCTAAGTGAAGTCTATAGCCAAGTGTAGCTAAACGCGCGTCGAAGAACTCATGTTCGCATTACAAATATAACCACATATATATAAATCGCTGTTCTTTTTATTTTCGCAACACAATTGAAACTTGCGCAAACTTCGCATTAATTTCAATACAAACCTAATTCACCTGTCTTTTTCATAACTAGTACTATTGGTGACGTATACTCTGATTTCCTTTTCGTTTGTATCCACAAGCTATGTTTTCATCTAATATTTTCTATACTTTTAACTTTTCTTCATGTGACAGTCTTCGGGGAGAACATCGAAAAGGTTTTTCGCTTTCTATTAATATTTTCATGCAATTTTTTAATGTTTGGTTCAACCGGTCTTGTGGGCTTTACATAATAATTTTCGAAAAGCTTTTCAAATTTTTCTAAGTTCATTGCATTGATTTCATTTCCTATTTTATAAGTTTCTTTGTCCGTGCATGCTATGTCAATTGACAATATTTGTGATTCGAAATCATTGTTAAATTCTGTGCTGTCATTGTAATCATATTTAGTTGCTTCGTTAGCTTTTTCTCGTACAATTTTCTGTCCTTTTCATTGTTAATATACGCTACTATTGGCTTACTATTTTCGCTTTTGCTCAATGCATATTTAACTTCGACTTATTTATAATTACTGAAGTTTAAAAAGTCTCTACCTAACACCATAGAATATCCAATAGATTCATTGTTGACTACAAAAGATTCAATTTTAATTTATTAAAGTTTTTAACAACACAATTTACTTTTCCAATTATTTTGAATTTGCTTCCATTAATGCCAAAATAATTTGTTTCGAATAGCTGATTCCCTCAGAAATGTAATAGGGCTTCCAGAATCTATTAAGCATTATAGTCATTGGTCACCTTCTTCTTGTATAGACTGCGTTCCTTAGCTAGATGACCGAATTCACCGCACGCATAGCAGGCTCCATCAGCACGCTTCGGTTTACGGCATGTCTCAGCCAGGTGTCCCATACTATGGCGTTTTTAGCATTTTTGGCTCTGCTTTTCTGTAGTCGGTGCATTTGCTGGTTTGCGATCTGAACCTTTCTGAATAGGACGACTAGGCATGTTGACGTTCTAGAATGCGTCTAACATTTGAGTCGGCGATGTGAAGCGTTGTAACTTAGCTTGGTTTTTCAACTGTACGTTTCCAATCCCATAGAGTATATACTGCACCACTTCGGCATCGTCTATCTTAAATGCATTAGCCAAAGCTAATTTGTCGAAATAATAGTTGGCAAACATTTTGGACCAGCAATAGCCATTCGTTTATGTCTTTGTACCCTTTGAATTCTGGCAAAAGTTCCTTAGCAGTGTTTAAATTGGTTGTTGACGCTTTATTGCGCAACTCCACATTTTCGCATTGCAAACTCCACATCATTCGATCGATTTCATCGATTTTGGCGCTGTTATTTGTATTGTTTACGTTTTGATTTGCAGTGTTGGTAACTGCATGCATTTGGTTTTCGATGTTTTGGTTATTGGTATCGATAGCACAAAGATCGTTTGAGGCGTTGTCACTTTCATCGATATTTACAATATCACTTGTAGCGCCATCTAGATCGACATCATCGTTTAAAGCATTGCCACTATTCCCCGATGCGTTTCTCTTTATTCAGTGCTTCGCACGTCTTGCACATATTGCGTACTTAACGAAACCTTCGATGTGTTATAGTTATATTATTATATACAATGGAATGCTTATATCTATTTGGTACAGTGGGGTCTTACATGCTAGTAATAACTAGCTACACTATTAGGTCGGGAATTGGCACTTAAATGATGTTGTACAGCTACGGCTTATAACGAATTGTGCACTGCATCAGGGAAAATGCATAATCCTAGCCAAAAACAAGTAAGAAGGCTGTAGTCGGGAGAGCCCGACTAGAAGATACCCAGAACCCAGTTGCTATAAATATTTTACTCCTTGCGCTCTAAAAGTATGCATTGCTATTAAAAATGGCTATCTCGACTCGGCTGTTGATGCTGATCAAAAATAGATATATACTTTATGGGTTCGGAGATACTTTTGCACAAAACCATTATACCTTTTTTAAAAATAAACTTTCCAGTTAATGGAAACACAGATGAAATATAGATCCTTTTAGCTAACGTTTGCATAAAGATTCAGTGGCACTTATAACTTCATATTTTTATTTGATTTACTGCACCAATTAAAGGAACCACGTTTCTTAAATTTTCTTTAATGGGACAAGTAAAATCGCGCACAACTACTCCTTTGGAAGGCTTCGAGAGGAAAAGAACATGCTTTCAGAAGTAAATTGTCGAAAAGTGACAAAGTTGCCCCATTTTAATTCGTCTTTAATTCGCTATTCACATTTTCATCACCCATAGGCGACTGTATTGCTCATAACGAAAAATAACCAAACAAAGTACTAACAATAAAAAATTTACCAACTAACTAAAACAAATTCAAGTTAAACCAAGCTTATTATTAATATTTAATAATAAAAAAAGCGGCTTACAATTTTACAAGAACTTAAGCAGAGGTTAGGATGTAAGGGTTGCCTTCTTTTAGGTCTTGTACTGAAACCAAATTAAGTCGACAAGACGCATATTACACGCCCCGTGCCAAAATTACACTTTGGCGCTGACACGACCAAACAGAAGATAAAAACAAAACAGTCTCGGTGTTACTGCTTAAAATCTTTAGATTGATATTTTCCAACTAGTTCAACCTTTAGAAAAATTACTTTGTTGGAATTGACGACGGTATACTTCTTGTCCAACATAGGAAACTAAAAGCCTATTTCCATTGCTCCGTTTCAGTTAATTTTAACAGTCAGCTATGAAACCTGTTTCAATTGCATTGTTAACTGAACCTCCGTAAATAAATCAGCTGTTCGGTTTGTTTTGTTTTGGTTTGTAATAGCTAAAATTACGAATTAATTATGGAGCGAAATATATTATTGCAAATTTGTAGTGCATTTGACATACTTGCAATGTCTACAAGCTATTTTGATTGTTATCAAGAAGCAATATAATATTATAAACACAACGGCCACGAACATTGCAAATAGCAGAAAACGGAAGCGTCTATCTGAGTGGTCATTTGTAAGTTAAAATCCAAGCATATTTGAAAATTGTTTAATATCTCTATATTTATGTTTGAAATAGCAAAGGCATGGAAAACTTTGGGAGCTGGATGTGCAAAACGATAGTGATGCGTTTTTTAAGGAGAATTTCTGAATGAAGCGAGCCACATATCCTTGTGAAGCGCTTGCAAGGAATGGAAAAAAGAGATACACCTTTGCGCTGGTGATGAGCGCTCTGAGCCAAACCTCTCCACAGAACATCTGTCCTTGGATGCCCGACCCATAGAGAAATGCTCCAATTCAGTGATATTTTCAGCTTTAACGGTGCAGGCTCTAATGAATGATACTGAATATATTAATCATATTACAATAATATTAAATTTCACTACCTGTTGTTTAATATCTCTATATTTATGTTTGAAATAGCAAAGGCATGGAAAACTTTGGGAGCTGGATGTGCAAAACGATAGTGATGCGTTTTTTAAGGAGAATTTCCTTCATATCCTTGTGAAGCGCTTGCAAGGAATGAAAAAAAGAGATACACCTTTCTGACAAGCAGTTATTTTAGAGAAGCGTATTGCTATCACAGTGTACACTCTGGGCTCATCAGCTGAGTACCGTACAGTGGGCAGACTGTTTGGTGCAAATTTATCGGGCCCCGGGTCTAAAAATCATTTCCGGGCTTTTTACATGCAGGCCCGGCGAGCCTAAAAAGCCCGACAAGACACTGAGTAATTGTGAGTTATCCAGCTCTCTTTTTCACAACGACCGTAGCGGCACAGCGCCAAGTTTTATTTTATAAAAATGTTTAAAGTAAAAATTCAAGAAGCTGTGTGCAGCAAGGACAAAAAAAGTTTAATTTGTGGTAAATTTGGACAGTACGAGCGATGTTGTATTCTGATGATTCTACGCCGGGCCGTGCCCGGCCGGCCCTTTTTTGTAAATAGCCCGGGCCGGGCCTCTGGTTTGAGGCCCGTGCCCATCTCTAGTTTGGTGTCTCAGCTCCCACTGTGTGCAAAATATTACTTGAGTTCTGCAAGGAAGTCCGTGGGGTATTAGCTCCGGAATATATGCCTTGCAGTTTTCTGACTCAGGAAAGAGTGGAAGAAAATCTTAGAGGTTTCGAAGCTTTGGCATTTCCTCGATGCTTTGGTGCAATTGGTATGTTATTATATGTGATAAGCTTTTAACAACTTGCTCAAATAATTATTATATTGACATTTGCAGATGGAAGTCACATTAAAGTCCGCCCGCCAGCCAGCGAGGCAGTAGACTATTACAATTACAAGGGATGGTACTCGGTGATACTGTTCGCCCTTGTGGATTATCGGTTAGACCTTGCTTTAACTTAAAAGTTTTATTACTTTTTAAAAAAGTTTTTTCTTAATTAGCTATAGATTTGTCTACGCTAGAATTGGGTGCCCTGGTCGCGTGCACGACTCAAAAGTGTACGAGTGCAGCGATCTAAAAAGAATGGTAGATGCAACTGAGCTGTTTGATGCAAACGCTAAAAGGATAGATGCAGTCACTGTTCCAGTTGTGCTATTTGGTGACTCCGCTTTTAAGTTTTCAAAAAAGCTTTATGAAGCCTTACCCAATATCCATCTCTGCCCCGAAAGTGAAAAAACATTTAACTATTGTCTTTCAAAGGCAAGGAGGGTCGTAGAGAATGCATTCGGACAGCTAAAAGCCCGATTCAGAAGAGTTGGCAAAGGTTTGGACAACCGGCACGAGAACGCTTCTAAAATTGCTATGGCCGCCTGCATTCTGCATAATTTTTTAGACAAACACAATTCAGCGTTTTCAGATGCTTGGGAAGTGCAAGACAGTTCATTGCCGCAACCGGAGCATAGTAATATAACAAGTGATCGTGATGTAGCTGCTTGTAGTATTAGAAGAACTATAAGCGAAATCAATATATAAAAGCTAAATAAATCGAAATTGTGTTTTTATAACTTGACTTCATTTATTTCTTAAATTTGTAACCCTAAGATATGTGCATCATAGATGCTTTTTTATTTTGCAGCCTTTAATGCTTATATAAAGCTAAACAAACGACACTTAATTAAAATTTATAAATTTTTCCTTAAAACATCATTCCTCAGGCCAATGTTTCTTTGATTGAATTGCTCATGTCAGCCAGAGTTTTCTCCATCTTACTAAACAACTCCTCATGAGTTGCGCTGGTGATGAGCGCTCTGAGCCAAACCTCTCCACAGAACATCTGTCCTTGGATGCCCGACCCATAGAGAAATGCTCCAATTCAGTGATATTTTCAGCTTTAACGGTGCAGGCTCTAATGAATGATACTGAATATATTAATCATATTACAATAATATTAAATTTCACTACCTGTTGTTTGGTCGATGTAACCTGTAATATGTATTGACCTGACCGGTTACAATATACGATGCACCTTGTCAAAGAGCTGCCACTTAGATTTTTCGCCACTAGACGGGCCCTGATCTCTCAATTCTTGTCTAGAAGGAAACAACAATAATAATAATACCATACGCAGTTTTCTATATATGTATTGTATATTATGTTTTCTATGTATGTATATGTATACTTGCGCGTAAAGTTTTCAACTTTATATCGAACAGCGGCGCAATTCACGTCTCGCATTCCCGCCTCCTTCAATATGTCCACCATTTTTGCGTAAATGTGGGAGTTTGCATTTTTCTAAGCGCAATAAAGTTGTCGTCCCACATTCCAAAAATAAGTTTTCCATCCCTTGATCCCATATTTTTTTCGGGAATCAATCTTAAACCGAAGTATATTAATTAATTTAAATATACATTACAAATTTGCGCTTACCTTTTCAATCTTCAATCAGCTGTTTAGTGGCTTTTTCGGTGAAACATCGCGATGTTTTATCGAACAAGTGTTCAAATGAACTGGTTTCTCTTCAGTTATTCCTCAGTTAATATTTACGGTCAGTTGTAGGGCGTTTACATTAAAGTGAGTTTGCTATCGATATCGTCATCGACTCAATAACTCAGAATTGGTGTTGACATTGTTATTATGTTATTTAAAAGTTTTTGTTATCAAAAAGAATCCCACGAGTGTAGGGGAAAGTAGTACCAGCGTGTCATAGCCCCCACTAACACGCCGGGGCCAGGTATGCTCACTCACACACTCTGGCATTAGGCGGGTGAAGTGGCACCCCTGCCTCAGGACGTCACCACTGCCCACTTCAAACTATACAAGCGCAAGAAATCTTAAAACGACTACGAGAAAACCTTGTGTACATTTCCAATAGACATAATCTCATTATATCTATTCCTAATAAAGCAAACAAAATAGCGACATTTGATAAACAAACAGACAAACAAACAAACAAACACCAAACAGAAAACAAAGATACAGACTCTTTGGAAGAAACAGACTCAAGCGAACCCATCAAGGCACAATCTACAGTGCAATTTTCGAAACTAGCTTCTTCTCTTTTGCCAGAACTTGATTAACAAGCACAAAACAAAGTAATGGCAGTGAATCTATTAAAAACCAAACTGAAAGGCTATGCAAGAAACTTGATAAGCAACGAGCAAAGTATTAATGCCATAATTCATTCATTCAACAAAAAAGTAAGACAGCAGGTCAATACACCCCTTAGCTGGAAAAATTGACAAAAGCATTAGAAGGAGCTTACATTAGCGAAGGTTTGTCTACAGAATTAGCTAACAAATACAGCACTACACAAGCTGTAAAGGCAATGACAAAGAACTGCCCAATAGATAAGGTAAAACTTATCATGCAGTCAGGCACATTCAACAATATGAATGATGCCATATCTAAATTTATAAACAGTTGAAGTAACAGGACAGACTAACACTGTACTGTACTATCAGAACAACTCTCACCGTAGCGGAAACCGTGTTAGAGGTAATTACAGAGGCCGACTATACAACAGAGGCGGTTACAGATACAATAACAATCTCAACAATAGATACAAGTTGTATCTTACAACAATAACAGAGGCAATCCTCGAGGCGGCTCAACAGAGGTTGAAATAGGCTTTAGATCGTAATTGATTGTTATGGCTGTTTCCTCTATTTAAGCCGCCTCTGTATGAGCCGCCTCGAGGATTGCCTCGAAAAATAATATAATAATATACATTTTAACCAAAATTTCAACATATTTTAATTTTGTCTCATTTGATATCTGTGCACTTTTGTTAAGGCACTTGAAAAATTTGTCAAATTCTGTACGTAGCTTTTTAATGCATTCACTTAATGCGGGTAATAATTTTTACTTATAAAATTTTTATTTTGTTATTTTTATACTCGATACCGAAGGTAAAGAGTATATTGGGTTTGTGCAATGTCCGTCATGGTGTCTGTCCGTCTGTCCGTCTGTATGTTCGCAACTTTTTTCCACACCCTTCAAGTTAGAGACTTCAAACTTTGCAAACCCCTTTATCTATGGCATAGTAAATTAAAGTGTCAAGATTGGAGTTCTACGATAACTAGGGAGCTGGCAAATCGATAAACTCGATAACGCAAAATCGATAGATCCAGCTATTGCGCAAGCCCTTACAGCTAGAACTACAAAATTTGGGGAGAAAATAGCTACTAACAATCCCCAAAAAACTGCATCAAAAATTTTGGAGCCACGCCCACCCATTCCGCCCCCAGCCCCCCCGCATTTTAACACTAAAAATGCCTATATCTTCTACAGTTTTTGAGCTAGACCCACCAAATTTGGTGCCAAGATAGGTGTTGACGATCTCCAACCAAATTCATAAAAACTTTGGATGCCACGCCCATCTATACTGCCCTATCCGCCCTCAACCACCCCAACGCTTCGCTAAAAACGGTAGTGCGTGTATCTTCGATCGTGTTTGAGCTAGAGTCACAAAATTTGGTAGGTAGATAACTGGTAACGATCCCCCAAAAACTGCATCAAAGTTTTGGAGCCCCACCCACCCATTCCGCCCCCAGCACCCCCGCAGTTTAAAAACAGAAATGCTTATATCTTTTACAGTTTTTGAGTTAGAGCCACCAAATTTTGTGCCAAAATAGGTAATTATAACCCCCAAAAAAATTCATAAAAACTTTGGATACCACGCCAATCCATACTGCCCAAGCTGCCCCAAACCGTTAAGGCTAGAGTCACCAAATTTGGTAGGAAAATAGCTATTAATGATCGTCAAAAAACTGCATCAAAGTTTTGGAGCCACGCCCCCCCGTTCCCCAGCCCCCTGCATTTTGAAATCAAAAACGCCTATATTTTCCACATTTTTTTTGAGCTAGAGACGCCAAATTTGATGCCAAGATTGGTGATGATGAAACCCAAAAATTTTGGATGGCGGACCCACCCATACCGCCCCCAGCCCCCCCTTCACCATATTCTACTAACTTTGAGCTAGAGTCACCAAATTTGGTATGAAGATAGCAATTAACATCATAAATAGATCTACAGCAAAACTTTGGACGCCACGCCCCCCATACCAGCCCCCAGCCCCCAGCCGCCTTTCCACCATATTCTACTAACTTTGAGCTAGAGTCACCAAATTTGGTATGAGGATAGCAATTAACATCATAAATAGATCTGCAGCTGAACTTTGGACGCCACGCCCCCCATACCAGCCCCCAGACCCCAGCCCCCCTTCCACCATATTCTACTAAGTTTGAGATAAAGTCTCCAAATTCGGTTTGAGGATAGCTATTGACATGATACATAGATCTGTAGCAAAAATTTTGATGCCACGCCCCATTACCGCCCCAGCCCCTACCTTTAACAAACTTTGAGCTAGAGTCACCAAATTTGGAAGGAAGATAGCTTTTTGGCATCCCCATCTGCACCAGAGAATCGTTGAGGCAGCGTACACCCCTGCCGTATCCACACACCATTGCAATCAGCTCTCTTTTAATCTGTTTTACTACTGGTATCGAGTATACCGCAGTCGGGTGCGGTCGACTGCAACGTTTCTACTTGTTTACTTTAAATCTTGTTTCTTAATAATTTTAATTTTTTTCTTCAAATTTTGTGTGTGTCCCTAATTAGATCTTTACAGTGATCTCCTTCCTGATTTTTTCGCATAACTTGTTACGGTTTGGCTCTACCTTGACGCACACAACATAGTGGGTGTCATTACAATTTCATTAAGAATTTAAATTTTAATTAATGTCTCATGGAGTGGTTGATATCTGCTTCTTCTCCGTCTACTTGGTTGCCTTGGTGCGGACAGCGTTGCCGGTGCAGGTCATCGCACAGGCCGTGGTAACGAGTGGTCCAGGGCAGACTGCGGGGCACTTCTTTGTTTGCTGTAGGAGCTTCTTTTTCTGTGGTGGTGGGATTTTTCCAATATAAATAATGTTTTTTATTATCTGATGAGAAGGTATTATATTGTGTGTCATTAATCTCTTTGACTCGTTTTCTTAAAGTTCTAGCTCGTCTGCTTTTTGGCTTTCGTCCAAGTCGGGGGATTGTCACTATTAAAAAGAAAAACAAAACTAAACTTACAAATTTAAATGTCCAGTCAAAGTGCGAGCAAGTTACTCTAGGCATAACATTAATGCTCGTGTTAAATCAGTTTGGTTTTCTCAATGCATAGTTAACCTTATTTGTTCAGATATTATTGCTATAATGGTGCTGCTAGCCCAGTACGAGGAAAACAGCTGTTTGGCATGGTATTTTTTTGTTTTGTGACTGCCAAATTCGTAACAAATGCTTAAAACATTAATTTTATTGAGGCTGGCTAAAAAATATAAACGGCAACGTGGCAAAAACGTTTTGGATGCTGAGGAGCATGCAGATGGTCTTATTGTCGAGTCAAATCGAAATATTTTGGACAATAATCAAATAGTAGTCATTCATCAAAACCTCAAATATTAGTTATCAGATTTTTAATATGCAAGAATAATAAACCTTAATCGCCGAAATTGTTCTTGCAACGTCAAAACAAATAAAAATAAAAATAAAATTAAGAATAAAAACGTAAAACAAAGTTAAAATAAACATTTTCATAAAACTCTTACGCTGTGTTGAACCCGGGTAGTCATGCATCAAAACCTCAAATACTAGTTATCAGATTTGTAATATGCAAGAATAATAAACCTTAAATGCCGAAATTGTTGTTCCTAAGTCAAAACTAATAAAATTAAAAGAAAAAAGACAAGTATAAGCGTTTCAGTCGGACGCAACCTACTGCGGTATTCTCGATACCAGTAATAAACAGATAAAAGAGACCTGATTGCTATTAGGTGCGGATACGGCAAGGGTGTACGCTGCCTTAAATATTGTCTGATGCAGATGGGATGCCAAAAAGCTACCCTTCTTCCAAATTTGGTGACTATAGCTCAAAGTTTTTCAAAAGTAAAGCTCCTGGCTGTGGGCGGTATGGGGGCGTGGCATCCAAAGCTTTTATTCAGATCTTTGTGGGATGTCAACTGCTATTATTCTACCAATTTGGTGACTCTAGCTTAAAGTTTGTAAAAGGTTGGGGCTGGGGGTGGTTTTGGGGTGGTATGGGGGCGTAGCACCCAAATTTTTGCTGCAGATCTGTGTATGATGTCAATTGCTATCCTCATACCAAATCTAGCTCAAATCTAGTAAAATATCTAAATCTAAACATATATATAATATAAATAATACAAATCTAGTAGTAAGATATAGGTGAATGAGGGTTGGTGGTGGTAAGGGAAGGCATGGCATCCAAATTTTTGCTGTAGGTCTATTTACGATGTCAATTGCTATCATCCAACCAGATTTAGTGACTCTAGCTCAAATATAGTCGAATATCGAATATGGAATTTACTATGCCATAGATAAAGATATTTGCAAAGTTTCAAGTGGGGTGTGAAAAAAAGTATCGAACATATGGCCGGATAGACGGATGGACGGACGGACGGACAGACGGACAGACACCATGACGGACATAGCACAAACCCAATATTCTTTTCACTTTCGGTATCAAGTGTAATAAAAAAGTAAAAAAAAATGTTTAAATAAACATATTCATAAAATTCTGACGCATCAAAACATCAAAAAATCTATAGCAGCGGCACGACTATCTTTTCATTGTCATGGAATATCCAAAATAAACAAGTAGAAACGTTGCAGTTGGACGCAACCGACTGCGGTTTACTCGATACCAGTAAGAAAAACCAATAAAAAGAGACCTAATTGCATTGTTGTGCGGATACGGCAGGGGTGTACGCTGCCTCAAAGGTTGTCTGATGCAGATGGGGATGCCAAAAATCTATCTTTTGGTGACTGTAGCTCAAAAGCTGTAGAAGATATAGGCATTTCTGTTTTTCAATTGCGGGGGGTTAGGAGAAAGGGGGGCCGTGGCTCTAAAACTTAGATGAATTTTTTTGGGGTCGCGAACAGTTATCTTCCTACTAAATTTGGCAAGTCTAGCACAAACACTTTGGAAGATACTTGCATTACCGTTGAAGCGTTTTGGTGGTTGGGGGTGGCTAAGGCAGTATTGATACGTGTGGCATTAAATTTGGTAGTTCCAGCTCAAAAACTGAAAAAGATATAGTCACTTTTGGTTTTAAGCCGTGGGGGGTTGGGTCGGAATGGGTGGGTGGGACTTCAAAACTTTGTTGCAGTTTTTTGGGGGTCGTTACCAGTTATCTTCCTATCAAATTTAATGACTCTAACTGAAAAACTTTTGAAGATACACGCATTACTTTTTTTAGCGAAGCGTTTGGGCAGAAGGGGTTGGCTAGGGCAGAATGGATAGGCGTGGCATCCAAAGATTTAATAAATTTGGTTGGGGGTCGTCAACACCTATCTTGGCACCAAATTTGGTGGCTCTAGCTCAAAAACTGTAGAAGATAGAAGCATTTTTGGCTTTAAACTGCGGGGGGCTTAAAAATGTTTGATCCAGTTTTTTGGGGGTTGTTAGTAGCTATCTTTTCCCCAAATTTGGTAGTTCTAGCACAAACACAATATACTCTTTACCTTCGGTATCGAGAATAAAAATCAGTTGTACTCCGTTCTAAAAACAGCGAGCAGCATAACAATGCTATAGAAGCTAAAAAGGTGGTCTATATCGAAGTATGTTTGAATGCTTTTATCGTAGGCCTCAGGGAACCTCTTAAAAGATTAATCAGATTGAAGTCACCAACAAATATAAAGCAAGCTTACGAGAAATGCCAAATAGAGCAATCACTCTATCGCATTAACAGACCCCAAGATAACCGGAATTACGAACAAGGACGACATAATCGTAACAACAATAAAAACCAAAACGACCGCAATAACATCAACGAACGGAATAATTACATAACATCTTACCAAAATTCAAACCAACCTAGAAACTCAAAGCCATTCTTTCGCACACAGGACTTTAGAGACAACAATAAGCAATCTAATCAAATTAATCCTTTCAAAGCCTCAAATGGTAACCACCACAACATAGAGATGAACAACCAAGCACAAGACCCAAATTTTCGGGAAAAAGCCTCGGGAAACCAACAGAATACATAAGCCCTGCGACTCACAATCAATTACTCCCTTTTATTAAGATTTAATTTCCGCACACACCAACCCTAAAAGTTCTAATAGACACAAGTTCAACTAACTCTTTTATAGACCCCAAATACGTTAAATCTAATAATTGCAAACTTGAAACAGCTTTAAATAACTTCACAATTCACCAAAAAGTTACTCTTCCATTCCCATCAGAAGCTATGGGAGAAATGACTTAATTACCCTTTAAGTTCCATTCTTATTTCGATGGATTATTAGGAATGGACTTACTATCAAACCTCAAAGCACGAATTGATTTACCCTGGCTGGTTCATATCCATCCATGTTTCGCTGAACGCAAGAAAGTTACATTGCTTAAATATATTATCTGTTTCAATATGTAAAGAGTGTCCAACTAACCTTTGTACATTTATAATTCCGATATGGATTATGGTATTGCAAAACTTGCACGCAAATTTGTGAATTTTTAAAATTGGGTTAAACATATTTTATTGTGATATAATTGTTTGGAGCTGACCCTTTAGTTGAGCTTGTTCATTTACAGCCCTGGCACGGAAGAATTTATGTATGAAAATTTAATTATGCCCGAATATCTTAATGAAATTTCAACATTTAGAAGCTATCAGTCATGACCAAATATATATCAAACAAAAGGAAATCAATTTTTTTTTCTATTTGAAAAATAAGTAAATTCATTCGGGAGTTTTTGAGCAATTTGCAATTGAAAAAAGTAGTGATTTTGCACTGATTTTTATCAATATAAAGTTATATATTTGGCAAAAGTATTAAACATTTGAATGTGGGAATGTTTGTTTACCTTATCTCAACTTAAATTCAAAAAAAATCATACGAATTGATTGATTATTGAGATTGCTAGAGCAATTTAAAGTTTTCAAACTGAAGCAAAGCTTTGCATGTTTTTGGTCTCATTTTTTAATAGAAAATGTAGTCACTACATATATTCATATATAGTTTAAAATTTAATTAATTTGAGAAAAACCTATGCATTAGTTCATGAGCAATAATCGATTTTGTGAAGCAACCATATTACAACAACAACTTTTTTGGATAGCACACTCATTACTGAAAGGTGAGACGTATTCTACGTCAAAACTTCTTTTACAGCCCTACAAATTTAATACTATGACAATAGAACTTCAAATGTATACAATAACTCTGCTCATACTAAGACAATATTACCTTCCTCACTACTAGCCATTAACAACGTTAACAGCCAAAACATTTACTCAAGCTCCATCAGAGTTATTTTAAACAAACACAAGAACAGTAAACTGCAACTCGTATGGATCCCAGGTCACTGTGATATAACAGGAAACGAACTTGCAGACGAAAAAGCGAAAAACGCCCATAAATTGCCACTCACGCTTGAAACTAACTACAACCCATCGGACATAAACAAATTAATAAAACATATAACCCAACAATTCTATAAACTCATCCTAAACAGCACATCCCAATACTACAAAATGATCTGCCACGACAAAGCAACAAAAAACACAATAAAAGACACATCACGAATAATACACCTATACATAAACAAAATATATAATAAGATTACATGTACATATTAGATTATAGAACACACTCTACAAGCTCAAGGCCGTAGCTGCTATAGCTTAGTATCCTGTTAGACTTAATTTAAATTAAGCATTAACTTGTTAATAATAATAATATTTCAAAAAGTTTCATCTGCCCGAGTTACCATAGACTTAACCCCACCCGCTATTCCATCACGAGCCGACAAAACGCTAACATAGCCGTCAGCTATATTCAACCGTGATCAGCAACATCGTCTAAAACCAGCAACTGTACAGGCGGCCAGCAATACTTTTTTGGCGTAAAATTGTGCCTTTTTTCACTATAATAAGCATAGTTTAGGACATAATATGAATACATGAATTTGGATTTGTAATATAAATAGTTTATTTGTCGGTTTTTAAAATAGCATTTAAAATTTGGATGTCATCCTTCGAGATCAAAGTTGTAGCGTTCGAGACTTGAAATTCGCTGTTGTGCCAATACCTTTTGGCCCAATAAAAAACACACACATACATATAAAACTATTTGTGAGGGGTGACTCGGAATCTATCGCTGATCATCGTCGTCGCTATGCCACACAGAAAATTTTTGCAAAAAAATATATTTTCAAAACAAATCTCTAATCCAAAGTCAGCAAAACGTACTTTTTAGTACCATAAGTGTGCTCACGGTTGTAATGGAAGTTAAAATATTGTATAGAAACCTCTTGAGTATCGTCAAGTTGTTCAAGTTCAATTGTTCACGCCACTCCACCCGTCGCACCTTTAAAACACTTATCAAAGTGCAGTATTTTTGTACCAAGAAACGAGAAAAACTAAACTAAACTTACAATTTTAAATGTCCAGTCAAAGTGCCAGCAAATTAATCTCGGCATAAAATGAATGCTCGCGTTAAATGAGTTTAGTTTTCTCAATGCATAGTTAACCTTATTCGTTCAGATATTATTGCTCTAATGGGGCTGCCAACCCATTACGAGGAAAACAGCTGTTTGGTATGGTATTTTTTTTGATTTGTGACTGCCAAATTCGTAACAAATGCTTAAAACATTAATTTTACTGAGGCAGGCTATATATATATAAACGGCAACGTGGCAAAAACGTTTCGGATGCTGAGGAGCATGCA
Source organism: Scaptomyza polygonia (assembly GCA_035044585.1). NCBI lineage: Eukaryota > Metazoa > Arthropoda > Insecta > Diptera > Drosophilidae > Scaptomyza > Scaptomyza polygonia. The sequence goes on from JAWNNU010002190.1 coordinate 24,783, forward strand.
GTTGGTCTTATTGTGGAGTCAAATCGAAATATTTTGGATAATAATCAAATAAATACAATCAAATAAATGCATCATAAACTCAGGTGTTTGCCTACCGATGGTTTTAGCGATATTTATATCGGCCCTTTAACGAAGCATAAATGTAAGCCGGCACTCAGGCAACAGCTTAGTTTATCGCTCGCTAAGCCCTAAACGAACATTGAGAAACTCAATTTTGACTAAACTTGGGATAGTTACGCTAACCGGACATTGAGAAACCAGCCCTAACAAACTTTAGTTGCCGAAATTGTTGTTGTTACGTCAAAACAAATAAAATAAAAAATCAAATTAAGAATAAAAAAAAAAACATAGTTAAAATAAACATATTGATAAAATTCTGAAGCGGTGTTGAACCCGGGTAGTCATGTATCAAAACCTCAAGGATTAGTTATCAGATTTGTAATATGCAAAAATAATAAACATTAATTGCCGAAATTGTTGTTGCTACGTCAAAAGAAATAAAATTACAAAAAAAAAAACAAGTATAAACGTTGCAGTCAAACGCAACCTACTGCGGTATACTCGATACCAGTTATAAACAGATAAAAGAGATCTGATTGCATTGGAATGCGGATACGGCAGGGGTGTACGCCGCCCTTAGGATTGTCTGATGCAGATGGGGATGCCAACAAGCTATCTTCCTTCCAAATTTTGTGACTCTAGCTCAAAGTTTTTTAAAAGTATTGAACGGGGGGCTGTGGCCGGTATGGGGGCGTGGCATCCAAAGCTTTTATTCAGATCTTTGTGGGATGTCAACTGCTATCCCTCTACCAATTTGGTGACCCTAGCTCAAAGTTTGTAAAAGGTAGTGGCTGGATGTAGTTTTGGGGTGGTATGGGGGCGTAGCATCCAAATTTTTGCTGCAGATCTGTGCATGATGTCAATTGCTATCCTCATACCAAATTTCGTGACTCTAGCTCAAAGCTAGTCAGATAAAGGGGAATGGGGGCTGGGGTGGTAAGGGAGAGCGAGGCATCCAAATTATTGCTATAGGTCTATTTAAGATGTCAATTGCTATTCTCCAACCAGATTTAGTGACTCTAGCTCAAATATAGTAGAATATGGTTGAAGGGGGGCTGGGTGCGGCATCCAAATTTTTTGGGTTTCTTCATCGCCAATCTTGGCACTTAATTAAGCGGCTTGAGCTCAAAGCTGTGGAAGATATAGGAGTTTTTGATTTCAAAATGCAGTGGGCTGGGGAACCGTGGTGGGGGGGGGAGAGGCGTAGCTCCAAAACATTGATGCAGTTTTTTGGAGGTCATATACAGTTATCTTCCTACTTAATTTGGGGACTCTAGCTTAAACGCAATGCAAAGTACACACGTTCCTGTCTTAAGCGAAGCGTTTGGGTGGTTTGGGTCGGCTAGTGCAGTATGGATGGGCGTTACATCCAAAGTTTATAAGTTTATAAAATTGGTTGCGGGTCGTCAACATCTATCTTGGCACTAAATTTGGTGGTTCTAGCTCAAAAACTGTCGAAGATATAGGCATTTTTGGTTTTTAATTTCGGAGGGCTGGGGGCGGAATGGGAACGCGTGGCTCCAAAATTTAAGATGAGGTCTTTTGAGCGTTGTAAGTAGCTATCTTCTCCCCAAATTTCGTTGTTCTAGCTGTAAGGGCGAGCGAAATAGATGAGCTTATCGATTTTGCAATATCGAATTTATCGATTTGCCAGCTCCCTAGTAATCGTAGAACTCTAATCTTGACACTTTAATTTACTATGCCATAGATAAAGACATTTGAAAATTTTTAAATTTCTTACTTAAAGGGTGTGGAAAAAAGTTGCGAACATACGGACGGATAGACGGACGGACGGACAGACACCATGACGGACATTGCACAAACACAATATACTCTTAACCTTCGGTATCGAGTATAAAAATCAGTTGTACTCCGTTCTAAAAACAGCGAACAGCATAACAATGTTATAGAAGCTAAAAAGGTGGTCTATATCGAAGTATTTTTGAATGCTTTTATCGTAGGCCTCAGGGAACCTCTTAAAAGATTAATCAGATTGAAGTCACCAACAAATATAAAGCAAGCTTACGAGAAATGCCAAATAGAGCAATCACTCTATCGCATTAACAGACCCCAAGATAACCGGAATTACGAACAAGGACGACATAATCGTAACAACAATAAAAACCAAAACGACCGCAATAACATCAACGAACGGAATAATTACATAAAATCTTACCAAAATTCAAACCAACCTAGAAACTCAAAGCCATTCTTTCGCACACAGGACTTTAGAGACAACAATAAGCAATCTAATCAAATTAATCCTTTCAAAGCCTCAAATGGTAACCACCACAACATAGAGATGAACAACCAAGCACAAGACCCAAATTTTCGGGAAAAAGCCTCGGGAAACCAACAGAATACATAAGCCCTGCGACTCACAATCAATTACTCCCTTTTATTAAGATTTAATTTCCGCACACACCAACCCTAAAATTTCTAATAGACACAAGTTCAACTAACTCTTTTATAGACCCCAAATACGTTAAATCTAATAATTGCAAACTTGAAACAGCTTTAAATAACTTCACAATTCACCAAAAAGTTACTCTTCCATTCCCATCAGAAGCTATGGGAGAAATGACTTAATTACCCTTTAAGTTCCATTCTTATTTCGATGGATTATTAGGAATGGACTTACTATCAAACCTCAAAGCACGAATTGATTTACCCTGGCTGGTTCATATCCATCCATGTTTCGCTGAACGCAAGAAAGTTACATTGCTTAAATATATTATCTGTTTCAATATGTAAAAAGTGTCCAACTAACCTTTGTACATTTATAATTCCGATATGGATTATGGTATTGCAAAACTTGCACGCAAATTTGTGAATTTTTAAAATTGGGTTAAACATATTTTATTGTGATATAATTGTTTGACCCTTTAGCTGAGCTTGTTCAGTTACAGCCCTGGCACGGAAGAATTTATGTATGAAAATTTAATTATGCCCGAATATCTTAATGAAATTTCAACATTTAGAAGCTATCATTCATGACCAAATATATATCAAACAAAAGGAAATCAAGTCTATTTTCTATTTGAAAAATAAGTAAATTCATTCGGGAGTTTTTGAGCAATTTGCAATTGAAAAAAGTAGTGATTTTGCACTGATTTTTATCCTTATAAAGTTATATATTTGGCAAAAGTATTAAACATTTGAATGTGGGAATGTTTGTTTACCTTATCTCAACTTAAATTCAAAAAAATCATACCAATTGATTGATTATTGAGATTGCTAGAGCAATTTAATGTTTTCAAACTGAAGCAAAGCTTTGCATGTTTTTGGTCTCATTTTTTTAATGGAAAATGTAGTCACTACATATATACATATATAGTTTAAAATTAAATTAATTTGAGAAAAACCTATTTATTAGTTCATGAGCAATTGTCGATTTTGTGAAGCAACCATGTTACAACAACAACTTTTTTGGATAGCACACTCATTACTGAAAGGTGAGACGTATTCTACGTCAAAACTTCTTTTACAGCCCTACAAATTTACAACTATGACAATAGAACTTCAAATGTATACAATAACTCTGCTCATACTAAGACAATATTACCTTTACCAGTTAAAGCAAAGCAAGGAGAATTTTTCTATCACAGTATCTACATTTGCGACGACCTTATAATACAATTCGGCATTTACAAGTCACAAGACAACAACAACAAATTTTAAAATTAATAACTATAGTGACTCGGACAAATTACTATCTCTTGAAAATCCAATCGAAGGTACACAGTACCCTTCAATCAATAATATATATTTTTTCAATATAACTTCCACTCAAACAACCCAAGAACCCCCGAAGCGTTTGCAAAATCTATATGTAGAAAACCTAAATTCTGTAGAAAAACAGGCATTTATCTCCCTATGTAAAAAATATATTGACATTTTCTATAACGAAAGTGACAAACTTACCTCCACAAACAAAATCACTCATTCTCTTGAAACCAACGATGATGACTTAATACACGTCAAGTCCTACAGATATCCGTTTGTACATAAAGAAGAAGTCAAAAAACAGATCGCGTCTATGTTGAGTCAAGAAATTATTAGGTCCAGCTATTCCCCATGGAGCGCACCCGTTTGGGCCGTCCCAAGGAGAGCAGAAATGGCTTTTGGTCATAGATTACAGGAAACTAAACGAAAAAACAATTTCGGACAAATATACAATACCTTATATTAACGATATCCTAGATCAGATAGGCAAATCTAAGTACTTCTCAACATTGGACCTAGCAAGCGGATTCCACCAACTAGAAATGAATCCACAGGATACACAAAAAACTGCTTTTATGGTAAAAGGAGGACACTATGAATTTGTTAGGATTCCATTCGGACTAAAGAATGCTACTACCCGTTACTTTCCAAAGGGTAATGGATTGTAATTGGGGTGATTTAGTTGGTTCTCTTTGCTTGGTTTATCTTGATGATATTATAATCTTCTCTACATCTCTGCAATAACATCTAAAGCCTCTTAAAACTGTGTTTCAAAGATTAAGAGATGCAAATATTAAAATTCAACTAACCAAATCAGACTTTCTCAGGAAAGGAACAGAATATTGTCACGCAAGAAGGCGTTAAACCTAACCCAAACAAGATCAGTGCCATAAAAAACTTCCCATGCCCTAAAACCAAGAAGGCTTTTAAGTCATTTCTCGGATTATTAAAGTATTACAGGAAATTTATCAAAGGCTTCCCACGAATAACACAACCTAAGACTAAAAAATTAAGAGGGAACACTTCAGTCTCAATAAACGACGAGTTCCTCAAAACTTTTTATTTCTGTAAAACTATACTCTCAAACGACCCCACGACCAGTTTGTTTTGCTAGCAGAACTTTGTCAAGCACAGAAACTAGCTACTCAGCTGTTGAAAAAGAGATGTTGGCAATAATTTGGGCAGTCCAAAACCAGTCATTGCCTCCCCAATCTGAGTCTGCATAACCAATAAATATATTGTCAAAGTCTGAATTTTTCTTGAACACTAACTTCATATCAGTAGTACCTTTAATATACCTAAGAATTCTTTTTAAACTTTTCCATAATTCTGCATTATTTTTATTACTATTTCGGCCTAAAATATTTACCGCAGAGGTTATGTCTGGATGTGTACATAACATGATGTACATTAAACAGCCAATTAAATTTCTACAGGGAGCATCACATTGACTGTCTGAATTCAATAATTCATAATTTAGCTTACTCTGGAGTGGAGTGTTAACAGATTTGCAATCATCCATTTTAAATTTGCTTAAAACCTTGTTTATATAAGCAGATTGACTTATATATATCATATCATTGTAGATCTCAATTCTCATTCCGATAAAATATCGTATTTCAACCAAATCTGTCATTCTAAACTTGTTCATGAGAAACTTCTTAAAATTATCCAATCGATCTATATCTGCTGTTACAATTACCACATCATCTACATATAGTAGTACATATATGTTTCTTTTGATATCGCCTTTATCAAGGATATATATACAGCTATCGACCGGTGAATTTACAAATTCGGCCTCTTTCAGTGCATGCTCAAATACTTCAAATCAGCATCTAGCTGCTTGCTTGAGCCCGTAAATTGCTTTATTCAATTTACATACACTTTGACTGGTGCATGACACCCCTTGAGGAACTTTCCTTTATATCTCTTCTTTTAATGTTCCGTTAAGAAAAGCTGTTTTGACATCCATGTGATTAATTTTAAAATTATATTGTGTAGATATTGACAAAATTCAACGAAAACTTGAAATTCTAGCAACGGGAGCAAATGTCTCTTCATAATCGAGTTGATATTTTTGAGTAAAACCACGCGCAACTAATCTTGCTTTGTATTTTATTGGGTTTCCTAGCTCGTTGTATTTTAAAGAAAATACCCATTTACAGTCTACAATGTTTTTGTCTTCAGGTCTTTTCACAATAGTCCATGTACTATTTAATTCATGTGCGTTTAATTCAGCCTCTACCTATACAGGTTTATCACTCCTACTTTGTATGTCGTCGAACGAATTTGGAACGTCACTAAACATAGCATCGGCATTAAATATACAATTATTTATTGAAATTTCATCTTCATTCTATGATTTACATGGCTTGTTCTTCAATCTTTCGCTTTGTCTCAAAACAAATTCATTACCTCCAGTCCTTGCCGGACTTACATTAATTCTTTCAGATATCATTTTACGTGGATCTTTTTGTTCATAGCTACATTCCATACTTTCATTCTGGAAATTGGTTTGAGCATTTTTCTTATCCTCAATCTGAAACTTTTCTTTATCATACTCCTTACTCTCATTCAGGAGTTCTGATTGATCACAATCCTTACTCTCATTCAGAATTTCTGGTTGATCACGGTCCTTAATTTCATTCAGGATTTTAGATTGAGTGTAATCCTTACTCTCATACAGGATATCTTTATGCTTACTTTCACATTCCTTACTATTATTCAGGAATTCATTTTCGTTTTTAATAGCTCTAAAACTGATCATATTAGTTTCGTCTATAACCACATCTCGTGCAACCATAAATTTTCTACATCCCATAACTTAAAACCGTTTGGTTCATAGCCCACTAGAATAGTTTTAAATGATTTTTCATCAAATTTCCTTTTTCTTTTCTTATTATGAACGTAAACAGTTGAACCAAATACTTTAAGGTGTTTAAGATTGGGTTTTCTACTGTGCCACATTTCGTAGGGTGTTGTTGCAGTCTCTCCAAGTGCTTTACTTGGAATCCTATTGATTAAATGGGTTGCAGTTAGTACAGCTTCCCCCCAGAATTATTTTTCTAATTTTGCGCCATTTACCATGGCACGAGCTTTTTCAGTGATGGTTCTTATCATTCTTTCAGATACACCATTTTGTTGTGGAGTATATTGTACTGTTAAATGATAACTTATTCCTTTCGCAACACAAAATTCCCGCATATCATTTGACAAGCAATCTTTACCATTGTCAATATAAAGGTTTACAATTTTAAGAATGTGATTCACATTTTGCAACATAATCTTTAAACATTGGAAACACATCTGATTAATATTTCATCAAATAGGTTACACAATAATGTGTGTAATTATGAACAAAAATAGCATAGTAATTTTTGTAATTAATTGACGTAGGAGTTATTGGGCCACATATATCCGAATGAACTAGAAATAGAGGTCTTTTTATATATTCTTTATTTTTATATTTTTCAAAATGTAATCTTGCTTGCTTTCCATTTAAGTAAGTTTCACATAAATCATCAATGAGCTTAACATTATCTAAAAGGCTATTGTCAATAAACAAATTCTTTCTTATTATTTCTTGCATTTTTCCCTTACTGATATGACCTAACCTCTCATGCCATAATCGATATAAGTTTTTATTTTGTACATTTAAAGTATATGCAGTAAACTCAATAATTGGCATATTGTACATACCTGAAGTCTGAGCAACAATCATGCCATTTTTGGTTACTTTTACACCCTTTATGTTAAACTCAACCGTCATTCCAGCTTCTTGCCGCCGCTTGACAAAAATCAAGTTTTCAGCCACCTCTCGGCAATAGAGAACATCTTCCAGAGTTATATTTTTACCGTTGTGCAGACGCACAATGCCACGCTTCGTTGCGTATATAAACTCTCCATCCTTGACAACAGAGATTTTAATAGGAGACTCCAGCTCCATAGAATCAATGAATAGATTCTCATCGTTGACAAGATGGTCACTTGCGTCAGAAGCAAGGATAAAGTTTACTTTATTGTTCTCCGAAGATATACGTTTGTTAACACGTTTAATCATGAATGCGAATCCTGGCTGTGATATTGCAGTTTGAGCTTGATTGTTGCTTTCTTTATTCTTATCATTATTTATTCTTTTGAAAGCAATATTATAGCAATAGCAATATTTTTAACGTGGCCGTTTTTGCCACAATGATGACATTTTATATATAATTTTTTTTTTTGGTTTAAACGGCTTGCGTGTTAATTTTTTCTTAATGTATTTATTTGATTTGTTTTGTTAATTATGTTGATAGTTATTACTTTGATCGCTGTTTATTTTTATTTCGTGATCAAGTAACCTTTTCTTCACCAAAGCTAGTGTAAGATTTTCTTCGGATAATGTTTCGATAGCTGTGATTACCCCATTGTATGATGATGGCAAAGTAAGCAGCAAATGCGATACTTTGTCCATATCGTCAATTTTTGCCAGTAATGTGAAGTAGGCCCGACGGGAGCCTCCTACACATATAGACTTAAGATTAGAAACACTTATGAAATGAAATTATAAAGAATTACTACCTAATACTAAATACGTACCATGAACTACGTACGAAACTTTGTTACTTACATACTTATCATTTAGTCATTACTTACATACTTATTATTTAATCATTACTTATTGTTTAATCATTATAAATACTGTTTACCTATCATTGGGTATCACTATATAAGTCACGAGAATCATAATGAAATGAATAGATATAGAGCTGTCGGCAAAATATGTATAAGCTAGTAATATAAACTCGAACGGAGGAGAAGAACAAACGCAAGTACAGCAGTACGTCACAGCACAGCAAGAGAGCCGGGCAGCGAAGCCGGCGACAAAAGAGTGACGATCGGCCGCACGTTCGCGGCACGCGACAAAATTGTCGCGAACCAGAATACAAGAAGCGCGCTGACCTAAAGGGCGAGACCAGCAAGATAGTTGGAAAGAGGATGCGCAAGAGCAAAGACGCGATCGAGGAATGTTAAACGGCGTGAGAGGTTAGACAAGAAGTGGAGAATAGAGTTCGAAGCTGAGCAGACGCAGCCGCGGTTTATAAAGTCACGCCCACTTTACTTGGGATTGTTAAAAATCACGCCAGAGGAGGTACGGGGAATAATAGAAATCGAAACATAAGAAGAACGAGGAAGGTTAAATACATATATTAAAGGAAAGTATGATTGGAAATAAAGACACGCGCATTTTTGTTTAGAAATTACTAATGCCGGGCAGGGGGGTTAATGCACCAAAGAAATCGGTGGTCAGCATTTAGCAAAGTGACAGCACGATTCGCGCGATTGGAGGCGACAGTACAAAGGTTGACCTTGTACAACCCCTAACCGCTGAGGCGCTCGTTTGCTGTACTCGTCTTAAGACACCGGGTCGAACGTCGCGATACTTACCTCCACTTCGCGAGCGTTCCTTGATATTGAATATAAATATCTTGTGACGTGGGCCGTGGACAGACCGAGATCTGTACCCCGGCAAAATAACTACTTTACAAGTGGCGCCCGAGCAGGGACCCAAGCGAAAGAGGAGTAACATAATTTGGAAGTAAAAACCCCAAACATATTACTAACAAGTGTAAATTGTGATAGTCGGACATACCCGGTCATACCCCGTATCGCGCGCGCGTTCAAAAAAAAAAAAAACTGAAAGTAACGGCGAGGGCAATAAAAGGTGCCAGATGGTCAGTTGGCGCTAGAAAAATTTGTGAAACGTACAGTCGTCGCGAGAAAAAAATTATTTGGTATGTGTTAAGCAGCAAATCGGTCGAAGCTTAGAGTGCACGTGCAGCGAAGTTGACGGTGAAAGAAGACGCACCAACTAAGCGAACGGGAATAACGAAAAGACAGACGTGAGCGTTCGGCTAGAAAACGGCTGAAATCGCGGGAAACAGTGTCGGTCGTGAAAAGTAATCACAGCGAAGCAGCGCGAACGCTGACTGTCAAAGTGCAGCACACGCCAACGCCTGAAGGTTGAAATTGGTATTGGGCGTGGTGGCTGATAGTTGTACAGTGGGTCGAGAGTTGAAAATTTTAAAAAAAAAATTTTTTAAACAAAACTAAATAAAATTTAAATAAATTAAATAAAATTTAAATAAATTAAATAAAATTTAAATATATTAAAAAAAATTTAGATAAATTAAATAAAATTTAAATAAATTAAATAAAATTTAAATAAATTAAATAAAATTTAAATAAATTAAACAAAATTTAAATAAGGAAAATTTTTTCACGAGCAACGACCATGGAGTACAACAAAAGCGTAGAAGAAGAAGGATGGGACAACCCGGGCGTGAGTCTAGGATGGGTATACCACTGCCGGATGGAGGATCTGGAACGAATCGCTCAGGAACTAAACATGGAAAGCGCCGGCAAGGTAGAAGATTTACGGAAACGGGTATGTGATTTGATAAAATTAGGGGGCCATAGTTCGTCAACCTGGAACCGGTTGGGCGAATGGGAGCGGAAGTTCGCCAAGGGTCGAGGGTCACCCGTCCCGCCCACTGTTATTAATGAAGGGGCGCGACCCAGACAAAAATCGGAATCCGATATGTTGGCGTTATCAGGGTCATCAGGAGAATTGTCACCATCATCCGGCCACGCGCGGTTTGCACCGGCCGTTGGCGAATATATAGCTGGATTAACCCCGAACGTACATGAAGTGCCGCCCGTAGAACCGCCCATGACTAGTACCCAGGTGGGCCAGGCGGATTACAGGCGAATGTACGAGCTCGTTAACAGTCACCGGCATTACATGGTCGTCCCTGATCAGGTTAGGAAATGGGGTGTTAAGTTTGACGGCTACTCTGACCCACTGGCGTTCATAGAAACATTAGAAGAACGCGCCCAAACGTACGATATAGATCTGAATCGCATACCGAGAGCGATGAGCGAGGCTTTGACAGGCATGGCAGGTAGTTGGTTTTCAACGAGCGGATTAAGGGACGTGACGTGGGGAACGTTCAAAAGAGAATTTTTAGGATTCTTTCTGCCTCCCCAATACTTTGACAGGTTAGAGGACGAAATCAGGGCCCGCCGACAACGCGTAGGGGAAGGGTATAAAGAATATTTAGTCGATCTGAAGAGATTAATGCGGCACGCCAGTTATACCCCTGAGCAGGAGCTGAAAAGAGTTTATGAGAATCTTTCTCGGGAGTACCGCCTATATATTCGACGGAGTGATTTTACAGACTTGTCTCAGCTAACACAGATAGCCTCAGAGTTCGAAAGCATCCCGGGTCAGTTCCAGGGGGAAACGGGGTACAACCAGACAAGGGTTCTTGGGTATCAGGGTAGGTCCGGTGGCGTGGACACACCCGCCAAACCGCCTAATCCGTTTAGGAGTCCGCCAGCACAGGTACCCTTAGCGCGAAATGAGACTGGCAGTCATCCCGTCACCAGGCGCGATGAAATTTCAAACAATATGATGGGGCATGAACAGGTTAAGTCGGCAGTCGTGAGTCGCGTGTGCTTCAACTGCTCACAAGGGGGACACTTTACCAGAGAATGCCCAAATCCTAAGGTGGTATTCTGTAGACAGTGTGGTGCTCAAGGCGTGAGCGATTTGGCATGTTGCGGTAGGAGAGCGGGAAACGGGCAGCCGCGTCATCCGGAGCGGGATCGGATGGGCGCCGGCGCGAGTCAGTCCCGAAATTAGGATGTCCTCTCAGAGTAGAGAACAGTCGCATAGTCGCCATGGTGAAGGTCGGGGACCGAGTGGCGAAGGCGACGGTTGATACAGGGGCATCACGAAGCTTCGTGAGCCAAAGTTTTTTTGAGGAGATAAAGGCAAAGGGGGAAGTGTTCGCAGCGACCGCGAATACTCACTTAGCAGATGGGTCAAAGGTAGCGATTAGTAAATTGTTGAGAGTCAAAATCAAGTTGATCAGCAAAGAAGTGCCGATGGACATGCTCGTAATGCCATCCATGTTAGACAGTCTTATCCTGGGGATGGATTTTCAATGCAAGATGGGGACGACTATGCAGTGCGGTGAGGCGATGCTGATACTGAAGTGCGCCGATGCGCCAGCCAAGGCGATCGAAACGGCCGAGTTAGGGCCAGAAGGAGGCAAGAAGCGAGAGACTGTCCTGGGGACGCGTCGCAGCAAGGATACCACGCTAGCCAAGCAAGGGGCCGGCCGAGACGCAGTTACAGTCGTCAAGGAGCCATCGCTAGGCCAGGTGGAAAGTGCAGGAGCCGAGGCGCCGCAACAGGGAGACCCTAAAGCAGGATCATCATCGGAAGAAGAGGCCGCGCAGGAATCGGTGTGGCCAGCGGACTTGGAACCAGCCACGCAGGAGTTTTTAAGGACGGAGTTGTAACTCTTCGAGGGATTGAAGGGCGTATCCAACGTAGCCGAGCATCGGATCGTCATGAGGGATGACAAGCCGGTCAAGCAGAGGTACTACCCCAAAAATCCGGCGATGCAACGCGTGATCGACCAGCAGGTAAATGAACTGATAGAGGCGGGGGCAATCGAGCCGTCACGCAGCCCACACAGCGCGCCCATAGTGCTCGTCCGTAAGAAGACGAACGAGTGGAGGATGTGCGTGGACTACAGGCAGCTTAACGCACACTCTATACCGGATGCATACCCCGTACCCAGGATTAATCACATACTGGAAAAGTTGAGGCACGCACGTTACATTTCGACGCTGGACTTGAAGCACGGTTACTGGCAAATTCCGATGGCGGCAATCAGCAGGGAGTACACCGCGTTCACAGTGCCTGGTCGAGGACTGTTTCAATGGCAAGTTATGCCATTTGGTTTGCATTCGGCCGGTGCGACTTTTCAGAGAGCATTGGATACGGTAATAGGCCCAGAGATGGAGCCCCATGCGTTCGCCTACTTAGACGACATCATAGTGATAAGCGCAACGAAAGAGCAACACATAGAAAACTTGAGAGAAGTATTCCGACGGCTGAGAGAGGCCAACCTAAAACTTAACCAAAAAAAATGTTCGTTTTTTCAGAAGAAGCTAGTATACCGAGGGCATCTGGTGAGCGAGAAAGGAATCCAGACGGACCCCTCAAAGGTGGAAGCCATGAAAAATCTTAAGGCACCCACAAACCTGAAAGAGCTTAGACGATGCCTAGGGATGGCGTCGTGGTACCGCCGATTCGTGCCCAATTTCACAACAGTGGTACAACCGATGACAGAGCTGTTGAAGAAGTCCCGGAAGTGGTCGTGGAAGGAGGAGCAACAAGCCGCATTAGACAGTCTCAAAAGGTGTCTAACGTCCGCTCCTGTCCTGGCTTGTCCGGAGTTCGGAGAAAAGTTCACGTTGCAGACGGACGCGAGCGACTACGGCCTCGGAGCAGTACTCACGCAGACCATTGATGAGTAGGAGCAGGTCATAGCTTACGCCAGCCGGAAGCTGTCAAAGGCCGAGTCGAACTATTCGGCTACAGAAAAGAAGTGCTTGGAGATCGTGTGGGCGATCAGGAAACTCAAATGCTACCTGGAAGTATACCGATTTGAGGTGGTCACAGACCACATGGCATTAAAATGGTTGGATTCAATCGAGAGCCCCACAGGAAGGATAGCGCGCCGGGCTTTAGAGTTACAGCAATACCAGTTTGACGTCAAATACAGGAAAGGCAAGCTCAACGTGGTGGCAGACGCTTTGTCACGAGACCCGTTAGAGCAGCTCTAGCAAGCCGTTGTTCAACAGTCCCCCGGAGGATGGATTCAAAAGATGCTGGAAAAGATAGCCAAGGAACCATCTAAGTATACAGACTACGTGGAAGAAAACAGACAGTTGTACAGACACCTGGGCCACCGCGCGGATGACGAGGACTACATCCCGTGGAAGCTATGCGTCAGCGAGGAACAAAGAAAGCGAGTGTTATTGGAATGCCACGACGCGCCGACGGCCGGGCATCAGGGAGTCCGCAAGACGATAATGAGGCTGTCCCAACGATACTACTGGCCTGGGATGTTCAGAGATGCAGCCAGGTATGTCAAATGTTGCGAAAAATGCCAACTGTTCAAGACCGAACAAAAGAAGCCAGCCGGACACATGCTAACCCGCCAGGTGGCGGAGCCAATGGCGATACTGTGCGCAGATTTCGTGGGCCCCTTACCGCGATCAAAACAAGGTAACACGATGTTATTGGTATTTCACGACGCATTCACAAAGTGGGTGGAATTGGTGCCCCTGAGACGAGCAACAGCGGCCACGTTGCAGAAGGCTTTTCGCGAACGGATCTTATGTCGGTTCGGAGTGCCAAAGAGATTTGTTTGTGACAACGGAGTGCAGTTCACAAGTCGGATTTTCAAAGCGTATTTAGGAGACGTAGGAGAAGTAGTTTACTCTGTGACCATACACCCGGACGGGAGGGTCACAGTCACGAAGAAAGGGGGGGGTGTGAAGTAGGCCCGGCGGGAGCCTCCTACACATATAGACTTAAGATTAGAAACACTTATGAAATGAAATTATAAAGAATTACTACCTAATACTAAATACGTACCATGAACTACGTACGAAACTTTGTTACTTACATACTTATCATTTAGTCATTACTTACATACTTATTATTTAATCATTACTTATTGTTTAATCATTATAAATACTGTTTACCTATCATTGGGTATCACTATATAAGTCACGAGAATCATAATGAAATGAATAGATATAGAGCTGTCGGCAAAATATGTATAAGCTAGTAATATAAACTCGAACGGAGGAGAAGAACAAACGCAAGTACAGCAGTACGTCACAGCACAGCAAGAGAGCCGGGCAGCGAAGCCGGCGACAAAAGAGTGACGATCGGCCGCACGTTCGCGGCACGCGACAAAATTGTCGCGAACCAGAATACAAGAAGCGCGCTGACCTAAAGGGCGAGACCAGCAAGATAGTTGGAAAGAGGATGCGCAAGAGCAAAGACGCGATCGCGGAATGTTAAACGGCGTGAGAGGTTAGACAAGAAGTGGAGAATAGAGTTCGAAGCTGAGCAGACGCAGCCGCGGTTTATCAAGTCACGCCCACTTTACTTGGGATTGTTTAAAATCACGCCAGAGGAGGTACTGGGAATAATAGAAATCGAAACATAAGAAGAACGAGGAAGGTTAAATACATATATTAAAGGAAAGTATGATTGGTAATAAAGACACGCGCATTTTTGTTTAGAAATTACTAATGCCGGGCAGGGGGGTTAAAGCACCAAAGAAATCGGTGGTCAGCATTTAGCAAAGTGACAGCACGATTCGCGCGATTGGAGGCGACAGTACAAAGGTTGACCTTGTACAACCCCTAACCGCTGAGGCGCTCGTTTGCTGTACTCGTCTTAAGACACCGGGTCGAACGTCGCGATACTTACCTCCACTTCGCGAGCGTTCCTTGATATTGAATATAAATATCTTGTGACGTGGGCCGTGGACAGACCGAGATCTGTACCCCGGCAAAAATAACTACTTTACAGTAACTCACTCATCAACTCATCAAACACATTAAAAAAAACTCAGTAATGTCATCTCACTCTTAGACTTGAGTGAGAGCAAACGTTTTCGCACGGACAACTGCGACGCTAGGCTTTTTCGCTCATAGATGGCGTCTAAGTTTTAAAATATTTGACGAGCAGAATTATCGCTTGTTGCGAAATTTAAAAAAGAATTACTCAAATACTCAATCAAAGTACTCTGAGCACATCTTTCTGCTTTTTTCCAAATCTCATCAATTTTCTCAGGCTCCTCATCAATAACTTTTAAAACATCAAGCTCAGCTAATAGTGCTCTAGTTCTAAATTTCCAAACACTATATTTTTCTCCATCAGAAGGCTTGATGTTGCGGCGTGTTTTTTCCATGTTTTTTTTTTTTCTTCTCTTTCTATGTACACTCTTCGCTAAATGCACGCTCGCTTTTTTGACTGTACTTTCACTGTCCCTTATTTGCACATATATGTATGTACATATACTTGTTTTTTTTCCTATTTTTTTCTTCACAGATAGCAAACGCACGCTTCTTTAATATATACTATACATACATATATATTTTTATGCTTTGTCTCTTCTGTACTTCTACTGCCTCTTATATACACATATACAGCTTTAAAGTATTCTTTTGCTAATGCACGCGCGCTTTTTCTATATGTATGTGTATTTTTTTCTTCTTTTTATATATGTATGTTTGTATGTATATGTAAGCAAATAAGTTTCACTTAACATATGTAGCTATTTTATTTATCGTAGCCTGGGCCCATAACCTGTTGTAAAACGCAGTCTAAATAATACCGCAAACCGGTAAAGTTAATGTATTTAAATATCGTTTGTATATTTATATTTATATTTACTGCTCAATGCACAACCTGCAACTTTGGATTCGCAAACGAAAGAAGTAAAAGTGTTTTTTGAAAAAGCGTGACCGTTTACATATAATTTAAAATGGACAAGCAATATGATGCTCATTATGGGACTGTTAGTTTTGCCATTTAAATAGGCTTTATCCAACAAAACCGATCAACGAATTTAACATTCAACTAATTCTCAAAGTCGACTCCAATCCTAGATGTATCACTACAACCCCATTTAAACACAAACTTAGAAGAAAACATTATAGACCCTTATTTGATAACACAGACATACCTAATATACTAAAACAGACACTGAAACCGAAAAAAACATGCGCTGTATTCGCACCTGACGACATCTTTAAAAAAATGGATGAAGTATTTGAAACCTTTTTGTTGAACAATGGCATCTTCAAACTTATAAGATGCCTATCCTATCTCCCAGAAATAACTAATAGTTCCGAAACAATAAAAATAATAACAGAGTATCACATAAAAACCAACCATCGAGGCACCGATGAAACGCTCTCACACATTAGACGTTACCAATTTTTCCCATACATGAAAGACAAAATAACACAAGTAATTAGAAATTGCGAAACTTGCTTGAAACTAAAATATTATAGACAGCCCCAAAAAATTACCATGCAAACTTCAGAAATTCCTACAAGACCACTATATATCATTCATATTGATATTTACACGATCAACGGCAACTCTAACTTAACAATAATAGACAAATTTTCTTAATTCGCATCAGCATATCCAATAGCAAATAGGAATTGCGTAAGCGTCATTAAATCTTTAGCCAATTTAGACAACCAAAAAAATTAATTTGCAATCAAGGTACTGAATTTTCCAGCACTATGTCAAACAATTTCTCTTCCCTATTCAATATAGAACTACACGCAACTTAATTCCAACAATCCTCAAGCAATTCTTCCGTAGAACGTTTACATTCTACACTTACAGAAATATATAGGATTTTACTCGATACCCGAAAAAAACAAAATTTAGCAATTGAACATGACGTAATAATGACAGAAACAATGCCAAACACTCTGCAACCAAACACACCCCATTCGAACTTTTAAGCGGGAGAACACATATATTCGGACAAACAGTCGAACCAAACACCGAACACGACAACATAATCGAACTTAATAAATTTAGAGAAGGGCTTTACCGAAAAATTAAAGAAAAACTTCCCGACGACGTAACATAGAGAACGCTAAAAATTAACGAAAAACGAGTAGAACCAACAACTCTAGAACCCATTGGGGGGGGCGTGGCGTCCAAAGTTTTGCTGCAGATCTATTTATGATGATAATTGCTATCCTCATACCAAATTTGGTGACTCTAGCTCAAAGTTAGTAGAATATGGTGGAAAGGCGGCTGGGGGCTGGGGGCTGGTATGGGGGGCGTGGCGTCCAAAGTTTTGCTGCAGATCTATTTATGATGTTAATTGTTATCCTCATACCAAATTTAGTGACTCTAGCTCAAAGTTAGTAGAATATGGTGGAAGGGGGGCTGGGGGCGGTATGGGTGGGTGGCGCCATCCACATTTTTTGGGTTTCTTCATCACCTATCTTGGGAACAAATTTGGCGGCTCTAGCTCAAAAGCTGTGGAAAATATAGGCGTTTTTTATTTCAAAATGCATTGGTCTTGTGAACGTGGGGGGGGGGGGGGGAGGCGTGTCTCGAAAACTTTGATGCTGTTTTTTGGGATCGTTAATAGCTATCTTCCTACCACATTTGGTGACTCTAGCTTTTAAGCTTTGGAAAATACACGCATTCCCGTTTTTAGTGAAGCATTTGGGCGGTTTGGGGCAGCTTGGGCTGTATGGATAAGCGTGGCATCCAAAGTTTTTATGCATTTTTTTGGGGGCTATAATCACCTATTTTGGCACAAAATATGGTGGCTCTAACTCAAAAACTGTAAAAGAAATAAGCATTTCTGTTTTTAAGCTGCGGGGGGGGCTGGGGCGAAATGGGTAGGTAGGGCTCCAAAACTTTGATGCAGTTTTTGGGGGGTCGTTACCAGTTATCTACCTACCAAATTTGGTGACTCTAGCTTAAACACTATGGAAGATACACGCACGACCGTTATTAGCGAAGCGTTGGGGTGGTTGAGGGCGGATAGGGCAGTATAGATGGGCGTGGCATCCAAATTTGATGGTTCTAGCTCAAAAACTGTAGAAGATATGGTAATTTTTAGTTCTAAACTAAGTGGGGGCTGGGGGCGGAATGGGTGGGCGTGGCTCCAAAATTTTTGATGCAGTTTTTTGGGGATTGATAGTAGCTATTTTCTCCCCAAATTTGGTAGTTCTAGCTGTAAGGGATTGCGAAATAGCTGTATCTATCGATTTTGCGTTATCGAGTTTATCGATTTGCCAGCCCCCTAGTTATCGTAGAACACCAATCTCAACACTTTAATTTACTATGCCATAGATAAAGACATTTGCAAAGTTTCAAGTCTGTAGCTTGAAGGGTGTGGAAAAAAGTTGCGTTCATACAGACGGACAGACGGACAGATGGTCAGACGGACAGACGCCATGACGGACATTGCACAAACCCAATATACTCTTTACCTTCGGTATCGAGTATAAAAATACATGTGGCACTCAGGGACTGCCGCGGTAAAGCTATTGCATGGAATTTTGTATCAATTTATGCAATGAGTTTTTTGTTTTTGTTTATTTTTTTATATTTTCTTTAATATTAATTCAAGTTACACTTTTTGAGCTTGGTGCAAGAAAACAAATTTATTTATTTTTATTGAATAAATGAGAAGTTAATATTGTTAAAAATATTTTTTTTATTTTTATTATTTTAATTATTATAGTTTTACAATACAATAGAATACAATGTAGGCTATTCAGGAATTTGTATCGTTGAAATTATAGGTTTATGGTAACTAAAATAGGAAACATAAAATTGAGACTTGATATCCTCTAAATATCTCGAAAATACTGGGTCAACGGTGGTCCCATATTTTGTTGTTGATTTTGTAAGATAAATTTGATTATTAAATCAAATTACTTATCCACATACGATTTTTCTGCAATACTTTGACGAAATTTCCTTTGACGTTCAGCATTTGAGACTGCTTTTCTTTTTTCATTTTTTTTTTAAACTGTCTCAAGCTGAGAATATGCCCTTTGACGTTTATTTTTTACTATTTAGCTCTTTAAGATATTCTACTCTATAAAAAGAAATAGTGTTATGTACACACCAAACAAATTATTCGTTCAAAAAATTTGAACAAAAATAACGATATTAAGAGTTTGATTATCGAATTTCGCGCGCTATGCATTTACATATATATATATATATGTGGGAATCGATGAGAAGCCAGAAGGGCAAGTAATCGATAGTGCAGCTGAGAGAACCACGAGAAGTGGCCATCCCTATTAAAAGCAAGTAAAAGCAGTCGATTTAAAAATCTCGCCTACTACGCACGCACAATTACTCACGTTCTAACTGAATAAAGTTAATGGTTCAATGTAAATGATAAAACTAAATGTAACGCATAATAATAATATGTAATATAATAAGATAAACTATAATAACAATTTGCGGTCTTAAATAAAGCATCTGCTGTAATTCGGACCTACAAATTTTGGAGGCTCAACCAAGATTTACATTGTGGCTTACGCTGTAATTAAATTTACATAAAAATATAAAACATTGAAACTAGTGTGATTTGTGCTGTGCAGTGGCAGTCAAAAATTGTTTAACAATTAAAGAATTGTCTTTAAAAGTCTTGTTGAAGGCAAAACGTTTAAAGGCAAGCGACGACGAAAGATCGGCTCAAAAGAGAGAGACGGAGAACGACGCACGGAATTAGCGAAAGAGGAATCGCAAAGAACCGTTACTTGAGGACTGGTAGCTTAGCAGACGACGTTGGCAAAAGGCAAGAGCGACGGGCTGTGGTAAAAGTACAAGTCGAGAAGTGCGGGACGATAGAGGCGACAGAAGATCGTTGATTTTAAGCGTCAGCAGCTGGCAGAAAAATACGAAGTACATAAAGAGCGTGTGCGAGAAAATTGGCAAGTACAGTTGTGTTATTGCTTGTGCTGCAGGGTGCAGCAGTTGATAAACAATATCGAGCCTAGAAGCACTAAAAGGACGCCTTTTAAAATATTGACTGGTGTGGATCTGCGTTGTATAGATGTTGCTGGTCTGAAAGAACAAGTACAGGAATCGCTGTTGCAGGAACTAGATGAAGAACGGTTCAAGATACGCCAGGACGTAAGAGAAAATATTTAAGCACTACAGGAGGAGAATAAAAGGGTTTTTGATTCAAAGCGTAAAGCGGAAAAAATTTATAAAGTTAATGATTTGGTGGCGATAAAGCGTACGCAGTATGGTGTAGGTCTTAAACTAAAGGGGAAATACCTGGGCCCGTATAAAGTATTGAAGGTCCATAAGCACGGCAGATATGAGGTAGAAAAAGTGGGAGATTTCGAAGGCCCAGGTTAGATATTTACATTGGCCGAATTTATGAAGGGATTCGGGTCGAATCCAGTGTCAGGAAGGCCGAATGTGGGAATCGATGAAAAGCCAGAAGGGCAAGTAATCGATAGTGCAGCTGAGAGAACCACGAGAAGTGGCCATTCCTATTAAAAGCAACTAAAATCAGTCGATGTAAAAATCTCGCCTACTACGCACGCACAATTACTCACTTTCTAACTGAATAAAGTTAATGGTTCAATGTAAATGATAAAACTAAATGTAACGCATAATTATAATATGTAATATAATAAGATAAACTATAATAACAATTTGCGGTCTTAAATAAAGCATCTGCTGTAATTCGGACCTACATATATTTAAAATATCATATACATATATTTTCTCTGCAAGGCATTAATGTGTATTACCTACACAAAAAACAAAGGTACTAGATACTACACTTGCTTGGTTTAATGATTTCTATTAACATATATATATATATATACATATATATTTTTTTATTATATTTCTTTATATTTTTTATATATCTTATATATTTTTTTCATTTTAATATCAAATTTGTGATAATAATTACAATAAATTGTATGTATGTGTGTATATTGAGTACTCACTCATTTTCTTTCAATATTTGTTCACCACTTTCTTCAATAACAAAAGCACTTTGTTCTTTCATATTTAAATTCCTTTTTTACAAATTTTTATCGTGCAGCTATGCACCGTTGTATACATGTGTTAACTTTTTCACAAACTGCTGTTGATTTGTCCGATTTCGGAGCAGCGAGCTTCCTTCAGTCGTACCATATATGTACATACAAGTTAGGCGAACGCTCAGCCGAGCTATTCACTGTTGTTCATAGTTACACCTATGTATACATATATACATGTATACTTACATACCTACATATATGTACCTACATGTATACTTCGTTATGTATATTATAACCATCATTTGCTTAAACCATGTAGGTTTGTATTGGCGTAAAGCATACAATTCATTACTAGAATGCGATTTGTAGTTTATCATGCGGTAAGTGTGGCATTAAAAAGATATTATAGATACCTATGGACCTAAATACTTTCTCATAAACTGCTGTTTACGAATTCGTCAGATTTCGGAGCTGCGAGCTTCGTACAGTCAGTATTATGAATTTTTGTTACGGAAAGTTTTGCGTTTCAAAATTTCTTGATTCGGTCCCCACAAAGACTGCCATAAAAGCTATGCAATAGCTTAAGAGAAAAAAATACAAAAACAATAGTAATTGACCCAATACTTCTTTAAACTACATTCTAATATTGTCAGTAATATTTTTCAGACACAAGTCATATTCAATAAAAAGTCTTAATTCGTTTTGGAAAAGTCACAGATCACATAAATAATGAACAGGTCTTAATGATTAAAATTAAAATAATACAACCAAACCAAAATATTCAATTAAAATCAGAACAGCACATTTACAACCCACACACTACCTATCAAAAACAGAAATAAATAATTTTTTTTAATGTTGAAATACCTTTTTTTTTAGACAATCAAAATACAATATAACTAGACTTGTTCCCTTACCAATTAACGAAACATACTTTGTATTAGCTTCTCATTACCTAGCCTATAATAATAATAGTAAGAAGTACCAAATTTCATGCACACGTCCAAAAATAAACAACCTGTTCTTCTGCGACCAGGCGGCCAGCAACATCGCCTAAGCACCGGAGCATAGTCTAGCAACATAAACGTTGCACTGTTCCTAGAATTATTCAGCATTAAGACATGCACTATTCTAAGACTTTATACCATTATATATATAAATAAGCAGAGGCTTCATGCCAAGCACTGGTTGCTAATAAAGAACACTAAAATTCTGACCCTCGCAATGCCGAAGCTTTTGAGTGGTACAGGGCTCACCTTAGCTAGACATCGTTCCTCCTCTCCACAGATGAATGGATTCACAGTACCTTCGATTGTTTTTGAGGCATCTATTGCATTGGTCGGCCTCCTACCCTTACCCTTACCCCTTACCCGTTACCCGTAACCATCTTAGTGCCTAGGCCTTTAAGTGGTAAAGAGTGCACCTTAGCTGGGCATCGGTGCCTGTTGCCTAAGCGTGCCCCCCGCGCCCTCGCAGTACCAAAGCCTTTAAGTGGTTTGAGTGTTTCGCTGGACCAGACACCGACCCATCTCTCCGAAAGAGAAATCGCACCGAGTACCCCTCGTTTGTGTTGTGGCAGCACGATGCCCAGTGCCCAGCCGCCACCCTCGTGGAGGGTTCAGTTGAGGATTTTTGCCAACACAACACTAGCTAGATTTAATTATTAATTTGCATATTGATCTTCATACTTGTTATTTTATGTAATTTTAGCTTCGACTTGAATCTTTTGCGGAGAACAGCAGAGTATAAAAATACCAGCAAATCGCTTTATTGTGCAACACTTTTTCACTTTTCTATAATTTTTATACTCGATACCGAGGTAACGAGTATATTCGGTTTGTGCAATGTCCGTCATGGTGTCTGTCCGTCTGTCCCTCCGTATGTTCGCAACTTTTTTCCACACCCTTCAAGTTAGAGACTTCAAACTTTGCAAATCTCTTTATTTATAGCATAATAAATTAAAGTGTCAAGATTGGAGTTCTACGATAACTAGGAGGCTGGCAAATCGATAAACTCGATAACGCAAAATCGATAGATCCAGCTATTTCGCAAGCCCTTACAGCTCGAACTACCAAATTTGGGGAGAAAATAGATATTTACAATCCTCAAAAAACTGCATCAAAATTTTGGAGCCACGCCCACCCATTCCGACCCCAGCCCTTCGCAGTTTAACACCAAAAATGCCAATATCTTCTACAGTTTTTGAGCTAGAGCTATCAAATTTGATGCCAAGATAGGTGTTGTTGATCCCCAATCAAAATCATAAAAACTTTGGATGCTACGCCCACCCATTCTGCGCTAGCCGCCCCCAACCACACCAACGCTTCGCTAAAAACGGTAATGCGTGTATCTTCCATAGTGTTTGAACTAGAGTCATCAAATTTGGTAGTTAGATAGAAATTTACAATCCCCAAAAAACTGCATCAAAAATTTTGGAGCCACGCAATTCCTTTCCGCCCCCAGCCCCCCCACAGCTTAAAAAAATAAATGCTTATTTCTTTTACAGTTTTTGAGTTAGAGCCAGCAAATGTTATGCCAAGATAGGTGATTTTAGCCCCCAAAAAATAGCAAAAAAACTTTGGATGCCACGCCAATCCATACTGCCCAACCTGCCCCTAATAACAATCCCCAAAAAACCGCATGAAAGTTTTGGAGCCCCCTCGTTCCCGAGCCCCCTTCATTATGAAATCAAAAACGCCTATATTTTCCATAATTTGTGAGCTAGAGCCGCCAAATTTGGTGCCAAGATAGACGATGAAGAAACCCAAAAATTGTGGATGGCGCCCCCACCCACCGTTCCACCATATTCTACTAACTTTGAGCTAGAGTCACCAAATTTGCTATGAGGATAGCAATTAACATTCTTAATAGATCTGCAGCAAAACTTTGGACGCCACGCCCCCCCTAATGCCAGCCCCCAGCCCCCCTACCACCATATTCTACTACCTTTGAGCTAGAGTCACCAAATTCGGTTTGAGGATAGCTATTGACATCATAAATAGATCTGGAGCAAAAGTTTGGAAGCCACGCCTCCCCTTACCACCACCTTTCCCCAAAATTTCACTATTTTTGAGCTAGAGTCACCTAATTTGGTAGAGGATAGCAATTGACATCATACACAGATCTTCAGCTAAAATTTTGATGCCACGCCCCCCCCCCCCCATACCACTCTCAGCCTACCATCCACCATATTCTTTTAACTTGCATTGCAATCACCTCTCTTTTAATCTGTTTTACTACTGGTATCGAGTATACCGCAGTCGGGTGCGTCCGACTGCAACGATTCTACTTGTTTGGAGTTTAAGTTGTGATGAGGTAAACAAATATCCCACATTCAAATTATTTATACTTTTGCCAAATAACACATAAGTTTTTAATCCAAAAACTCAGTGCAAAAATCACTACTTTTTTTTTAATTGCAAGATGCTCAATATTCAGTGATAGAATCGATTTTTAATACAAAGTAGACTTGATTTCCTTTCGTTTGATATATATGCTGTCATGACTGATAGCTTATAAATGTGGAAATTTCATTAAGTTATTCGGGCATAATTAAATTTTCATACATAAATTCTTCCATGCCAGGGGTGTAAATGATACGCATATTCGAATGACGTTTTGTTGCCAATCATGCAGCTCTCTAGTATGTATGTATGTGTATACAGTGTACCAGTAATGTCTTCGTACAGCAACTATGTTTTTCTTTGACATCGATAAAAACATACTTCTGAATGGCATATAAAAAAAGGATTAATGCATTTTTTTTATTTATTATTTAAATGTATAAATCAAAAAAAAAGTAGTCCAATATGTCTAATAACAAAAAAGTTATAAATAAAAAACAATGATAAGGCACGTTTTTGGCTCCAATAAAGTCTTCGTACACTTAACTTATTACCTAAGAAATATTCTTAAAAATAAAAATTGAAGCAATCTTAATATTTAGTTGGGTAACCTTTATTTTTTATGACCGCCTTTAGTCGGTTTGGCATTGATAATACCAGCTTTTCTGTATAGGATGGGTCAATTTTCGACCACTCTTCTTTCAAAACCTCAATTAGCCTTGATTTTGAATTAATATGATGATTCCTAATCTTTTTTTCCAACATATGCCAGCAATGCTGAATCGGATTGAGATCAGGACTCTGCGGTGGAGTTTTCAGCAAATGTGGCGTATTGTATGCAAGATACATTCTCGTATTATGTGCCATATGCTTTGGGTCATTATCATGCTGAAAGTAATACGAGCCGGATACACCCAACTTTTCCACGCTTGGCCTCAAATTTTTTTAGTATATCTATATAAACTTTATGGTCCATTATTCCCTCAATTATTTCCAAGCTACCGACGCCACTTGCAGCTATACAACCCCAAACCATTACTCCCCCACCACCGTGCTTAATTGTCTTAATTGTGTTTTTTGGGTTTAACGCTTCTCCAGCTCTTCTCCACACCAGAAGTCGTCCATCTGATCCAAAAATGTTATATTTAGACTCGTCAGAGAATATAATATTACGCCAAAAGTCAGGAGACACACTCCAATCGTTTTTTTCTGTTGACGGCATTGACAAATGGTTTTCGTCTTGGCGTGCGCGACTTATACTCGGCATCCACTATAGCCAATCGAACAGTCTCGGGGTGTACTTGCTTTTGGCTTGATCGAAGAAGCTCTGCACTAATATTATTTGCGCTTATAAATGGATCCGAGGCCACAATTCGCTTAATAGCCAACTCATCCCTGCTTGTCAAACTTTTTGGCCTTCCAGATTTTGGCATAGTCTCCACCTGTCCTTCGTATTTGAACCTCCCAATGACGGATTGGATACTGGAACGACTGCGGCATAAAATCTTAGCAACTTCTGAGTAAGATTTTTGCTCCTTGACGTGCATGTTTAAAATATGCTGGCGTTCCTCAATACTCAAATATTTTCCTGGCATTTCGAAGCAAGATCTGCCCAGTTTTAGTCTAATGCACACAAAAATCTCTATAATATGCCACGAACAGTTGTCTAGACAAGCCTTAGCATACATTCAAAAACAACCGTTGTCATTTTCGCATTTGGTATGGAGCTAAAGTCTGAGCCCAGTCCGGTGTACGAAGACTTTATTGGAGCCAAAAACGTGCCTTTTCATTGTTTTTTATTTATAACTTTTTTGTTATTAGACATATTGGACTACTTTTTTTTTGATTTATACATTTAAATAATAAATAATAAAAAAATGCATTATTCCTTTTTTTATATGCCATTCAGAAGTATGTTTTTATCGATGTCAAAGAAAAACATAGTTGCTGTACGAAGACATTACTGGTACACTGTATATCATCTTTGGCCTTAACGTCTATAACACGGGGTGCATTTAGCAGAAAATTCAAATGCGACGAGCAAACATTTAACACCACTTGTTTGAGGTGGTTTCAGACCGCGAACAATCGGCTGAAATATGAAGCAAAAAAAAGTTCAAGCAGCCGATAATAATTTTAAGTTAAAAAATATAATAAAAATACAGCTCAAAATGAGTGCAGAAAACAACTCAGAAAAGACTCTTTTATGAATTGGGTTAAAACCCACTCATATATGGTTTATGATTGTTTCATGAGCTCAGACAAAAGATTCAAATATGAGCTCATTAAGAGCTCTTATGGTTTGCTGGGTTTTAATATCAAATTTGTGATAATAGTTACAATAAATTGTATGTATGTATTTTGAGTACTCACTCATTTTCTTTCACTATTTGTTCTCCACTTTCTTCATTAACAAATGCACTTTGTTTATTCATATTCAAATCACTTTTTTACAAATTTTAATCGTGCAGCTATTCATTGTTATGTACATGTGCATACTTTTTCACAAATAGTTGTTGAGCTCCGATTTCGGAGCAGCGAGCTTCCTTCAGTCGTACCATATATGTACATACAAGTTAGGCGAACGCTCAGCCGCGCTATTCATTGTTGTTCATAGTTACACCTATGTATACATATATACATGTATACTTACATACCTACATATATATACCTACATGTATACTTACGAGGCGCACATGCGGTAAGTGTGGCATTAAAAAGATATGATAGATACCTATGGACCTAAATACTTTCTCATAAACAGCTGTTTACGAATTCGTCAGATTTCGGAGCTGCGAGCTTCGTACAGTCAGTATTATGCATTTTTGTTACGGAAAGTTTTGCGTTTCAAAATTTCTTGATTCGGTCCCCACAAAGACTGCCATAAAAGCTATGCAATAGCTTAAGAGAAAAAAATACAAAAACAATAGTAATTGACCCAATACTTCTTTAAACTACATTCTAATATTGTCAGTAATATTTTTCAGACACAAGTCATATTCAATAAAAAGTCTTAATTCGTTTTGGAAAAGTAACAGATCACATAAATAATGAACAGGCCTTAATGATTAAAATTAAAATAATACAACCAAACCAAAATATTCAATTAAAATCAGAACAGCACATTTACAACCCACACACTACATAGCAAAAACAGAAATAAATAATTTTATTAATGTTGAAATACCTTTTTTTTAGACAATCCAATCAAAATACACTAAACTAGACTTGTTCCCTTACCAATTAACGAAACATACTTTGTATTAGCTTCTCATTACCTAGCCTATAATAATAATAGTAAGAAGTACCAAATTTCATGCAAACGTCCAAAAATAGACAACCTGTTCTTCTGCGACTAAAACTATTTCTCCAACACACCACAAAACCATAACTGGAAACTACCGAAATGTCAAGGAAAATACTCAGCATCCACCACGACACCAAACGACTACTTCACCGCCTTCAATTTCGTCTTGCATCTAGCAATTCTAGGCTGGCTACAACGACGCACAAAACACATCGTACACGTCCAACCCGATTACCAATTGCCTTCGCTATGGCCGTTGCTTCGAACTGGGGAGGGAGGAGTTACCATAGACTCAACCCCACCCGCTATTCCATCCAATCAGTCAGCTATATTCAACCGTGATCAGCAACATCGCCTAAAACCAGCAACTTTGTACAGGCGGCCAGCAACATCGCCTAAGCACCGGAGCATATTCTAGCAACATCGCCTAAACTTCGAAGAGTAAAGACTTGTGACTAGCAAACGAAAGCAAGCGCTTATCAGTTGAAAACAACAATAACAAAAAAAATCAAGTGTGCGCGTGCAAAATACAAGCTGAGAAAAAAAACAATAACAAAATAACCTACAGAACAGTTACAAAAAAAAGCAAAGGGCAATAGCCCAATAACAACAACAATGCCTCCTGATATAAATAGACTCTTCAAAGCAATTAACACTGAACCCAAATACATCAACATAAACAGAACAGACAATAAAACATTTGAAAATGTGTTGCCCTTCATAATTAAAAAAGTCATTGACTTTACATGCAACGGAGAAATAGAAACATGCAAAAAGACAAGAGTAGGTGCCTTGCTAATTAAAACCAAAATCACAATACAAGCCCAAAAACTTCTATAGCTGACCGCCTTCACAGACTTTCACGTATTAGTTAGTAAGCACAAGATGAAAAATCTAAGCGTTTTTAGATTTTAATATATTTCAATAAATGAGACGCGGTTTTTTTTGTATATGCGAATTTTTAATATTAAATATGTGTGGCGGCTTCAAGACTCTTATGACCATTAAAACTAGCTTAGCTTAACAATAGTGTGCGAAAGCCACAAGCGGCCGCACTTGAGGGAATTCGCCGTCGGCAATTGCCGATCGGCTTGTGAGATGATTACAACTAAGAGTACATGCTACAAACTTCAATTTCTCTTAACTAACTTACAACTAACAATGTAATCTAAGAAGAGTGGCAGATTCAATTTACTTTTGCTTCAACATTCCGGCCCCGTTGACGAGCTCCGGTCTTCAACACTCCTCGGTAGGCAGTGGTGCCAGTTTGTGCACCGGTCGTTTAATAACGCCGCCCGGCGTTCTGACCTCGGCCACCCGCACCTTGCCGTCCTCTCCCACGATTGCACGTGTCACGCGCCCGGTGATCCACCGTTGCGGGGGGGTGCTGTCGTCGTGCACGAGAACGACCGCCCCTTCTATCAGCTTGGCCTCGCCTTTGCTCCACTGGGCGCGCTGCTGCAGGCTGAGCAGGTAGTCTTTGGACCACTTGCGCCAGAAGCTCAGTTTGAGCTCCCACAATTGTAGCCACCGCTTCAAGTATGCGGGTACGCGCTTGTTGTTGGGCTCCTCGAGCGTGAATCCGATGGGCAGCCCCAGAAAAGGCTGGCCGATGAGCAAGTGCCCCGGCGTTATTGCTTCCCCGTCGTTGGGATCGCTGGTGTCCAACACGAGTGGCCTGGAGTTGAGCAACGCTTCGACCTCTACCAGATGCGTGCACAACTCGTCCGGCGTCAGCTTGGCGTCGCCTGCCCTTCGAACTAGCCTGTGTTTGGCAGCCTTTACTGCTGCCTCCCACAGCCCGCCAAAGTGTGGTGCCCTCGGAGGGATAAACTTCCACTGCACAGCTCGCTCCGCTGCGTACTCCTGCAGCTTTCCTTGCTCCGGTGAAACGCTGCTTGCAACTCCATCAGCACGTTGCTCGCTCCGACAAAATTTGTCTCCCAATGAACCTTTTAAAAATATTTAGAAAAGCATCAGTGGACAGATCTGTAACCAGTTCCAAGTGGACTGCCTTTGAGGCGAAGCAAACAAAAACGGCAACATACATTTTAACTGGTGGTCTACCTCTTATCCTGTAGCTTACATAAAAAGGCCCACAGAAATCTACGCCAGATACCTCAAATGGACGACCTTCACGAAGGCGATCTGCTGGCAGATTTCCCATTATTTGTCCCAATAATTTTGGCTTATAGCGAAAATAGTGTACGCAGCTTCTAACAATTGCCGTACATGCACTGCGAGCATTGACCACCCAAACTTGCTGCCTTTGCAATCCAACAAGAACCTTGGCTCCACAATTTGGATGTAGTTTTTTGAAGGTCGTTACCAGTTATCATTCTACAAAGATTGGTGATTCTAGCTCACACACTTTGATAGATACACTTCCCGTTATGAGCGATGCGTTGGGGCGGCTAGGGCAGTATAGATAGGCATGGCATTCAAAATCTTAGCCATATTTTTGAGGGCGTCGTCACTTATCTTGGCAACAAATTTGGTGGCTGTAGCTCAAAAACTGTGGAAGCTATAGGCATTTCTGTTTTTGAACTGCAGATGGCTTGGGGCGGAACGGGTGGGCGGAGCTCTAAAACTCTGATGCAGTTTTTTGGGGGTCGTTAACAGTTATATTCCTACCAAGTTTCGTGACCCTTGATAGAAGACTTTGAAAGATACACGCATTACCGTTTTAAGCAAAGCCTAATGGCGGCTGGGCGCGGCTAGGGCAGTATGGAATAGAGTGGTTTCCAAAGTTTTTGACGTATAATACGAATCACCTTTCGGTAATGAGTGTGCTATCTGAAAAAC
The DNA here is from genome assembly GCA_035044585.1 of Scaptomyza polygonia. Classification (NCBI taxonomy): domain Eukaryota; kingdom Metazoa; phylum Arthropoda; class Insecta; order Diptera; family Drosophilidae; genus Scaptomyza; species Scaptomyza polygonia. Next base: position 55,473 of record JAWNNU010002190.1, read on the forward strand.
TTGTTGTTGTAATATGGTTGCTTCACAAAATCGCTTATTGCTCATGAACTAATACATAAATTTTCCTCAAATTAATTTAATTTTAAAGCCAAGGCTTTAAACTTTATTTTAAACTATAAACTATATATATATATATATATATATATATATATATACATATATACATATATATGTATGGGTTAAGTTTCTTATTAAAAAATGAGAACAAAAACATGCAAAATTTTGCTTCATTTTGAAGACTTTAAATTGCTCTAGCAATCTCAACAGTTCATCAAATACTCTGATTTTTTGTAATCTATGTTGAGATGAGGCGAACAAACATTCCCACTTTTAAATTTTGAATAGTTTAGGCGCGGGCTGGCTTTTCCTCATCGTGGGTTCTGTCATGATGATGTAGTTTTTATTTATGTATATAAAGTTAAGTTCAAATGTAATAAATTGATGCGTGTAGGCGTCTGTTTAGCTTCACTTATATTTTCCAACTGGAATATAAATGTTTCATTACAACTCAATCTAGATTTATAACTAGCATGTTGACAATGTTTGGGAAATTTGTGAGCGCTGCAGAGATAGGATAGGAAAACGACAACTCATTGTTTGTTGCCTGCTTTTAGGCATGAACATACAGCCCCTTTCAGCGCACTATGGGGAAAACTACCACTTTATCTGGCATTTGCAAGATTTTTAAAAGTTTTGTAATCAGCACAAATTTGCTGTTAACGTATTATAAAACATCAAACTGTTATGCCCCAAACTCAAAATGTTAAATTTAACAGACCCATATGAGAATAACAGCTGTTAAGTCAGCCGTTGCAATCGAAAGCACGTGCGGCTAAGTTTTGTAAAATTTTGCATTAAGTTTTGTTTTTAATATTTTGCGATGGCAACTCAATTACAAGAAAATAAAGTCATGAACACTGACTTGAAAGGTTTGCACTATGTGTTTAAAAAAAAAAATCGTTGAAATTGTGTGTGTGTATACTAATATTTTGTCTTTTTATAAGCGCTCCTAAAGCTGGATTTTTATTAACAAATTTTAACTTCAGAAGGGCTTATCTAATAAGTTTAGAATTGTTTATGTGTTTGTCCAAGTGTTTGTTGTAGCGTTTTCAATTCCGAGTTTACAGGTATTGGTTTTTATATCCTCTTTTTCCCTATTTTCGCGCAATGTTCATTTTTATTAGGTAACCTACTCTTTTCCAACGTCGGTTTGTTTGCTGTGTGGAATAGCAAGAGGGGCCGACACGAACGGGAGAAGGCAATTCATAGATATTTTGAACTGCATGCGTGCAATAATGTTGAACAACATATTTTAAATGTAAAAAGCTACCAATATGGAGTAAGCCCACTTCATTGCTAGATACAAATTTTTGAGTTCGTCTTGCATGCTGGGTATAAGCTGGAGGTAAAAAAATGGCAAATTGCTACTCCATGTGACAAGCAAGCGATGCTTAAACGAAAGGCACATATACAGGAAATGTTTTGGGCAAAACTCGCTTTAAATGTCGATAAGCCGAAGCAGGGGGGCTGTGGAAATACAAATACCGGAAACACTGCGCATTTGCCAACTTCGAAACATTTTCTGAAATAAATGGAGTTAATCAACAAATTATCTACAACATGAGGATCATTTTGAGATGTTTTTCCTGTCAGTTGCCAATAAATTTAGAAAAATTCGAGGCATACCGTCATCAAACTGGCGAAATGATTGTGGACAGTTATCCACGGCTTCCTATGACACCAACTCTCCATAAGATTATTGTCCACTCAAGGCAAACCATTGAAAATATGGTGCTTCCAGTCGGCTGTTTTGGTGAAGAAGCGTCTGAGTCCCGCAACAAAATTTATAAATCGGATAGACTTCATTACTCCAGAAAGCAAAGCCGATTTGAATCTTTAGGCGATGTGTTTAAACGAGCTTTGGATACATCAGATCCAGTAATATCTTCCCTACGCATTAAAAAACATAAAAATCTGTTCACTCGTTATAATAAATTCCAGATAAAGTGGTCATTTTCCCCATAGTGCAGCGTCATGCAAAGAAAAAAAATTAAAAGAATAAACAAGGAGTGCTGCTAGCGAGGCACTTTGGGCTTATAGACAGCATGATGCGGGAGATAAAAATTGCCTGAGCCGTTAATAGGGGGGACTGATCTTATATGACCAAGATCTGAATACTCCTGAGGGAACTTATCGTACTGCTCTTTGAATGATGCGTTCTTGTTTAAACGATTCTCATTGCGAAGGAGCTGAGCCAGTGCGATAGCTCTTGAATGACCTAAGGCGATGGGTTCAGGATTCTTAAAAGGGAGGCTGGCAACATATCTACCACTTTCGTCTCTAATAGTGATTGTTTGCTGAAACAATTTCTCACAAACTGTGTCGGACTCCTTCACCAGTTTGACTGGGATATCCTCCACCTCCCAAAATTTCGGGAGAAGTTTCTCTAACCTAACTTCTTGGCTGAGCGAAATTCGAGTGGAGAAAGACGAAATGTTTTTGGTGCCAGTGTTGGAAATAGGACCCGTGATGGTCCAGCCAAAAATCGTTTTCTGACCTAAAAGGGTACCACAGATATTGGTATAGGACCCCTTTAGCAATATGAAGGGAAGAATATCAGCTCCCAATAGGACATCTATTTGGGAACTCTTGAAGAAATTTGGATCTGCGAGTTGAAGATCCGGAAGACCTTCCAAAGAACTATGTGGAATTGTGTAGGAGAGCAGATTTCCTGCCAGCTTTAGAAGGACGTAGGCCGAAGTTTCAATTTGAATTCTTGGCTTAATTTGAGAGCCAATATGGAATAGCCATAATCGTTGAGGTTGGGCTGCAACAGCTCCATTGAGCCTCGAAAATAAGCGCCAACGGGCTGATACTGGGGTCGTATCAGTTTAAAACAGCCGTTCAGAAATGAAAGTTGCTTCTGAACCAGAGTCAACCAATGCACGAACTGTATATTTTGTTCCCAAAGAACAATTATGGATTATAGCCGTGCCGAGAAGAACGCTATGTGTGCTTGCCGAGAAATAATTTTGGACCGTCGTATGTAGGTGAGAAGTGGACTGTAAATTGACTGGAGTGTCCAAAACCAGCTGCTCGGCAGTTCGTTGGACGATGAAGGAGAGTGTTATGACGCCCCTTGCAGGTATGGCAATTATGCGCACTAGTGCAATCTTTGAGGTGGTGTCCTCTGGCGAAAGAATTTAAACACAGCTTGTGCTGCTTTGTAATATCGCATCGCTCCTGGACAGACATTTTCAGAAATTTCGGACATATACGGATTGGATGATTCTTTTTGGCACAAAGTTTGCAAGTCTGAATCTAGGCCGTGACTTTGGCTTCAAAGGAGTTCACTCTTTTGGATAGTGGTTCTCTTCTGGTAGCCTTAACCACCAGCTGAGGAACTACCTGCGGCCTTCCATCTTCAATTGCCTCTAAGGTTCAGTACCGCTCTAAAAGGAAATTATTTCACTCATCCAAAGTCGGAATATCTGCTGTGCTATGGAGAGACTGTTCCCGCATTGATAGTGTGAGATTAGGAAGTCTTGATGATTACATAAAAACGAGGAGACAATCCTTATTCTCAGTGGAGATATCGGAGAGTTCTAAAGCCGATAGGCACCCTTGGATGGTGCCCTGTAAATCCTTTAATGTGGCTGCAGAATCATGAGAAATGGGTTGCACATTGAACAAACTTCGAAGTTCACTCTTGACTAGGGATGCCATCACCTAAGTTGCCGACGCCGGATAAACACTAGAAAATGCCCGGACATTTGAGCGAAATATGTTTTTTTCCCCGGACACCTCTGAAAATTTTTTGCAACGAAAACCTAAAACATCTTTTAAGTTCTTTAATTTTTGTTTTATTTTTTTTACTTACTTTGGTATTTTTCAGTCCTCCCAATTTTTTCTAAAATATCTTTCTTTTCCAACAAGAATGTGTAAAAGTCGGCACAACTCAGGTTCTTGAAATTATATTTGATTTTGATCAGAGAAGAAACTGTGTGTATGTTTAGCGAGTTTCTTTCTTTCGTCCATTACTGCGTGACTAGCGAAAAGACTCTCTACATTCGCATTGTGAGCTGGTATGCAAAAATAATATTGTGCGATTTTAAGCAGCTCAGAATATAAATGAGCATTAGGTGTTTTAAAAAAACTCACCCACAACTGGTTCGCGCTTAAAAGCTTATCGCCGTTAGTAAGGTTCTTGCTATAAGCCTTTAAGTTTGCCCATTCGTCTATCAGCTTCGTGTCATCGATTTCGATGTTAATTTCCTTGAGAAATATAACTGTTTTTTCTACATTAGCCCATGGAGTGCTTTCAGTTATGTTTGACAACATCATCCAGTTGAATTTGTCAAAGTCCTTCATTGGATTTTCCTTCTCTATATAGGATTTCATTTCTCTGTAATAATCTGAACAATTTTTTTTAAACTCGGTTCTTGTGCTTTCCTCTTGTTTGTTTAAAATATTTTGGCCTTGAGAGGCACAAATTTTTCTTTTATTCTGTCTTCTAACGTTTTATTCAGCGACGCCAATATGTTGCTGGTATCGATAATGGAGTTATCACATTTTTCCAACTTTTCAATTTTTCCATGGAAAACGTTCATCACTGAATGAATGAGAATCATATATGCCTCTGATAGTGGGTCTTCAAAAAACTTTTTGATCAAAACAGGTGGTATCTCCAAGCTTTCAAAGTAACTTTTTAAGGCCTCGTACATTTTCAAAAGACACAACAATAATGAATTAATTTTTAACTGAGATTTATTTCAAAATATCGTTTATGTTTAAAAAAAAATTGCGTTTCCACTGACAAAAAAAAACCCTGCCGGACGGCCCCCGACATCCTTCAAACTAGGACAAATCCGGGGAATCCCGGACGGATGGCAGCCCTACTCTTGACTAACAGTCTTTTGTTTTCGAATCTGTTGACGAGTGCTTGCCATGCTGACGCAAAGCTATCATTTTTTCAGAGGGGATTTGGACACGATAGCTTTAGTACCGCCACTTGTCTTTAAATTCAAGTGAAACAGCTTTTCAACTGGGGTAAGATTTGGATTGTTGATATACACCGCTGCAAAAAAGTCCCGGAAAGTAGGCCATTTCAAATAGTCTCCGGAAAACACTTCGGTGTCAACAGGCAGTAAGCGGCCGTCTCTTGGCTGATAGGCAACATTTGGACTCGGTATTGGAACCGTAGCGTTCTCAATCTGTTCGTTAAGCATGAATGCGCAACGTTCATATGCCACATAGCATTGGTCATACTTCGAATGAATTATTTCAGTATCGTTAACGTTGCTGTGCCCAGCAGATTCAGAGAGGGCTCTTGAACAGCGCATGAATTCTAGTTCGACCTTGTCCCACAAGGTGCGAATCTGTTCTTGTCCGACTTTTAGCGTGTGCAGTGACACGTCTGAATTGGAGGCGAACTTAGACTCGAACTGAACCAGACGGTCGGTCACCGAAATAAAGTTGGTTAAAGTAAACATACTTTGCATTTTTAATTTCTGACCGACGGATCGAGTAACCGGCGGCTGGACTGGATCTGGACACTTTGCAGATGTGGACGCTCGGGTTTATTTGGATCGGAACTAGATCTTTTATGGAGCCCAGACGGAACAGCAAGGAGATTATCTTTATCCTTGGCAGTGTCACTTGTCACATGCTAGGATATTAAGACACCGGAATAAAATAACTATTTATTTTTTGCGGACGATATATTTATATATAAATATGTATATACAAACAGAAACTTAGAATGGAACAACCAGATAATAAAAATAATTATTAATAATTATTTAATATAATCGTAGTAGGATTTCGACGCTGAGCATCTTGATGCACTTGGCTTGTTATCACATACAACGGAAACCGAAACCGTTGTATGTGACAACAAGCCTTTACCGTTGTCGTTGCCCGCCATGATTTATTTGCCATTCATTTGCGTTGAAATTGTTTACATTTCGGTTGTGAATGACAATTTTTGACAATGGTGGAATCAAAAATATCGAAACTAACTTAATAAAAACACTTGTAACTGGAACATTTCTAGAGGATGTTGGAACATTTTAAGAAAACTTGGAGCGGGTACTTCATACCTAACATCATTGATGTAAAATGTTAGATGTGAATTGGGTATAAGCGATAGTATTTGTGTGAGTGCGTGGATATCGATATCGATCTTGGCGATAGGTTGTATATACAGACATATAACAATAACAAAGAACTTGCAATCAGGGTTTGGAACCGTACAATAACTATCGTACAAATACGATAATTTTGGGATTACGTACGATGTACGATAGCATGTCATTATCGTACGCAGATTGTACTATAATTTCATCATGATGCAAAATTTGAATATTTATCTTATTTCAATCGAACGCTGATAGTCTTTCGATATTGCGATTATGTTCATACTTCGTTCGCAGGGTGACCGAATGTGGTATTTTAAATACTTTATGGTAATTAATTAGCTCAGATTTTGCCCAAATGTATATTTGTGGAATATTGGTAAATTCCAGTATTTTTGGAAAAAAATAAGGTATATAATAATATATTGTTTTCGGTCACACTTTTCTTAATGTAGCCTGGCTTGGGAGTAGCGCAAACAAAGAAGACACCTTCTGCAAGGCTTGTGATGCTACTGTACTGAGCAGATTAGCTTCAATCCGTCAGCACGCGGCTATTCAGAAACATAAAGAGAATATAACATATAAATTCTACATATTAAACAGGCGCTAAATGAAACCGGCTGTAATAATTTTAAACCATATTTAAAAATTATTATTAATCGCGACATACCGTTAGTTATGTCAGAGACCTCTGATGATGCAACTTATCTTTTGCTAAATATGAATATTTTATAAGTGAAATGCCTTAATTTATATTACTTAAATGATTTATATATATATATATATATATATATATATATTTATATATGTATAACTAAAAGACTTACTGATTACTGATGTTATGATATGTTACTGAAATAGTTATACACGATACCGAAGGTAAAGAGTATATTGGGTTTGTGCAATGTCCGTCATGGTGTCTGTCCGTCCGTCCGTCTGTCCGTCTATCCGTCTGTCCGTCTGTATGTTCGCAACTTTTTTCCACACCCTTCAAGTTAGAGACTTCAAACTTTGCAAACCCCTTTATCTATGGCATAGTAAATTAAAGTGTCAAGATTGGAGTTCTACGATAACTAGGGGGCTGGCAAATCGATAAACTCGATAACGCAAAATCGATAGATCCAGCTATTTCGCAAGCCCTTACAGCTAGAACTACCAAATTTGGGGAGAAAATAGCTACTAACAATCCCCAAAAAACTGCATCAAAAATTTTGGAGCCACGCCCACCCATTCCGCCCCCAGCCTCCCCGCAGTTTAACACTAAAAATGCCTATATCTTCTACAGTTTTTGAGCTAGACCCACCAAATTTGGTGCCAAGATAGGTGTTGACGATCTCCAACCAAATTCATAAAAATTGGATGCCACGCCCATCTATACTGCCCTATCCGCCCTCAACCACCCCAACGTTTCGCTAAAAACGGTAGTGCGTGTATCTTCCATAGTGTTTGAGCTAGAGTCACAAAATTTGTTAGGTAGATAACTGGTAACGATCCCCCAAAAACTGCATCAAAGTTTTGGAGCCCCACCCACCCATTCCGCCCCCAGCACCCCCGCAGTTAAAAAACAGAAATGCTTGTATCTCTTACAGTTTTTGAGTTAGAGCCACCAAATTTTGTGCCAAAATAGGTAATTATAACCCCCAAAAAAATTCATAAAAACTTTGGATACCACGCCAATCCATACTGCCCAAGCTGCCCCAAACCGCCCCAATGCTTCACTAAAAACGGGAATGCGTGTATTTTCCAAAGTGTTAAGGCTAGAAACACCAAATTTGGTAGGAAAATAGCTATTAACGATCGTCAAAACTGCATCAAAGTTTTTGAGCCACGCCTCTCCGTTCCCCAGCCCCCTTCATTTTGAAATCAAAAACGCCTATATTTTCCACATTTTTTGAGCTAGAGACGCCAAATTTGATGCCAAGATTGGTGATGAAGAAATCCAAAAATTTTGGATGGCGGCCTCCACCCATACCGTCCCCAGCCCCCCCTTCACCATATTCTACTAACTTTGAGCTAGAGTCACCAAATTTGGTATGAAGATAGATATTAACATCATAAATAGATCTACAGCAAAACTTTGGACGCCACGCCCCCCATACCAGCCCCCAGCCCCCAGCCGCCTTTCCACCATATTCTACTAACTTTGAGCTAGAGTCACCAAATTTGGTATGAGGATAGCAATTAACATCATAAATAGATCTGCAGCAAAACTTTGGACGCCACGCCCCCCATACCAGCCCCCAGCCCCCAGCCGCCTTTCCACCATATTCTACTAACTTTGAGCTAGAGTCACCAAATTTGGTATGAGGATAGCAATTAACATCATAAATAGATCTGCAGCTAAACTTTGGACGCCACGCCCCCCATACCAGCCCCCAGACCCTAGCCCCCCTTCCACCATATTCTACTAACTTTGAGCTAAAGTCTCCAAATTCGGTTTGAGGATAGCTATTGACATGATACATAGATCTGTAGCAAAAATTTTGATTCCACGCCCCCATACCGCCCCAGCCCCTACCTTTAACAAACTTTTAGCTAGAGTCACCAAATTTGGAAGGAAGATAGCTTTTTGGCATCCCCATCTGCACCAGACAATCGTTGAGGCAGCGTACACCCCTGCCGTATCCACACACCATTGCAATCAGCTCTCTTTTAATCTGTTTTACTACTGGTATCGAGTATACCGCAGTCGGGTGCGTCCGACTGCAACGTTTCTACTTGTTTTTAATTTGATTTATCGAAATGTCTTCACTTGATTCTCATTAAATATAATGATAAATATTGTTAGTTTTAAGTCAATAAAAAGTTAAATAAACTTGTATAAAAAGGATATAAAAACATTTTAATTTTAAAAAACCGATCAATTGCATTTTATTATTTAGTCTTTTTATAAATTGCAAAAATAAATTCAAATTTTAAAGCTTCAATTATTTTTTGTATTTTCGTGGTATTTAATGAATACTCAAATAGTATATTTCGGTATTATTTCGGGCCCAAAATAGTATATTTCGTTATTGCCGGCGCGGTCACTCTGTTCATACGTACCGTATATATTTCTGTATTCGCTCTGACAAAGAGATTTATTCAAATAACAGAAAAAATTTTATTACACACTCGGACTGATTGTTATCATTGGCAAGTAGGTATATCTATCAAATACATTGTTCCAGTGGCTGTATATTATATATAACTTACTAATCTATTAACTTTTTTTCATCTGTGCAATGAAGAATGAGTCTTGCAAGCAATGTTGATAGTACGAGCAGTCAACTGACTGAATCAGACTCGGATATAACACCTCCCAGAAAAATCGCCACAATCAACAAGAAGCATCGCAAACAAAAATTCAGAGCTGCCTGGCTTAAAAATGAAGATTATAAACAATGGCTTAGCCAAGTGCCTGAAGACCATTATAAAGCTAAATGCCGTAAATGCAATATAACAATGCAGGCAGAGTTGACTGTGATAAAAAAGCACATGATATCGAAAATTCATCTTCGTAAACCATTAGCAGCCCAACAGTCAATTTCTACTTTTTTAAAAAAGACTGACGAAATCAGCACAAAAGCCACAGCAAGTCAAGCACTTGAAATCAAGTTATGTAGTTTTCTAGTCGAACATAATGGATCCTTCACCACTTTAAATCATTTGACAGCACTATTGCAAAGTTCTGTGCCTGATTCTGAAATTGTTAAGAGCATGCAGATGAAATTGACCAAAGGAACTACGGGTCATTCGGTTCAGTGTTTTAATTGACGAGTCGACCAATATTGAAGGCATACAAACGATGTGCATCATTGTGAGGTAAAAAATAATAATCATGTTTCACTGCTGTCACGGATAATAATTATTTATCATGTGTTTTTATATTTAGTATTTTGTAAAACAGGTTTTTTGAAAACAGGTTTGCTGAAGAGGGTCGAGTGGTCAGCAAGTTTTGGGAACTCTGTCAAATTTTTGAGCAAAAGGCAGAATATTTGTTCGGCCTATTAACGAAGTCCTTTGAAGAGTACGAGATTCCATTAGAGAACATCATTGGATTCGCGTCGGATGGAGCCAGTACAATGATGGGAAAAGATAACTCGCTTCAAGATTTATCGAAAAATGCCCTTGCATTTACATTTTCAAGTGTATATGCATGCCACTCACTGCATCTTTGTGCCAGCAATGCATGTAAAAAATTACCAAGAAGTTGTGAAGATCTGGATCGGAACGTCTATGGTGAATTTAAAAACAGTGCAAAACGACAGCACTTATTTACAAAGTTCCAAACATTTTTAGACATTGATGTTCACAAAATTCTCCACCCAGCGCAAACGCGTTGGTTATCTTTAAAAGCGGGCGTTTCAAGAATAATTGAACAGTGTTAAAGCTCTCAACAATCCAATCATCAAACTATTTTATCTTTTTCTGGACTATATATTACCTAAATTTACCAAACTAAATGAAGTCTTTCAGTCATAGTCGGTAGTTATTACGAGCCTCTATTATAAAATGTGTAACAACTATCAAGAACTTTTGGAAACGTACATGTCCAGAGATTATATCTTTCGGACCAATTTAATACGGCGTTTACACTGGCACTGCTTATTTGAGTTGGTGCGTTAAGGGCAACAAGCAGCTTTTTCCCCATACAAAAAGTAGTGATGACAAAAAGTTGAGTTAAGTTTGGATGCAGTTGCTTGTACTCGATATACATTCGGTTTACTCAAAAGTGCTGCCCATTTAAGTATATAATCGGGTATATTTTCGAACTATCACCACTAGATAAATGAAATTAAAAAAAATCAAAATTTGGCAAAAATGTCTCAAAAAAATGGTAAGTTAGGGGTTTTTTACTATGCTATACATTTGAACTCATTTCAACCAAATTAAAGGTTCTGATCGGAGATTTGTGTAGTCAACTGCTGCCACACACTCGTTAATTGAGTTATGGCAGGAAAATATTGATGGATTTCGTGGAGCACTTAAAAATTCACATATCCATAAGGAAAACGCGGAAAATATGAAAGAGTTTGGACCGTCTCACTTTGAGATAAAAAACAAATTGGAGAACCTCATGAAGAAGTACAGGTCAGTTTGAAATAAAAAAAACTATCCTTTCAAAAACATATTTATATAATTATTAATATATATTTATAGAGCTGAACGTGCTAAAGTGGGAGCATCAGGTGGCACTTCCTCAACCTGGGAGTATTACAATGCTATGGCGAGTGTTCTCGAAACTTCCAGCGCATTGAAATGCAGTCCAATTGATAGCACAGGTGATACATTGCATTACAACAATATTAGATATTTGTATTAATAATCAAAATTTTGCAGACTTCTCCCACCTAATTGAAGAAGACCACGGCAGCACAACAGAAACCGAAACCTCAACTACAGAGTCGCCTTCACAACCAAAGCGACGAAGAGTTGATAATATGGCTCAATTTGTTCAAATAGAGAAGGAAAAGTTAAAAGTAATGAAGCTTATGGCAGATCGCGCTGATAATTTTCAAAAAGAAATGCTTGAGTTAATTTGCTAGGGCTTGCCTTATTGTTTCAGCACTTGGATTAATATTTCCAAGCCAAACCTCAAACTCTGGCTGATCATTTTGATGTGAATTTTGAGCTTCACGTTGCCAGTTGTCGCTCACTGAGCTGTTATGAATATTGCAAAAATTATGCAAAATGCAGCAACAAGCTATTATATAATAATATATTGTTTTCGGTCACACTTTTCTTAATGTAGCCTGGCTTGGGAGTAGCGCAAACAAAGAAGACACCTTCTGCAAGGCTTGTGATGCTACTGTACTGAGCAGATTAGCTTCAATCCGTCAGCACGCGGCTATTCAGAAACATAAAGAGAATATAACATATAAATTCTACATATTAAACAGGCGCTAAATGAAACCGGCTGTAATAATTTTAAACCATATTTAAAAATTATTATTAATCGCGACATACCGTTAGTTATGTCAGAGACCTCTGATGATGCAACTTATCTTTTGCTAAATATGAATATTTTATAAGTGAAATGCCTTAATTTATATTACTTAAATGATTTATATATATATATATATATATATATATATATATATTTATATATGTATAACTAAAAGACTTACTGATTACTGATGTTATGATATGTTACTGAAATAGTTATACACGATACCGAAGGTAAAGAGTATATTGGGTTTGTGCAATGTCCGTCATGGTGTCTGTCCGTCCGTCCGTCTGTCCGTCTATCCGTCTGTCCGTCTGTATGTTCGCAACTTTTTTCCACACCCTTCAAGTTAGAGACTTCAAACTTTGCAAACCCCTTTATCTATGGCATAGTAAATTAAAGTGTCAAGATTGGAGTTCTACGATAACTAGGGGGCTGGCAAATCGATAAACTCGATAACGCAAAATCGATAGATCCAGCTATTTCGCAAGCCCTTACAGCTAGAACTACCAAATTTGGGGAGAAAATAGCTACTAACAATCCCCAAAAAACTGCATCAAAAATTTTGGAGCCACGCCCACCCATTCCGCCCCCAGCCTCCCCGCAGTTTAACACTAAAAATGCCTATATCTTCTACAGTTTTTGAGCTAGACCCACCAAATTTGGTGCCAAGATAGGTGTTGACGATCTCCAACCAAATTCATAAAAATTGGATGCCACGCCCATCTATACTGCCCTATCCGCCCTCAACCACCCCAACGTTTCGCTAAAAACGGTAGTGCGTGTATCTTCCATAGTGTTTGAGCTAGAGTCACAAAATTTGTTAGGTAGATAACTGGTAACGATCCCCCAAAAACTGCATCAAAGTTTTGGAGCCCCACCCACCCATTCCGCCCCCAGCACCCCCGCAGTTAAAAAACAGAAATGCTTGTATCTCTTACAGTTTTTGAGTTAGAGCCACCAAATTTTGTGCCAAAATAGGTAATTATAACCCCCAAAAAAATTCATAAAAACTTTGGATACCACGCCAATCCATACTGCCCAAGCTGCCCCAAACCGCCCCAATGCTTCACTAAAAACGGGAATGCGTGTATTTTCCAAAGTGTTAAGGCTAGAAACACCAAATTTGGTAGGAAAATAGCTATTAACGATCGTCAAAAAACTGCATCAAAGTTTTTGAGCCACGCCTCTCCGTTCCCCAGCCCCCTTCATTTTGAAATCAAAAACGCCTATATTTTCCACATTTTTTGAGCTAGAGACGCCAAATTTGATGCCAAGATTGGTGATGAAGAAATCCAAAAATTTTGGATGGCGGCCTCCACCCATACCGCCCCCAGCCCCCCCTTCACCATATTCTACTAACTTTGAGCTAGAGTCACCAAATTTGGTATGAAGATAGATATTAACATCATAAATAGATCTACAGCAAAACTTTGGACGCCACGCCCCCCATACCAGCCCCCAGCCCCCAGCCGCCTTTCCACCATATTCTACTAACTTTGAGCTAGAGTCACCAAATTTGGTATGAGGATAGCAATTAACATCATAAATAGATCTGCAGCAAAACTTTGGACGCCACGCCCCCCATACCAGCCCCCAGCCCCCAGCCGCCTTTCCACCATATTCTACTAACTTTGAGCTAGAGTCACCAAATTTGGTATGAGGATAGCAATTAACATCATAAATAGATCTGCAGCTAAACTTTGGACGCCACGCCCCCCATACCAGCCCCCAGACCCTAGCCCCCCTTCCACCATATTCTACTAACTTTGAGCTAAAGTCTCCAAATTCGGTTTGAGGATAGCTATTGACATGATACATAGATCTGTAGCAAAAATTTTGATTCCACGCCCCCATACCGCCCCAGCCCCTACCTTTAACAAACTTTTAGCTAGAGTCACCAAATTTGGAAGGAAGATAGCTTTTTGGCATCCCCATCTGCACCAGACAATCGTTGAGGCAGCGTACACCCCTGCCGTATCCACACACCATTGCAATCAGCTCTCTTTTAATCTGTTTTACTACTGGTATCGAGTATACCGCAGTCGGGTGCGTCCGACTGCAACGTTTCTACTTGTTTTTAATTTGATTTATCGAAATGTCTTCACTTGATTCTCATTAAATATAATGATAAATATTGTTAGTTTTAAGTCAATAAAAAGTTAAATAAACTTGTATAAAAAGGATATAAAAACATTTTAATTTTAAAAAACCGATCAATTGCATTTTATTATTTAGTCTTTTTATAAATTGCAAAAATAAATTCAAATTTTAAAGCTTCAATTATTTTTTGTATTTTCGTGGTATTTAATGAATACTCAAATAGTATATTTCGGTATTATTTCGGGCCCAAAATAGTATATTTCGTTATTGCCGGCGCGGTCACTCTGTTCATACGTACCGTATATATTTCTGTATTCGCTCTGACAAAGAGATTTATTCAAATAACAGAAAAAATTTTATTACACACTCGGACTGATTGTTATCATTGGCAAGTAGGTATATCTATCAAATACATTGTTCCAGTGGCTGTATATTATATATAACTTACTAATCTATTAACTTTTTTTCATCTGTGCAATGAAGAATGAGTCTTGCAAGCAATGTTGATAGTACGAGCAGTCAACTGACTGAATCAGACTCGGATATAACACCTCCCAGAAAAATCGCCACAATCAACAAGAAGCATCGCAAACAAAAATTCAGAGCTGCCTGGCTTAAAAATGAAGATTATAAACAATGGCTTAGCCAAGTGCCTGAAGACCATTATAAAGCTAAATGCCGTAAATGCAATATAACAATGCAGGCAGAGTTGACTGTGATAAAAAAGCACATGATATCGAAAATTCATCTTCGTAAACCATTAGCAGCCCAACAGTCAATTTCTACTTTTTTAAAAAAGACTGACGAAATCAGCACAAAAGCCACAGCAAGTCAAGCACTTGAAATCAAGTTATGTAGTTTTCTAGTCGAACATAATGGATCCTTCACCACTTTAAATCATTTGACAGCACTATTGCAAAGTTCTGTGCCTGATTCTGAAATTGTTAAGAGCATGCAGATGAAATTGACCAAAGGAACTACGGGTCATTCGGTTCAGTGTTTTAATTGACGAATCGACCAATATTGAAGGCATACAAACGATGTGCATCATTGTGAGGTAAAAAATAATAATCATGTTTCACTGCTGTCACGGATAATAATTATTTATCATGTGTTTTTATATTTAGTATTTTGTAAAACAGGTTTTTTGAAAACAGGTTTGCTGAAGAGGGTCGAGTGGTCAGCAAGTTTTGGGAACTCTGTCAAATTTTTGAGCAAAAGGCAGAATATTTGTTCGGCCTATTAACGAAGTCCTTTGAAGAGTACGAGATTCCATTAGAGAACATCATTGGATTCGCGTCGGATGGAGCCAGTACAATGATGGGAAAAGATAACTCGCTTCAAGATTTATCGAAAAATGCCCTTGCATTTACATTTTCAAGTGTATATGCATGCCACTCACTGCATCTTTGTGCCAGCAATGCATGTAAAAAATTACCAAGAAGTTGTGAAGATCTGGATCGGAACGTCTATGGTGAATTTAAAAACAGTGCAAAACGACAGCACTTATTTACAAAGTTCCAAACATTTTTAGACATTGATGTTCACAAAATTCTCCACCCAGCGCAAACGCGTTGGTTATCTTTAAAAGCGGGCGTTTCAAGAATAATTGAACAGTGTTAAAGCTCTCAACAATCCAATCATCAAACTATTTTATCTTTTTCTGGACTATATATTACCTAAATTTACCAAACTAAATGAAGTCTTTCAGTCATAGTCGGTAGTTATTACGAGCCTCTATTATAAAATGTGTAACAACTATCAAGAACTTTTGGAAACGTACATGTCCAGAGATTATATCTTTCGGACCAATTTAATACGGCGTTTACACTGGCACTGCTTATTTGAGTTGGTGCGTTAAGGGCAACAAGCAGCTTTTTCCCCATACAAAAAGTAGTGATGACAAAAAGTTGAGTTAAGTTTGGATGCAGTTGCTTGTACTCGATATACATTCGGTTTACTCAAAAGTGCTGCCCATTTAAGTATATAATCGGGTATATTTTCGAACTATCACCACTAGATAAATGAAATTAAAAAAAATCAAAATTTGGCAAAAATGTCTCAAAAAAATGGTAAGTTAGGGGTTTTTTACTATGCTATACATTTGAACTCATTTCAACCAAATTAAAGGTTCTGATCGGAGATTTGTGTAGTCAACTGCTGCCACACACTCGTTAATTGAGTTATGGCAGGAAAATATTGATGGATTTCGTGGAGCACTTAAAAATTCACATATCCATAAGGAAAACGCGGAAAATATGAAAGAGTTTGGACCGTCTCACTTTGAGATAAAAAACAAATTGGAGAACCTCATGAAGAAGTACAGGTCAGTTTGAAATAAAAAAAACTATCCTTTCAAAAACATATTTATATAATTATTAATATATATTTATAGAGCTGAACGTGCTAAAGTGGGAGCATCAGGTGGCACTTCCTCAACCTGGGAGTATTACAA
The DNA here is from genome assembly GCA_035044585.1 of Scaptomyza polygonia. NCBI lineage: Eukaryota > Metazoa > Arthropoda > Insecta > Diptera > Drosophilidae > Scaptomyza > Scaptomyza polygonia. Next base: position 72,097 of record JAWNNU010002190.1, read on the forward strand.
TGCTATGGCGAGTGTTCTCGAAACTTCCAGCGCATTGAAATGCAGTCCAATTGATAGCACAGGTGATACATTGCATTACAACAATATTAGATATTTGTATTAATAATCAAAATTTTGCAGACTTCTCCCACCTAATTGAAGAAGACCACGGCAGCACAACAGAAACCGAAACCTCAACTACAGAGTCGCCTTCACAACCAAAGCGACGAAGAGTTGATAATATGGCTCAATTTGTTCAAATAGAGAAGGAAAAGTTAAAAGTAATGAAGCTTATGGCAGATCGCGCTGATAATTTTCAAAAAGAAATGCTTGAGTTAATTTGCTAGGGCTTGCCTTATTGTTTCAGCACTTGGATTAATATTTCCAAGCCAAACCTCAAACTCTGGCTGATCATTTTGATGTGAATTTTGAGCTTCACGTTGCCAGTTGTCGCTCACTGAGCTGTTATGAATATTGCAAAAATTATGCAAAATGCAGCAACAAGCTATTATTTGGGAAGTCATTAGCAAATCTAATGTTCCCGAAGATATCCCACCCATATTCATAGCACTCATAATCATTGCGTTGTTTTGCTCCATCGCAGATGCAATCATACATAATTTGTTCTTATTTATTACTTTGTTATTAACAATTTGTTCAATTTTTCGACTGCAAGCAAAACACAGCTGTTGACGCTTAACGCAATAACTCTCTTTTTGGGCCAATGTAAACACCATTTCTGAGTTATTGAGTCGATGACGATACCGATAGCAAACTCACTGTAATGTAAATGCCCTATGAGACATGTGATGTGCATAAGATTATCGCAAGTAGATTATCGTACTGACGAGTTTAATTTTTCATAGCGTGAACATGGCATTAGGAATTAGAAATAAAATGACTATTTCGACGGTTAACGGTGTGCTATTAGCTAAACAGCGAGTAAGAGGCAAAGAAAACGCTTGCTTCAGAAAACACTGATATGACAGTTCAAGGCTTATATAGTGACACGGATGTAGAGGAGTTTAATAATATTAAAATGTGTTTGTGTTGTGGCGGCCAGATCTTTATTTGGTTATGGATTATTTTTGTTTGTGTTTATGTGCATATGCAAAGTCCAGTGTTTATTTATTTATTTATTTATTTATTTATTGTCAGCTATGAGCAGCTGTCATGATAATAAAATTAATTTAAAATAATTATAATAAAAACAATTAAGTTTAAAATAAAATTTAAAATTATATGTAGTTCTGAAAGTAAATTAAGGTTGAAACAATTATAAATTTAACGTTAAAGCTCTGGGAAATTCAACAAGAAAATAAGTGACCCAACATTTGTTGCGTGGATTGGGAAAAACCCAGAAAAACCCAATCAGACCAATGGTAGATTAGTGATTAGTGGTTACGATTAGGTAAGGCAGAAAGGATAGATCGTTTTAGTACTGGAGTCGAGGTCTCCAAAGAGACAAGAGAATAAAGTTTGTTATAGTCAGAACATAACACACGAAATGGTTCATGAATTAAATAGTTACTAGAGCAACGATCGAGGCTGGGGGGTAAAAAGTTACGTGTGGATCTAATGGGAACATTTAATTTTATTCGACTTAGAAGAACTGATGAGTCGATTTCACCATTAAGTAGATTAGTGACAAATACTACACCATGCATAATTCTACGGTTCAACAGGAAAGGAAGATTAATTAAAAGAAGTCTACTTGAATAGGGGGGTAGGTCTATTCCAGGAACCCAGTTAAAACATCTGAGCGCAAACAGAAGAAATTTCCTCTGCACTGATTCAATTCTATCCTGGTGAATCCCGTATTGCGGGGACCACACACAAGATCCATACTCCAGGATGGGACCTACCAATGATGTATATAGCGTTTTAGTGGTGTAGGGATCATCAAACTCTTTTGACCACCGCTTGATGAAGCGAAGTACATTTATGGCCTTATTGACCATCGATGATATGTGAGAATCAAATTTTAATTTGCTATCAAGAATGATGCCTAAATCTTTAATTTCAAAAACGCGGACAAGTGGTGAAGCATCAAGCACGTAGTGAGCAGTATGAGGGGTACCTCTACAAAAAGTCATGATTTTACATTTTGAACAATTTAAATTAAGTAGGTTATAACGGCACCAAGCCGATAGTGCTCCCAAGTCCGACTGTAGTAAGTTACTAAGAGAATCATCATTATAGGTGAAACATAGCTTTACATCATCAGCAAACATAAAAACACGAGAATTAGTAATAACAGCAGGAAGATCGTTAATAAAGAGATTAAATAGCAATGGTCCTAAGTGACTCCCCTGAGGGACACCAGAGGTAACAAAAATAGATTTGGATACAGAAGATTTAAAAACTACTTTTTGTGTTCGGCCACACAAGTACTCAGATAGCCACGACAGGAGTTTTGCTGGAAATCCAATAATATTTAATTTTTGAAGCAACAAGGAATGACTAACAGAATCAAATGCCTTACTAAAATCTGTGTAAACGACGTCAGTTTGCATTTTGTCCTGAAACCCTTTGATAACTAGTGAGGTAAACTCAAGAAGGTTGGTGGTAGTAGATCTTCGCCTAACAAAACCGTGTTGATAAGGGGATAAAATTGAACTACATAAGTGCTGCAATTGGGAGCAAATAATTTTTTCAAAGACTTTCGGAATGGCAGACAACTTTGATATACCCCTATAGTTTTTAACGTTACTCTTAGAACAACTTTTATGAAGTGGAATAATAAAAGATTCCTTCCATATACCAGGAAACACAGCGGAGTCAACCGATAAGTTAAACAATTTATGTAAAGGTTTACAAAGTGAATCCGCACAGTGTCTAAGTATGCAACCGGGCACTCCATCTGGACCAGGCAAGAAGCCTGGTTTGATAGAGTTAAGGTCACTTAGCAGCGTACACTCAGTTATAACTGGGACATATATACAATTTGAGGTTTGCACTTGAAAAGGATAGGAATTATTGCTACTATACAAGCTCGATGAGTATACTGATCGAAAATACTCCGCAAATAGATCAGCCACTGCTTGATTGGAGCTTGCTTTTGTATTATTAAGGTAAACCGAGGATGGCAAGCATGAAGATTTACGTTTAGAGTTTACAAATTTATAAAACTGTTTCGGATCGCGGGAAAAGTTTGATCTGCAACGATTGAGATAATTGTTATAACAAAAAGTGTTTACAGAAATAAAATTAGACTTTGCAATTATATACGAGGATAAATCAATAGTATTTCCAGATTTTTTAAATTTTTTATAGGATCTTGTTTTCGCGTTTTTTAATTTTGAAAGTTCCCTCGTAAACCAAGGTGGTTTATTTTCACTTGATGGAACAGTGAGGGGAACACATATATCCAAATGCGAATTCAAAATCCTGTAAAAAATGGCAATGGCAGTTTCTATATCACTACAAGAATACAGTTGAGACCAATTAGTATGTTGAAGCAAATCATTCAATTTAGTAAAGTCAGTTTTACGGAAGCAACGTGTCTTTGAAGAATTGTTAGATGCTGGTCTAAGGTTAATAATTTCAAAGGAAAGTTCTAAGGTTGGATGGTAGGTATCTTCGGGAATCACTAGAGGGTGTACTCTACTAACGTTACAACAATCTGAATCAGAAACAAATATCAAATCTAACATTTTATCACAACTGTTACGCACTCCGTTAACTGGTGTTAGGCCTAACTCTAAAAGGCCATCGATAAAATCATCAGAAGTGGCCGGTAATTGCGCTGAAGATGTGTCATTCAACGACCATACAACATGTGGCAAATTAAAATCACCAACCACTATAAGCTGATCCATATCCGTCAACAACGACGACACAAGCTGCAGGGCACCCAGATGTGATATATAAATGTTATTATCAGAATTTGGAGGGATATAAGAGCAAGTTATATATAGTGAGCGGCCTCTAAATAATATTTTAACACATATGAACTCAATATCTGGATGATCATTGGAGTGAATCTGTTCAGAGGAAAAAGAAGAATCAACGGCAATGAGCACCCCGCCCCCCTTTCGGGAGGTGCGATCGCATCTGTACAAGTTATACTTATTAGGCAAAACGGAATAGTCAGATATATCAGGTTTTAACCAGGTTTCTGTAAATGCAACTATCTGTGAATCAAAAGCTAAGCTGTTTACATAGAGATTAGAAAGTTTAGAGTTAAGGCCTCGAACATTTTGGTAGGCCAAGCTAACTACTTTTATTAGTTTTTTGCCGCCGTAGTTGCGGCAGCAGGATGAACAACCGGCGGTGCACTACTGATTCTTACGCCATTATTAACAGTGTTTCGCCTGTTAACATATTCCTTTACTACGAGCTTTGGTGGCCAGAACTTTTCAGAACAAATTGTTGTGAATAATTCGGGTGGAACACCTAACTTGAAGGAAGATATGCTACGGGCTTGTTTAAATTTAAACTTTTCCACAGTAATACGTGGGGAATCAATTTTACTTTTAACGTAGGCATTTACATCCTCCAATGAAGTATCGGAGGCAAGCCTTGACACGAATATGAACTTATTTACGGGCACCACAACAAGTGGCTTGTGGACCCGTGCTGTACCTAAAGTAGAATCAGTCGGCACACCGGCTGTTGAAACAGAGAGATTGGGCGTTATGTTGTTAGATTGACCGTTGTTAGAGTCTAGATTTCTAATTGGGGTGTTAAACAACATAAGCGGGCTAGCTGAAATAGCCGCTGGGGGATTAACGATAGGCACTAGAAGGGATTTAGTGGGCGGAACATTTGGGACACCAAGTGGGTTAGGACCCGAAGACTTTTTTCGCTTCGGAGATTCGGTTATCACCTTGCCATTTTTGAAGTTGGACTCAAGGTCTTTAAATGACATATGCAGGTTGTTGAATGCAACATGCATTGCCTTAAAGCCGGCATGAGTCTGCCTCATAAATTGGGAAGTTTCCTTCACCACCTCGTTGCATGGCTCACAGTACCATTTCAGGCCTGTGTCAGCCAGCAAGCAGTCCCTAATTTTGGCTGTGAAGCCAGCACATTTCATGTGTATCATGTTATCACACAATCTACACAAAATAAAATCTTGGTTGTTTGTTCCAACCAATTTGCAATTAGTACTGCAGCAAACCAGCATTATGAGTTTTTACAATAGAAAAATAAAATTACTTATTTAAAACAATTGATATGCAATATCAAAACGTAGGTAATGTGCAAATTTAAGAGTAAGACAGTTTCGAGGCAATGAGCGCGACAAAACGGTAAAAAGACAGAGAGAGAGAGAGAGCGTGAGCGCGTTGGCAAATGCAACGGCAAGTACACCGGATAAGAGCGGACGAAAGCTGCAGCAGACTGAATGCTGGGGAGCGAGAGCAAGAAAAATAAGCAAGGTGATTGTTGTTGGTGGACGAATACACAGATTAGACAAGAGCAGAAAAACGAATGTATATATGTACGTATGTTTCCTTTATTTTAAAGCAATGCAGCGTCAGTTCAGCTGCAAATTGAAAAGACTATTCAGTTTGCAATATTTTCTTATTCACACGTAAACATATACAAAGTATATCTGCGATCACTGATAGTATTAATTACCAAATAAAGCCGAAATACACACCGTAAACAACACAGGAAAATAATAAATTACTGAGAGCACTCAAAAACACAACCGTCACCAACGAAAGACAAACGATTTATAATTAGTTTAATATTATGGAAAAATTATTTAACAAATATATGGATGGAATTTTATATTATGTTGTTAAATATGAATAAACCTTGTCGGCATTGCGTTTAAATATATATATAGTAAGATATCCATAACCACTCCAAACCACATATGAATATTTTAAACTATTTGTAAACAATATCAAATCTCACACCAACGCAATTAATAATATTTTTAAACAATATCAAATCTCACACCAACCCAATTATTAATATTAGTAAACAATATCAAATCTCACACCAACCCAATTATTAATAATTGTAAAAAAAATCATCCCAATCACGCCACAAGCGCGAATATGTCAATATAAACATATTTCGGCTTCAGTATAGAAATAAAACCAAAACAAACGATAGCCACTGATGGTATATAAACTCAAAGCATGAGCTTTGAATAATAAGTTTGATTTTAAAAGCTAACGCATAAAGACGTCTCACATTCGATTTGATTGCAATACTTATAAAATTATAATAACTTCAATAAATTAATGAATTGCTATTTGGTGCTAATAAATAAAACAACGTTTTGTTTTTTTTTCTTATATACTTATGTTAAGGCAAACTTATTATTGGCGAAGCCGGTAAGATCTAGTAAAACAAAAGTGCATTAAATAAAAAGTGCAATACTTTAAAACACACTGATCCGCAAAAGAACCACACGTGAATTAAAACACATTTCATAGTGTTCATTCAACTAATTAAAACACATTTAATAGTGTTCAACTTATTAAAAACCAATACACACAAAACAATAAAGTTTCTGAAGACATTAAACACAATCAACTAAAAATTAAATACAATCAACTAAAAATTAAAAACAATCGATTAAAAATTAAATACAATCAACTAAAAATTAAAAACAATCAACTAAAAATTAAAAACAACCAACTAAAAATTAAAAACAATCAACTAAAAATTAAAAACAACCAACTAAAAATTAAAAACAATCAACTAAAAATTAAAAACAACAAAATGACAGCCGCATTAAGTGACGCAAAAGTTAATCAGGCCTTGTCACAAATAAGGCAAGTGCCGCAGTTCAATGGAAATCAAGACGAATTAAGCGCATTCATTAGGAGGATTGAATTTTTATTACAACTTTATCCAACTACAAATCCAATTCAACAAATCATAATTTATGGAGCCATAGAAGTACAAGTCGTCGGAGAGGCACAACGGATTTCACAATTGTCATTCACCAATAACTGGACAGAACTAAAGAGGGCATTAACTGCAGAATATAAAACACAAACACCAATTGAGGAACTACTAAGATAACTATACAACACACACTACAGCGGAAATCTACGCAAGTTCATCGAAGAATTAGACAGAAAATCTTACATTATAACAAATAAGTTAAGTTAGAAAACAACCAAGTAAATATGCAAGTGTATGTTAACTCAATGAATAATACTATAAAAGATGTAATTAAAAGAAAAATCGGGATAGAATTTTTATTATATTAGCCAGATATGATATAACAACCAGCCACTTACTTAAAGTAGCAGCACAAAAAGAGGGATTATACGAAAAAAGTGTTAAAAGTGATTGACACAAAAAAATAATAATAAATATCAAAATGCAAATAAAAATAATTCAGGTCAAAAGTATCAAGCAAATTTTAACCAAAGTACATCTACTTATCCCAATAATAAAGTTAATCACAACTATCCAAATTATAATCATATTAACACTCGTGGAGCCAATCCGCAAGATAACAGACAAACCTTAATGAATTTCAACAAAAGCTATATCAGGGAAGACAACAAAATCCATTAAATTATCGAAACAATAGAGCTTCAAATGCACAATCATTTAATTATCAAAACCAACCCCAGAAAAGGTCAAAAATGGACACCACAGAAAATTTTCAAGCAGTAGCCTCGGATCAATAAATAATTATAATAATCCATTCATAATTGTGATTATGAATGACAACCAATTAAAGTGTGTAATAGACACAGGGTCTACTATAAATATTATGAATAAAAACTATCTAAATTTTCCAATTAAGAAAGAAGAACTAAATGTTCACACAATAAATGGTATTATAAAACTAACAGAATGCATTACAATAGGTTCATGTAAACTTTGCCCATTCAAACAAAAATTTTATTTACATAAGTTTTCAAATCGATATGATTTATTGCTTGGAAGAAATTATTTAGAAGCTTGTAAGGCAAAAATTGATTATGAAGAAGGTGCAGTAATAGGAGAATACAGATTCATATTTAAATATGATCCATGTGTAAAAAGTGATGCTTTTGTTATTTTTTTTTCGTAATATTGTTTCTTCTTTATTTTATTTCTTAAGTTGTTCTAATTGTTCTTAATCTTAAGCGACGATCCGCTGCTTGCTCTCTCTCTGCGCCCACACCACGAATCCCGCTCCGCAGGGAACTTGTTCTCTACTTGGTTCCGATCTCATTTCGTGATGATATCGCATGAACTATCGCTAGCTCGAGCAATCTGACCGTATGATAGTTCATGCCGTTATCGATATAATAAATAATTAAATATACTTTTACAGCTCGGCCATTCTGACACTTTGATCGACCCGATCAAACTTAGTGTTCAGAAATTGTAAAACAAAATTATATATGTAATGATGGTGGCTCTGAATTACCTTCGACATTAGTTCTCCAATCTGCCCACTTTTTTATTCTGCAAGCTTCTATGATACCTTCATATGGGATTTGCGTTACCTGGCAATTATCTACATCTTTTATAAAGTATCTATCGTTTGGTAAAATTTTCTTGATTACATAGGGAACTTTATATTTCGCTATACATTTTTTATTGCTTCCAATAGTTGTGTCGACACCCCGCACTACCACAAAGTCATTGAGGGCAAATTTAGCATGTGGCTTATGATTACCTTTGTATGCCTCTGAGCTTTTAGCCTGAGCATGTTGCATTTTTGTAAATGAAGTATTCCTATATTTTTCTAAATCCCTGGATGTTTCACTTTTCTCTTCCAAATATTCACCAAGTGTGTTGATTTCTAAGCCTCTTTGATTGACTCCGAACAATAGGATCGATGGTGTTTGGTTCGTTGTTGAGTGGACTGAGTTATTAACTGCAAATTCAACTTTTGTTAATAATTTATACCAATCTGAGTGCTGTACTGGTTCGGAAATTTTACAACATCATCTTTATAATTCGATTTACCCGCTCCACTTGTCCGTTAGCTTGGTGGGATGCGGTTGCTACTTTTACATGTTCAATATTGTTTTTAAGTAAAAACTCTCCAAATTCTAAAGAAGTGAAGCAGCTTCCTCTATCGCTTATTATTATTTTTGGTCGACTATAACATTCGAAAAATTTTGTAAGACTTGCCTTAAGGTCGTTTGTATAGGTTGTATTTACTGGAAAGAGCTTTATGTATTTCGTGAATGCGTCAACGACTACCAGTATATGTTTTTTCTTACAGGCAATTGTCGGCAAAGGACCAAAGTGGTCAACGTGAATGGTATCGAAAGGGGTTGGTTTTTTCGGAATGTTGTGTAATGTGCGATTACTTGAATGACGAGGCACGGAATACGTAATACATTTAAGACAGTTGCTTATAAAATTTTTGACTTTCTTGTCCATATTAGGGAACCAAGTGACACAGCTTTTCATGAACTGTGCGAATAATGTTATTTTCCATTTCTACTGGTACGTATAAGAGTAGTGTTCCATTACTTTCTTTTCGTTACACTATTCCATCGTCAAGTTCGAAATTTTTTACTACACCGGATTCTAATTCGTCTCTTATTTTTAAAATAGCACTATCTCTATTTTGAGTTATCTGTAACTCAATATCAATTCTATCCTCTTGTAATACGGAGATGCAGAGGTTTGCTTCACCTAAGTTTTGAAGGCTTGCGGAAGAATCGATATGTCTGCTTAAAGCGTCCACATGAATCATATATTTACCGCTTCTATGTTGAATATGGCAATTGTAGTTCGATAGCTCTAATGCCCACTTGGCTATCCTTGCATTGACACTTTTTCTTTCTAATGTGAGGATTAGCGCGTTACAATCCGTTATAATCTTGGATTCTATTCCATCCAAGTAAATATTAAATTTTCTCAGTGCATAAATTATAGCTAAGGTTTCTAGTTCGAAGCTATGATACCTCCCCTCTTGCGGCTTAGTAGCTTGTGAAAAGTAAGCAATCGGATGAAATTTTCCGTCGTTCTGTTTCTGAAACAAAATAGCACCGAAACCTATCTGGCTTGCGTCACAATGAAGCTCTGTTTCTTTGTTGGGATTATAGAGTGCTAACACTGGCTCCGATGTTAGTGAATCACACAAGAATTTAAACGCTTGTAAGCATTGATTCGAAAAATTAAATTCTTTATTCGGCTTTGTTAGATCTCGAAGAGGTTTTGCAATGCACGAAAAGGAAGGTACGAATCGCCTGAAATAAGAGAAAAGCCCTAAACACTTTTCCACTTCAGCAACACTTTTGGGAATAGCGAGGTGCCTTATTGCCACAATGTGGCTATTGTTTGGTTTCATCCCGTTTTTGTATATGCTGAATCCCAAGAAATCAATTTGTGAAAAACAGAATTTACACTTTGACAATTTAAGCTGCAATCGAAATTCGGACAGTCTTCTTAAGACTCTTTTCAATAATACAATGCGTTCCTCAAAAGTTTTTGTTCCAATAGCGATATCGTCCATATAGACAGCAATATTCCCTTCTTTGATAATTGGTTCTAACACAAAATTAATAAACCGTTGAAAGATCGCAGGTGCGTTTTTAAGACCAAAAGGCATTCGCAAATATTCGTATTGTCCGTTTGGTGTCACAAAAGCAGTGTACTTACATAGCTGAATTTTCCGCTACTTTTACTTGGTGGAACCCGCTTTTTAAATCTAATATAGTAAAGTATTTTTTTCCTTCTAGTTTTTCTAAGCAATCATCTATTCGTGCGATTGGGTAATTGTCTATTTCAGTTATTTTAATCAACTGCCTTTAGTCAACGCACATCCTTTTCTCGCCACTTTTTCTCTTCACTAAAAGAATTGCTGAAGAGTACGGTGATGTACTTGGTCTTTTATGACCTAGAGACAGGAGTTCGTTAATTATTGACTCTGTTTCTTTACGATCATGATATGATATTCTGCGAGGTGCGAAATAAACCGGTGGATCAAACTTTAACTTTATTCTCATTTCGTAATTGTGAGTTGCGATCGGAATATCTTCAATATTCAGGTAGTTTTTCTTAATACTTTAACTGACCATATCGTAACATTCTTTACTTAAATCAGAATTAATATTGGGTTCAATATCTTCACTTACATCAATATTCATTATGAAGCTATCTAGCGTTTTATTACTTAACCTGGGTAGATCAGTAAAACTTATTAACGGAAGTTCATCGGAAGTTTCACCATTTACAATCGACGCATCAGAAAGTTCACTAGATATTGGAGTCGGAACAAATGACCTATTATTCAAAATTTTTTGATTCGAATTTTCAACGTACGGAAGACGCACTATTTCCTTTTTTACACTGGAACGCTCCTGACATAATTCGCAGTTTTCAACAATACTATCTGTTTTCAATGAGCTATAAATACAATGCAAGGAATTCTCGTCAATTTTCAAAATATCTTTATTTGCCGTAACTTCAATGCATGGCACTTTAATTCCTTTACGTAAAAACAATTTCAATTTAAATGACTTCACAAAGTCCCTTCCCCGCAGGACTGGGTAAGGGATACAATTATTAGGAACAACAAAAAGCAATACTTCATTTGTTATGTTTTCAAAAGTAATTTTAACGATTAATTTTATAAAGGTGCAAAGTCGAAAGTTTCCGAGGCCTTTAAAACACGTTTCGTAAAGCGAGTGCCCTATTAAACCTTGTGGCAGGGCGGAATGTCGTATCAAGCTAATAGCGCTGCCCGTATCAAGCAGACAAGAGAAATTATTACTAAAAGGCAGGCTATCAATGTCGAAAGTAATTTTTACCGTATTATCGAATGGGACTTCTGAATGATCGTCTTTTGTAACATCGAGACCCTGGTAGCATCAGCAAAGGCAATCGTTTGCTTCACTGAGGGCGAGCTTGCCGTACAATTCTTGATCGTGTGTTTGAACGATCCGCATCTGAAGCACGAGCCTTTCTCGCGTTTAGGCCCCGTACAATTTTTGGCTATGTGGCCAAAATTTGAGCAGTTGAAGCATCTTATAGTGTCAGCTGATGCTGGCGACGGATTGGAAATTTTATTACGTGTGGTTATGCGCTTCTTACGCAATTCTGAGTAGCGGCGTGACATAAATTTTAGTTCGTCCAAATTAGCAGCGGAGTACAAAACAGCAACATCCGAAGTTGTGTCCTGCAGCCCTTCGATGATTAGTTGTATAATCTCTGGCTCCTCTAATGATCCTCTGGATGCGATCTCTTGCATTTGGAAAATATAACTCAAAAAAGTCATTTGTCCAGGGATGAATATTGTTGACTTAAGGAGATTTACTATTTCGACCACGGAACAATTTCTGCTAAATGTCTGAAGAAAGCGTCTTTTAAGCTCCGCGTAAGTTGTCGACTGGTCCACGCGGAGAAACCAATCAGCGTCGGACCCTGGTTTCATTAGACGACGTATGCATTTAATTTTAAATAAGTCGTCAGCGTCCAAAGAGTTGCATGTACGCTCAAAATCATTGATCCATTTGTTCGCGTCACTCGCTCGCTTTTCGCCAGAAAATGACAAAATAGCGCTGATAATGTCATTAACTTCGGCGCGGTTTTTGTAACAAGTCCCTTGAAGATTTTCCAATAGTTTTCGCTTTTGTAGCAGATTAATTTCGGCTTCAACGATTGCTTCTTCTGCCTTAATAGCTCTTAAATTATCTTTCGAGTTGAGGTAGCGTTGAGGTGGTGCAACATGTGCGTCTATAACAGACCGCTCTTCTGACAAAGTACTTTCGCTCATGTTGTCGGCAAATGTATCTTCGATATTATCGACCTTTAAGCTGGATCCTATACAATCGAGTTTGGCTCCCTTTTCCTTTGCTAAGATTTCTAGTTGGCGCAAGGTTGACCTTTCGTCTGAATATCGTTGACTCGAAACCACGCAATTATTTGTTCCTTTTCCATGAGGTTGTATTTCAATGGAAAATTTCCAGATGTAGCAATATAAAAAGGGCAGTGCACTATAGTTGTCTCAGTCTGGCTAGTGCTTTACTACGCTTTACATATATGTACACACTTGCAAGCACTCACTGGCGTCAGGTTTTGTGTGAGAAAATTTTGTTTTTTGGCGTTTGGGGAATCCCACTTCTGAAGTTGTAAAGAGTGATGCTCTTGTTGTTATTATCGTAATATTGTTTCTTCTTTATTTTAGTTCTTAAGTTGTTCTAATTGTTCTTAATCTTAAGCGACGATCCGCTGCTTGCTCTCTCTCTGCGCCCACACCACGAATCCCGCTCCGCAGGGAACTTGTTCTCTCGTTGGTTCCGATCTCATTTCGTGATGATATCGCATGAACTATCGCTAGCTCGAGCAATCTGACCGTATAATAGTTCATGCCGTTATCGATATAATAAACAATTAAATATACTTTTACACATGTATAAATTTAGAGGAAGAATCAGCACCAGAGTGCCTAGATCCACCTTCAGTTGACGACTTAGAATTCAATTTTGCAATAAACGAAGAATTAAAAGAATCAAATGAATTTCGACTAGATCACTTAAATGATGAAGAAAAAATAAGTCTTTCAAAGTTATTACATAAATTTCGAGATATTCAGTACCACGAAGGCGACAATTTGACTTTCACCAGTACTGTTCATTCGGAACTTGTCAACTGCACAGGCAAAAAGTTTTTACAAATTAAATATTAATTTCGTTAATAAACAGACCTTTTTGCTGTGCTACGTTTGCAGTCAGCAGTCTAAGCCGGCAGCCATGACCAAAACAAAGAGATTCCTAGCGATTCACTCGGAAAAGTCGTCAGCAAACCTTCATCTAGTATGATGATTGAGGCAGCTGAAACTGCCGCGGCAGCTGTACCACCGGCAGTTGGTGCGAATATGGATTGGCAGGTGCAGCCTTGCGACTCAAATCCATCCAGGGTTCCACCAAACAGGAAAGGCAAGGGTCGTAAATCCAACAGGGCATACGACAGCGATGACACGAGCTAGAGCTTGAATAGTGTTCCTAGGCCTAAAAAGCACAAAGCAACTCGTCGGCGCTCGCCAGCAGACGACGGGGCCAGTACCAGTGCTGTGGCTCATACTGCGGCTCGTGCTGCTGCTAATGCCGCTCTGAGATCAAACTCATTTGCGATGCTTTCAAGCGATGACGACGATGACAGCGATGACGAGATCATGGACGACGCCCCTGAACAACAGCAACAACCCATCCCCAGTACCATTAAGCCTCCGCCAATATTTATCCCGGAAGTTAAGAACATTTACGCCCTAATTGAGTCAATCCACGCTGTTGTTAATAATAAGGACTTTTCTTACAAAGCAGGAAAAGACGGCAGCGTAAGAGTGATGATGGCTGATAAGGTTAACTTCACGGCTCTCAAAAATCATTTAAGCGCACATGGTAAAAGATACCACACCTTCCAGCCCCGTGACGAGAGAGCTTACAGAATTGTAGTTAAGGGCCTGCGTCACTCAACTGACAATGTCAACAACAACAAAGAGGCATACAAAATTAAGCGGCTCTGCAGCTCTATAGTAACTGTTGACCGGTCATCAAATTTAACGACGTGGTGCAATGCTTCCGCTGCCAAGGGTACGGGCATACTCAGCGATATTGCCAACTAGGCTACAGATGCGTCAAATGCGGTGGTAAGCACAGCCCAGCTGACTGCAAGAAAAGCAAAGATGAGCCTGCATCCTGTCTACACTGCAATGGCAATTATAGGGGGTGAATTGTGTACAAGAAAGCTAAAGCCCGAGTCGCCCCTAAACGCAGCCATTCAGCTGCAGACACAACGTCGAAGATGACGATTTCGGCCAAATCCTGGATGGCCTCGGTGCCATGTTCATCATCGGCATTGATTTCAACGCAAAGCACTCGCGGTGGGAATCCAGACTCAACAACTTCAAAGGGAATGAGTTGCTAAAATGCATACAGCGCGAAAGCCTTATTTGCCACTCCTCGGGTGAGCCCACTTACTGGCCAACTTATCCTCTCAGGAACCCTGACATCCTGGACATTGCCATCTCCAAGGAGATAAACCCAGGCAAAATTGTCTGCATTGCCAACTCGGACCTTCTCTCGGATCACAGCGCTATTTCTTTGCTCCTGAACACCCCCGAGGAGAGGAAATCTGCCCGCAGAAGGCTTACCCAGAGAAACACGGACCCTGCGATGTACAAATCCTGGCTGCAACATACAATCAACCCAAATGCCGCGCTCATCTCCTCTGAGGACATTGGGTTGGGGGAGGGGGAGGTGTTCTGGATCAGGAAATGACGTCACAGGAAGTGAGATAAGGTGTGAGTGAGCGTGGGAATGTTAAAACGTTGATTTGTGGGAGGGGGAGGTGTTGGGGATGAGGTCGAGGTAGCTGGAAGTGAGATAATGTTGTTGTATTGTGATCTGTGTGTGTGAGTAGCGTCAAGGTCGCGTAAAAGAGAGGTGTGTTTGTGTGTTCGTGTGCGCGTGTGCGCTTGGTTTTTTCAGAATTGAGGTTGGTCATGGTTTGTTTATGTTTCGGAGCGCATTTGCTGGCTTAAGAGCTGATAAAGTCTTGAGAAAAAAAAAAATAAATAGCCGGATGGAGTGCAGTATATTAAATGTGTTATCGAGATTTTTTTTTTTGCGTTCAAGTAAATTGTTAAAATGTATGCGACCTTGATATCAATGTCGTGGGAATGTTATAAAGAGTGATTGAAATTGTTTGCGTTTTTTTTATTTTGTCTCGAGTGATAGTGTGACATTTAGTGAAATTATTTTGTTAGGCTCAGAAAGATTTTGCATTCAGAACAGTTCGCAACTCAAGTGTTGCTAAAAAAAAATAAAAATAATGGATCACTTTTGTCATGTATGCAAAGTGAATGTTGTTAGCGCTAGATGGAGTTATCATTTAAGAACGAATGATCATAAGGCAAATGCTTTTAAGCCTTGGGATGCGCGCGTAAAGCATATCTCAAGCGGTTTTCAAAACCACATTTCAATGTATCGCTATGAGGCTCCTACCACCACTGCTGCTGCAAACGGCAACAATGAAACGATGGAACTGCCAGAGGACTATTTTGCTGAGGCGGGTGCTTCTTTGCTTCTGATACTGGAATGATGTTTGGATCTCCATACAGCATGCAAAGTTAATTTCGAGCTGTTTGGACATTACATAAAGATGAAGGATGGTGAGAGTGTGATGATGATTAAGTCCCACCAGACGCCAATGATTGTGGTTACAATGCGGAGTGACAGGAGGAAATTTATGCGAGTCAAGCAGGAATGTTAAGCTCAAAAATGGATGAGTTCCAAGAGCGCGACAGCGGTTGAACTCTTTCGAAAATTCTCCATTTTGAGATGAACATCAACAAATACACTCCCCTAAAAGGTTCAAGCTATATCCGACTTCCGAAGAAGCTTGCTTCGAAAAAAGCCTTAGTGAATGTGCGTAATAATGATGAGTTTTGTTTTAAGTGGGCATTAATATCAGCCTTGAAGCCTGCTTTTCATTTCTTTTACAGACTTGTGCGTAGCCAGCTAACTTTGCACACATCAAAATTATACTTCTGCGATATATGCTTCAACTATTCGGCGGATGAGAGCTTGCATTCTAAAGACTGCAGTAAAATGGTGTCGTCCCTACCGGTTGAAGGTACCCCACCTCTTCAATTTGTTAACTTCTTCAACAGCATGACAGTACCATTTACAGTGTATGCGGACTTTGAATGTATTTTGAAGCCTGTAAATGAAAGTGTGAGTGAAAAAATAGTTAATGTGCATGAGAATATTCCTGTAGCATATGCTTATTATATCAAATGCTCATCCGGCTCAAGTCTTGATAAGTTTGCAGTGTATACGGGGGAAAATGTGGGTGAACATTTTATAAATTCTATTATAGCTGATGTTGCTAAAATTTATACATCGCATCTAGGAAGCATAAAGCCATTATTGATGAGTGTGGAAAAAGAGAGAATTTTTGAGAATACACTTAATTGCCATATATGTGATAAGTATTTATTTAACGATCGAGTAAGAGATCATTGCCATTTGACGGGTACCTTTAGAGGAGTAGCACACAATTCTTGCAATCTTAATTTTAATTTTCTTTCATAATTTCTCTCGATATGATGCTCACTTGTTTGTGCAGGAACTATCTAAAGTTCCGGGTGATATTAACGTCCTCCCCCTCAATAAGGAACTTTACATTTCTCTCTCGAAGTTCATATATGTTTCTTAGACAAAAATAGAATTACGATTTCTAGATTCATTTCGTTTTATGCCAGCAAGTCTAGATACTCTAAGCTCGAAGAGTTAGAAGATTTGCAAACTACTAAGCTCTTTTTCCCCAATGACGGCTGTCATGAATATTTAACCTCATTTAACTGTCTGCAAGAGACCTCACTACCATCATGAGAAACGTTCTTCAATAGCCAAGATGGATGTGGATGATTATGTGCCGGAGACGGCTAGTGAAGACAAAATTTGGGCTCTTGCTGGGCGAGATAGGGATGTGCAGGTTAATGAAATAACATCAACAACTGCACCACAACCACGTCGTGGGAGAAGATTGACAAGAAACACCCCTCGATTGTTTGCGTCATCAAGCAGCAGTAATAATGATAACGATGAAGTCATAGTTATCTCACACAACTTTAGAATAAATGCACGAGCTCGCCAACAAGAGGAGGGGGATATAGGGGGATATGGGGAGCATAATACTCAACTGCTTTATGTGCAGTCTGCTGATGATAATGATGATATTGAGTTATAAATAAAAAACAAAATAAAGAAATATGAATTATATATTATTTATTTTTTATTAAAAAAAAAATCATTCAATAGTCATTTTATATGTTTGAACATAATCTTTTACATTTATTAATTGAATGTCAGTAGCGAAGTTCTCATCAGCCATATTGAATTGCTCAACTTCACTGTTTGCCAGAATTCGTTCAGCATGATACTCATGATATTCATAACATTTATGTATGTGCATCTAACTGTCAAATCAACTTTTTTATAATGAAGTTTAAAGTGTCGGGCATTGCTTTCTAATATCCCTGAAATATTACGCGCTTTCATCACAAGATCCTTCCTGAATGCCTCAATCGCTTGATCTGCAGTGAAATACTCATTTTGGGATAACAGAGGTAAACTGCTTGTTGTTGTTGTTTTCGTTGTTGTTGCTGGCTCTTGTAAAAGGCTTACGAGTTCGTAGCCATCATTTTGATATGATCCAGGTAAATTTGTACTTTGCTTTAAAAACTTGAAATTAACTGATATTTTAATTGAATCATTGTTGATTAGGTTGACATAAAACTCTACATCCTTTACACTTGATTGCTCACTAAGCTGTACTGGCAGCGGCATTGCATGATATCCTTGAAGAGCTAAGGATGCAATGAGGAACAGCAGTGTATTTATTATTGCCATTTCAGCAGCGTTTATTCCAAACATTTCGAGTTGTAAATAGGTAATAAGCTGCATGCGCATCCTCCATCTGTATTTATAAATCAATAATGAGTAAAATCAAATACACTTATTATTTTAATCTGTATTAGCAGCAGCTGAATTTATTTGCAGATTAGTCACTTAACGGAGGTGGTTGTCAGTGAGCTTATAATAAAAAATAAAACAGTATTGTTGTAAAATTGATAAAGATTGTTTATACTTAAATTCACAAATAATTGACTAAATATATGCGTATGTGTATGTATTCGATTTTTACAGCATTTCATTTCTAGCGTCTATCCATGAGTTATGATCGTCTGAGAAGCCCAACCATTTTACGAACGCTTTTCCCCCTTTTTGCGTATTACTTTTTCAACTAAATATGTGTGGGGAAATCGAGTTTTTTGCAGTTCTTCAGCGTAGAAGCCTCCTTCAATTGTCTTACCCTCATAGTCTTGTAATATGTATGTTGGGGGGTAGGTATTTTGCACATGTGTTATTTTGAAAACCTCGGTTGTCCAGTTGGGTGTGTAGCCCTTCTCAAATATATGTTTATATTTATTTATTCACAAATAATCACCCACATAAAATCGTGAACCAATAAATATTTTTTTTGTTATTGTACACGCTGTTCAACATCTCCTTTTCATTAAACTGATTTACTTCGATTGGAGCCATTTTGATTGTTCGATGAGGCTTTCTATTGTATTTATCAATTAAATTTTGATAAATATCAATCCAACAATATGTACCATTAAAACTTAACTCTTTCCACATCATCTCTTTAATCGTTCTATCAAATCGTTCAACAATTGACGCCTTTAAGCTGCTGTATGTTGAATAATGGTTAATATAGAATTGAAATCGAATGGGAGTTTTATCACCCTCTAGTTCGAGTACTTGCTTCTTTAACTGAGATTTTGGTGTAATCTTCATGAGCTGCTATTTTTTTTTCTAAGGCCTCTAGTTTTTCCTTATACAAAACTTTAATATCCTCCATACTCTTAGCTATTTGAAGCTCAATATTCTTTATAATTTTTTTTTCAACTATATTTTTTATTTTTTCATGAGTTTTGTTTTATTTTTTATTGTTAACTGCATCTTTTTCTTCAATAGGCTCTGCAACGTTTTTAAGACGTTTGTTCTGAATATCAATATTTTGATTGTAGTCAAGAGTCAGCCCCACCCTTTTATTACCATTTCTCTTGAAACTTTCATTTGAAAAACGTCCAAGCTTATCGACGGACATGATCAAAATCGTGAAATTAAAAAAAAATATGTATTTATATTTAAATATAAATTTACATATATATATGCATTACATAAATATATAAAATACACATCATAACCATTCAGTTTTGCTTTTCAAAATAGAATTCAACAAATTGTTTGGTATTAGCCACTTGGCTATCCACGTAATTCCTCATCTCATTTTTCTCATCATCAATATAGTTAAGCAAAGAGATTTTTAATTCATCAAAACTTTTTTGATTTTCACTCACAATATATATTCTTAACTCAGCATCTATTTTTTCAATATACGATTGCAAAAAGTATTTTACTTCGTCAGCAGAAGAACGATTTCGAATATTATATTCTTCAAGCAGTTCAGCTATTTTATTATTATTTGCATTAGTCTGAGAAGTTATGCTAATTAAACTTTGTGCAGCATATTTTTGAACTTGATTAATCTTATCATCAATATTACGCTCTAAGTTTTCTTTGCTTCGAGCTACCATATTTTAGATAAATACTTTATAATCAGTGTTTTCTCTTTTCAAATTCGAAAAGTAATGACCAAACTTGTCGGGACTCATTTTTCTTTTCTAACAATGAATGCTTATGTTAGTATATATTTTTTGCTTCCCGAAGCTCTTCAATTATTGATATTATTTCGTTATTATGATTACTATTAGAGGTGGAGAACTATCGATGGCAATATCGGGACTATCGATGGTTGACCACTATCGACTCGCCATCGATACCGGCGAGCTCTCTCGATAGTGGTCGATCGCTATCATCGATAGTCGTCGATATTTTGTGAGAGAAAATAAAGGAAGAAACTTGCGCGCATTTGTGGCATAAGTGGTAAAAATTTCTATTAACAATAATGGATCGTTTTCTTCAAATAGGTAAGATATTGTGTACCTGTTTTTGTATTATAAAGTAAAAACCATAAGGAATATGCCGAAAAGAAACTGCACACTTTATTTCTAGTATAACTTTCAAGTTTTTTATTCGATTTTTTTTTTTTTTTTGTATTTTAGGGAAATTTTAAAAAATTTAGCCTCTTATTATTAATCGAATTTTTTGTTTAACCTCTCTCATCAGGTTCTGCACACCCACTTCGGTAACCCTGCCGGCTGCACGCTTCCAGTTTTTTTTAATGTCCTTCATGTTTTCGGAGAGACTGCCGTTCTTGCGCTTTACAATGGCCCAAAATCTCTCAATGGGACGAAGCTCTGGGCAATTTGGTGGGTTCTCCTCTTTTGACACAAATTTGATGTTTTTAGTGTCAAGTAACGCCAATGTTGAACGGGCATAGTGCGCTGATCAGGCCAAAATATTGTCGACACATTGTGTTTTTTATAAAACGGTATCAGCCTTTTATTTAAACACTCTTTCTGATAAACGTCAGCGTTAATTGTGCCCTTTGTGAAAAATGGGCTTGTTCTTAAGCCACAGGTGCAAATGGCCTGCCATATCAGCACTTTCTCTCCAAACTTATCCACTTGAATTTTGGACACTGAGTCGTCAACTGTTCCACCTTTAGTTTTTGTATAAAATTGGGGGCCTGGTAAAGTTTTTGAGTCCAATTTTGCGTATGTTTCGTCGTCCATAATAACGCATTCCACTGCATCAGTGAGCAAGCGATCAAAGAGCTTACACACTCTCGTTTTGCCGACTTCTACATGGCGGAGACTTTTTTGGGAGCTTTTTGTTTTTTGTATGTCTTTAAGTTATGCCGTTGCTTTATTCGTTGAACCATACTTGTACTAGTATGGGCTTTCTTTGCCAAATCTCGAACAGACAACGTGGGATCTTTATGAAGTAATTTTATAACCTTCTTATCAACATTATCATAATGTGGACGTTTTTTTCTTCCAGTTTTTGGCAAATCTTTTACTGAACATGTCTCTCCAAATTTCATTATAATGTTTTTTACACTATTTGCACTAACTTTGTACCGTTTTGCTAATTTTCGGTACGACACACCATATTCGGTACAGTAATTGTGCACAATTTTCTTGCGAACTTGCTCTTCAATTCGAGGCATCGTGTATTGTGTACGACGAATAAAGAAAAGATAAGATGCAAAAAACGCAGAATTAATAGAGCTTTCTAACGGTGCATCGCACGGCATGATCGAAAGCTCCCATTGAGAGCTTTTAACGTTTGAAAGTGTGCAGTTTCTTTTCGGCACATTCCTTAACAGGCGAAAAATTTAAAAGCGCCCAAGAAAGCTTCCCAAGAAATGCCTACAAGGTGGAAAAGCTTTTTTTTATGATTCAACGAATATTGGCAACGAATGATGCTATCAAGAATGTGTTGTTAACAACAAGAAACGCACCATTGCCTTTCACTGCGGAGGAAATACAAATTTTAAAAGAAATAGAACAAAGACTTATGCTGTTTCAAGAAGGAAGTGAAAAGATTTCGCGTGGAACGTATGTTACCATTTCATTAATATAACCTACGGCATACATTTTATGCCGAAAATTAGAACGTATTATGCCAGACTTGAAAACGCTCTTTTTCAAATATCTCTGTATACCCGCAACTTCTGTAGAGTTGGAGAGGGTCTTCAGCAAAGCAGGACAAATTATTTCAAATAGGCGTACAAGGCTTACGGACGAAAATGTAAATGTTCTACTGTTTCTTAACCAAAGTAAGTTGAAGTAAATATATAAATAGCAGTAGTAAACCTAAAAAATTAAAAATCATATCATTATTCGAATAATCATTTTTATCTTACTATTTTCAGACGCAGAAAAACATTTGGAAAATTAATTTTATACTCTTTTAAAGTAAATGTAAATTTAAATACTTAAGGAATATATCAAAGAAATATTTCAAAAACTAATTAAATTAATGTTTTTTAATTAACTTACTGGACTATCGACAACTATCGACGATAGAATTTTCTTGCTATCGTCGATAGTTGATAGTTTGTGGAAACTATCAAGCACTATCGATGGCACCGACTATCGATAGTTCTCCACCTCTAATTACTATGTCTAGCTGTTTGCGATGCAATTAGAAGTTTTAATCTATCCACAATTTCATCTGGGTCATCCCAATATATATATTTTGATTTATTCGTATTAAGTTTCATAAGACCACCCCCCGTAAGAAGTGATTGAGTTGTCTGGGAGCGTGATAAAGAGTTTGGTGTAGATGACTGCGGGAATAGAACTCTTTTTGTTAAAGATGGTTTAGGGAAAATAGCTTTAACTATATTTAAATATTTTTTAGAGCGATTACCCTTAATTTGACCGTCAAACCTATTTTGCTTTCTATGAGCATTTGTTATATTTAAAATATTAATATTAATTATTAATATATAATTGTGTGGATCTTTCTCGTAAATTAAAGAATATAAGCCAGAAGTTAGCGGCCACTTTTCACCACTCTCTAAAATAAATTCTCCGTCTAATATATTGATTTTAGAGTTCCCTAATCGCGCATTATCATTATAATCTTTATACGGACCATACGCCTTATCCAGCATCTTTCTTCGAGTTAATTCACTTAGATTGAGTGTTTTTCTAAACCATCATTATTGTTTTGGTGTAGCAGTTGAGAATAACTTCCATCAAGAGATTTGCTGCTCATGTATCTTCCCATAGTAGCATCAGCGAATTCATCATCATCATCATCATTACCACCACCACCGCCACCATCACTTTCATCAGTAGATACGGTTTCTTTAAAGGGTCGGGTATTTAACCCATCTTTAATTTCAGCTCTTGGTGTACGTGCTGTTGATGGTGAACGCCACTTTATATCTTTTTATTTTTTAGGATCTAACAAATGATTAGTTAATATTTCACTTTTACTAGCAAGCTTTTCTAATGGTGTTGTTATTGGCTTCAATGATTCTTCTAGCTGTAAATCTGCTTCAGCTTTTCCTAATTTGATGCTCCGAAATTTTCTCCTCAAAACATTTATAGTTTTCGTCAGATCGTCTAATATGTTTTTACTCATTATTATACCAACTCTTTAGGCGCAACCGCTCACCAGTTTAACAGTCTTGATAGCAGTTTAATAGCTGTTTTTAGTGTGTGTGGAACGGTGAGCTATTTATGCTTATATCAGCTTATGTTATTCAACAGAACAACCTTGTTAGCTGTTTATCTTATGCTTGGATCAGAGAAAGAAAGAGAAGACAAGTAGCTCTCTACATGTATATCAGCTTGAATTTTTCAATGCATACTGACTTAAATTCAGTGATGCACTATCATATAAATAAAAAAAACTCATCGGCACGTTGATCTGCATATTTGTAATGTTTAATAGCGGCTTCACCACTCTGCACTATCATATAAATAATAAAAAATATTTTTTATTTTGTTTTTTAAATTTTATTTTATTAAGACTTTAGGTTAAGGTTAAATTGTTATTAAGACTTTTACTTAATACTGGCTTTTGATCCGGCATTAATAGTTTACATGCACAAAATTTTTGCGTGTTGAGCGTTTCTATTTGCTAATCACTCATTAAAGTATACCTCTCAGGGGTATACAAAATATGACTTGGTAATTCTAATGCTAGTGATGCACCATACTTGGTGTTCGCGCGCCAGGATTTTAAAATCCCCATCGGCACGTTGATATGCATATTAGTAATGTTTAGCAGAGGCTTCACCACTCCGAAGTTGAATTCGTTGATAAGCTGCAATCCTCAAGACTTGGCCGCTGCTGCTGCTGCTGCTGCGCATCATTTGTCATAGACCCCTTTT
This sequence comes from Scaptomyza polygonia, assembly GCA_035044585.1. NCBI lineage: Eukaryota > Metazoa > Arthropoda > Insecta > Diptera > Drosophilidae > Scaptomyza > Scaptomyza polygonia. The sequence continues at coordinate 96,355 of JAWNNU010002190.1, forward strand.
ACACGATGAACTTTTTGCTTCTGTTGCATTCGTTTGTTGGTAAAGAGGGTAGTGGTGAAACAGCTGCAAGCAATGATTCATGACATTGGTAGCAATGATTCAATTTTCTCATTTTACTTTGCCCTATTCCGATTACATGTAAACACAGAGTTGCACAGTGTTTGATGTGAAATTCACATTGTGAATAATCAAATTATCGATACGAAATATCGCACATGCAACTATTGCCGCAATTAGTAAATACGTTGTTCATTATTGTGGTTTAAAATTATTAATTAAAATGTTTTGGACAAGAGAGTTGATTGAACTGCTGTTAAGTCAATATGAGCAGCACGAACATTTATATAATGTTCGGAGTGTAAAGTATTTATGTTATGGTATTCATGTTATTTATATTAGTTCGTCTATTTTATGTTGGTATATCGATATATTGTAAAATAGTATTTAAGTACCGATGTTAGTTTTAAGTGTTAAGTGTTTAAGTATTAAGTGTGGTCTGGGCACACTTGACTGAGCTCGACCTCTTTTCCGGTGAACTTTATCTGAGACGCACATACCAGCGGAAACCCAGTAAGGCCTGAGTAAAGAAGAACTGCTGAAGGTGCTGAAAGCACACAACTTGGAGGTGCCACTGGCCACTTTGGTGCAGATTAGAAAATTGGCGTCTGATTTGACAAAGTCGGCTGCCACCTCGTCATCGGCTCTTACAGAAACAGCCCCGCTGTCTACCGTCTCTGCTGCTGTTTCGCTGCCTGCTGCCCCAGCGTTAGGGTCGCCGTCGACCAGCTCTGCCGCTTTCTCGCTGCCTGCCGCCCCGGCGTTAGTGTTGCCGTCGACCAGGGCTGCTGCTGTTTCGCTGCCTGCTGCTCCAGCGTTATTGTTGCCGTCGACCAGTGCTGCTGCTGTTTCGCTGCCTGCTGCTCCAGCGTCAGCGTTACCGTCGACCAGCTCTGCCGCTATGTCGCTACCTGCTGCTCCAGCGTTAGCGTTACCGTCGACCAGCTCTGCTGCTGTTCCGCTGCCTGCTGCTCCAGCGTTAGCGTGGCCGTCGACCAGCTCTGCTACTATGTCGCTGCCTAATGCTCCAGCGTCAGTGTCGCCATCGACCAACCCTGTGGTCACCTCGCTGCCTGCTGTGCCAATACCTGGCACTAATATAATTCTGCAACCACAGGCCCCTGCTGTTACCTCGCTATCGGCCGCCTCAACGCTTACGCTGCCGTCAAGCCATAGCGCTGAAACCCCGCGGTCTGCCGTCTCAGCATCACCCTTGATGTCCTATATAACTGCCGCCAACTCGCTGTCTGCTGCCACCCAACAAACATCGGGTTCGGATACGACTGCTGCTGCTTCGCTGTCTGCCATGCCAACAGCAATCTCACCGTCTGCTGTTCTCGCCACCTCCCCTCTTCCAGTGTCGCTGAACTTGGACGAACAGCTGATGGAATTGCGCAAACAGAAGGAAATCTTGGAACTGCAACAGCAAATCGCAAGTCTCCAACAACAAATTGGCAACCCTTACCACGCACCCAGTCAGCGAGTCACCGACATCAGCGTCATTGAGTCAATGGTGCCTCGGTTCTCCGCAGATAACGCGTATGATGTTAATAAGTGGATCAGTGACCTGGAGGATGCGTGCGAGCTGCTACAACTGGATGACCGCCTGCGACTGGTTGCGTGTCGACGACTATTAGAGGGAACCGCAGCTGTACTCATGCGCACGCTAACGGTTCGTACATACACGCAGATGAAAGACGTCTTGATATTGGAGTTCGGAAGGACAAGAAGCACCGAGGAAGTCTACGCGGCGCTCCGAAATCGACGAATGAAGCCTGGAGAGGGATACTTACGGTACGCAATTGAAATGCAGGAAATAGCGATGAATGGATCAATCCCAGAGTCCGAAGTGGTCGACTTAATAATCGACGGCCTTAGAGATACTTCGCCGGCAGTGGGTATGCTCTATGCAGCCCGTACCATAGGTGATCGAAAGACGCTGCTGGGTCGATATGAGAGACGACACATTCAGACCAGCGCTAACCGAACATCCAATGCAACGACCCAGTCTCTACATCGACCACCTGCCGTCAATAGTGTCTCCCTGCCGTACACAACGGCCGCCCCGGCTGCTAGCGAAGTTCGCTGCTGTAACTGCTCACAATTCGGACATTACAAGTCCCAACGTAGGAAGCCGATACGAGCGGCCAACTCGTGTTTTAAGTGTGGGAAGACGGGCCACTTATACAAGGACTGCCCGTTCAAGATGATGAATGCCGTCGCCTCAAACGCTGCCGCAGCAGACGATATTAATCATTCAAGTTGCGGGAATAAGCAAGCAGATAAGATTGACAATCTGCAGATGGTGAGTGTTGCCTTTGTGTCAAATCAAGTGAATAGCAGTGAGTTTACAAATATTTTCTCTCTCCTTGACTCGGGTAGCCCTAGAAAATTCATCCGAGAATCTGAAGTACCTTCCGTCTTTAAATTTACAAAAACACCGATGAACTGCCGTGGTTTGGGAAACCGTCAACTGGTGTCTCTGGGAAAAGTCCCATGTGCCATCCGCCTATTTAATAGAACAGTATTAATAAAATGTGATGTACTGCCTAACAGTGCTACAGATCTGCCAATGATTTTAGGCAGAGATTTTTTTTGAAAAAATGAATATTAACTTATGTAAATTTAAAATAAGATACTCAAAGAGTCAATTGTTAACCTTAAATGAAACTCAAATATATTGTAACAAGAAACTCACTGCTGTCCTTAATTCACTTGATTTGTGTAGAACAGATGCCAAATGCACAGTAACCCCAGAAGGGCCAACACGGTCGCTTAATGAAAATGAGTCTATGCCTGCCATATCACAATCGTACACCACTGAAAAAAATAATTCTGTCATGTCTGAACGTTCGCTAAGTGATGCCCTGGCGGCTATTAATGCAATTGAGTTACCCGCTGTTAATAAGGATGAATTTAATATAGAGTCTACCCTGTCGTCAGAACAAGCTGCAAAGCTGCAGTCTGTAATTTCCGCCTCTTATGTTGATATCCCTGCAAAACTGATTAAACCTACTAATTACGAAATGAAAATTGAATTGACAAATCAGACCCCCATTTTCTGCCGTCCCCGCCGACTATCCCATCACGAGCGCAACGAAGTGCGCCAGATATGTGATGATTTATTAGAGGCTGGCATTATCCGTCATAGTAGTTCTCCTTACGCTTCAGCTATAGTGCCCGTGAGAAAAAAAGATAATACCTTAAGAAAATGTGTTGATTATCGCCCGCTGAACAAAATTACAGTTCGTGACCACTTTGCTATTCCGCTGTTAGAGGATTGGGTCGAACACCTGGGGGGCAAATCGTTCTTTACTGTACTAGATTTAGAAAGTGGATTTCGATAAAATACACTGCCTTTGTAACACCCGACGGACAATGTTCGCATGCCGTTTGGACTATGCAATGGTCCCCCAGTTTTCGCCAGATTTGTGTACTTTGTGCTGAAGGACTTAATCAACAGAGGTCAACTAGTGATTTATATGGACGACATCTTAATTGCGTCGAGTGATTTTGAAACCCATCTGCAAGTGCTTAAGGAGACACTTTATACCTTACGAGTGAATGGGCTACAACATAAATTGTCAAAGTGTCGTTTTGCACACAAAGAGTTAGAGTATTTGGGGTATTTAGCGAACTCTTCCGGTATCACCCCGAAACCAGCTCATCTTCAAGCCATAGAGAGTCTGCCAGAACCTCGGGATAGGAAAGAATTGGAACGCTGTCTGGGTCTTTTTTCGTACTTCCGCCGTTTCGTACCCAACTTTGCCAAAATCGCCTGAAGTTCATTCCGTTTAAGATAATTACAGATTGTAATTCATTAGCATTAACGCTTAAGAATGGTGGATCTTCCGCGAAAATTGCCCGCTGGGCATTACTATTGGAAAACTATAATTATACAATTGTACAACGGTCCGGTACTTGTATGCCTCATGTTGATGCACTTAGTAGACTGGACACTGCTGCTTATGTTGATGATGTAAACCTAGATTTCCTTCTACAACTGACGCAAAATCGCGACCCAGAAATTGTCAAAGTTCGGAGTGTCTTGGAGAACCAAGAGTTGGCTGGTTTCGAGTTGCAAGATGGCGTCGTATATCGCCGATCACCGACCAACGTACTTCAGCTCTATGTCCCTGCCGAAATGATTAACAGTGTCATACGAACAGTGCATGAGAAGTTAGGTCACTTGTCCACTGAAAAATGCTGTACCCAGATTAAAAAGCATTATTGGTTTCCGTATATGAAATCCTACGTTAATAATTTCATTAAGAACTGCCTCAAATGCATTTACTATTCCCCTTCCGCTCACAGTAATAAGGCTACTCTGAATGTTATTCCGAAAATCCCTCTGCCGTTTGATACTCTTCATATCGACCACCTAGGACCCCTTCCGTCCATACAGTCCAGGAAAAAATATCTGTTAGTCGTTATTGATGCCTTTACGAAGTTTGTCAAACTGTACCCTGCCGCTACAACTAGTTCCCTGGAAGCATGTCACACACTAGAGACACAGTATTTTTCCAGCTATAGTCGACCCCGCCGAATTATTAGTGACCGAGGTACCTGCTTTACCTCCGCAGAATTCGCTGAATTCCTGCAATCACATAATATAATCCATGTCCAGAATGCCACTGCCTCCCCTCGGGCTAATGGTCAAGTAGAACGTGTCAACCGTGTCTTAGGTCCCATGCTTGCTAAACTGACTGAACCATTGGACCATGCCGATTGGGTGAAACAACTTCCGAAAATTCAGTTCGCCTTGAATAATTCAGTCCATTCCACAACTAAATTTGCACCCTCTGTCCTACTGTTTGGTGTCGAACAACGGGGCGCTGTTATAGACGAGATAACTGAGCGTTTAGATGAGAGGTTTACTGTGGAAGTTTCCCCAGTGGATATCCGTAAGACTGCCCTGCAAAATATTGTCAAATCTCAAGAGTATAACACAGAGTATTTTAATAAATATCATCGCCCGGCCGTTGATTTTGAAGAAGGTGATTTTGTCGTTATTAAAAATGTTGATACGACGGCTGGTGTAAACAAAAAACTCATTAAGCGATTCCGTGGTCCCTATGTCATCCATAAGAAACTTCCGAATGCCCGGTACGTCATTCGGGATGTCGAAGGCTCCCAGCTCACCCAACTTCCGTATGACGGTGTGCTGGAGTCATCAAAATTAAAATTGTGGCTCACTCCCGATGAAAAGTGTGCTTTTGACGTTTGACCGCAGGCAATACCCACCGTCTGTAGGGCCATGACCCTTGGACGTGGAATCGAGGTCGATTCCGTCGTCAGGATGGCCGAGTTGTAAAGTATTTATGTTATGGTATTCATGTTATTTATATTAGTCCGTCTATTTTATGTTGGTATATCGATATATTGTAAAATAGTATTTAAGTACCGATGTTAGTTTTAAGTGTTAAGTGTTTAAGTATTAAGTGTGGTCTGGCCACACTTGACTGAGCTCGATCTCTTTTCCGGTGAACTTTATCTGAGACGCACATACCAGCGGAAACCCAAAATACAAATCGATAGAAATAAAGTTAATCTTAGAATAGAAAACCATTAAATATCATTATTAAAGGAGCGATATTTATAAGGACAGGGTAAAGCGCTCCAGCAGTTTGCATTCAATTTGCAAAACGTTGAAGGTGAAAGAGCCCAAAATGACTGTTGAGGCATTAAAATCAAAAATACATGTTTTGCTTGGGCAGTACCTAAGGGAATGTCGTTCAATTGCGGTCAGTAAAATAAGTGGATCTGGCCGAGATGATGTTCATAAGCCGAAACTGTGGTGCTTTCCTTTAATGGAATTTTTGAGGGTACATTCAAACATGCGGAAGTGTCGTCAAGCCTTTCCAACGTATGTAAAATTTGATTTTATGTATATTAAACATTAGTATAATAATTAAATGTTTCCAGGATCAAGAAGACTTTGATTCAGAGGAATCTGTGATGGCGATCACCTGCTCCCCTGAAATCAGCGAAAGTGGATCACCATCACTTTTACCAGAAGTGTCATCCGGAAAGGTTTGTTTTAATAATTAAGGTTGATGTGTGTGTTTTAACTTGTTTCACTCAACTTGCTTAATCAACATAGAAACGCAATCCATTATTGGATGATATTAAAGGAGTGAAGGCGTTGATTGAAAGCCGCATCAGCGCGAAGAAGGAATATGATTCACTCGGCGCACTAATAGCGTCACAGCTCAAACGAATTAAAAGTGAGAGAATTCGCGAGGACACCTGCTGGAAACTGCAAATAGTTTTGCGAGAAGCGATAGTACTAGATAGAAAGTTTGTTGAGGAAAGAGATATTCTGCAAAACAGCTTAAACATGGCTTTAGTTATGTTTTGGTTATTTTTTGTTATTAAAATGAAATTAAAAGGTATGCTTCATGGAGCAATTTATTTTATTATTAATAAAAAAGGTTATTACTGTTGTTAACAAGCATTTTAATTTTACAATTTATTTTGTTGCCAATCAACTTGGCCTTCATTGTTGAAGTATTCCTCGAACCCCTCTCTGACTTTTTCCCCAATACCCCTGGCATTTCGGGCAATAACAGTGGACGTATGCCCATCGTCACCCCGAGCTCCTTCTTCCACTGGTATTTGAGCATATCCACATTTTTTTATTATAAGCAAATTATGCAAGACGCAGCATGCCTTAGTTAATACTTCCACGCCTTCTACCGACAATTTTATACGTTACTGGATTTCTAAACCTGTTTGATAGTATACCAAACGCGTGCTTTACAACATGCCGCGCACGAGAAAGACAAACATTAAAAATTTGCCTTTTCTTTACGTTTGTCCGACTGGAATATGGTTTCATCAAATGCTTTCCCAGAGCAAAAGCGTCATCTGCAACAATTACGTATGGAAGTCGCCGTCCATTTCCAAAAATTCTATCTGCTGGAAACGCATTGCTGGCAATGTCCAAAATTGGCTTCAGATCGCTTTGTAAAAGGACTCCTGCGTCATGAGTCCGTCCATTACAGCCCGCATTTATATAAATAAATTTGCAGCTTGCATCCACTAATGCAAGCAAAACAATGCTATGCGTGATTTTATAATAATAATGATATGAACCGTCAGATCGCTTGGCTTGGAAGACAATATGTTTCCCATCCAGCGCACCCAAGCAGTGGGGGAATTGCCATTTAAGTGCAAACTCCTCTGCAATATTTTCCCAATCTTGGGGAGTACTTGGGATCTGAAATAAACACATATGTTAAGATTATTAATTGTAATAATTAACAGAATATTTTTATATCAGAAACCTTTAAGTAAGTGCCTTTAAAATGCTTCCAAATTGCAGAGCACACTTCAGGAACTGCACGGCACAGGAATGATTCCGAGAGCCTAGTTTGGAAACTGGTGCTTCTATACGTTTCTCCCGTTGCAAGGAAACGCAAAGTGGCAGCCAGTTTTTCATCAGCGGCAATAGCTTTGCGCATTATTGTATCTTGCTTTACAATATCTCCTTGGATCGCCGTTAAAATAAACTTAAATGTATCTTCATCCATCCGTGTATACGAATAAAAAGAAGACAAATCGCTTGTGAGCTCTTTCATTAAAAATGAAAATGAGCCGTGGTCTGGCCTCTTCTGCCGCCATTGTCTAACCCACTCCCTGCGCTTTCGTTTCTTTGGCGTAGCTAACGCAGTTTCGCAGCAATCCAGCAATTTTAAAACAATTTGCACATCTGCTTCGCAATCAAAATCCAATGCCTCAACCGCCATACCTGTCGCACTCTAAAGTTCTTTTGCTAAATCCATTTTATTTACTTGTTTCTCTCTCAATCAATAATCATTTGTTAACAAATAAAACAATCGATGGCAACGATTAATGTTTATCGACCATAAATTTAAACCAGAGTTGCATTTACACAGATCACTGCATAAAAAGCCTCATGAAAAAACATCATCGTGTAAATGCGACTACATTTGCGAAAAACTTTTAAAACAGAATGAAAAAATTTCATGGTGCAAAAAGTTCATCGTGTAAAAGGGGTCTAAGTTGATTTTTAGATTTAATTTGATTGATAATATTTTTACTTGAGGGTTACTTAACTAGGTTCTGGATTGCCAGAAGATTTAACTTTATTCAACACTAAGTTTACTTTGTCAAGAATTGTTTTTTAAATTTTAATTGAATTTTACTTATAGAAAATATGTGGTATATATAACTTATTTTTACCTCTGGTCATTTTTTGTTTTAACTTTTTCTTAATATTCTATTTGTTCGATTTTTCAAATTATTTTTTATCTGTGTTTTTTATTTTATTTTGGTTTTGTTTTGTTTTCAATCACTTAAACACTAAGCTTACGATAAATAAAACATCCGGCGAATCTTCCGCGCTGGTCCTTTGGATGAATTCCTTTTTGTCCTGTGGCAATGCAGCGGAGCGGCGATGCAACAGGTGACTGGGGATCCTGGGGGACACTTGTGTAAGTGGTGGTCTGCGAACTCATACAACAGATCCGTCGATGGTGAACGACCGGTTGTGTCTTTTGAATAAATCGCGAAAGAGGTTCGGCTCTTTTTAAATCACGCTCGCGCTGTAGCTCTTTTGAGGCACTTTTGCGAAGTACACTATGTGGCTGGTATGTGAAGCGATATTATTCGTTATAACTTTTGACCGGTCCCTGCTCGGGCGCCAATTAATAAAAGGTTTGGTTATTTAATATAAAAAAACACGTTTATTTTTAAGTGCTGGATTAGAACTAACTTATGACAATTCTAAATTATGCTAAAGACCGCCTGTTGAATGTCGCTGCTGCAGTTGTCGCCGCTGCTGCTGCCGTCGCTGCTGTTGTCTTGTAGCTTTGGGTGTCGAGTATCTAGGTTCGGTCCCACGGTGGTGCCCGTTGTGTAACGCGCTGGCCGTTGGTCCCATGCAGGTGCATGCTAGAATGTGCTGATGCAGCGCACGTGGCGGATGTGTTCCACGAACTGTTGTTGCAATTATGATTTTTGGGCAAGTGCATTTTAGGTGCACCTGCGCTGGCGTAACTGAGCGGCTGTGGTAAGAACTCTCGTTAACTTACATAAAAAACCTTAAGACCGAGTTCAACACAAGGACGGATTTCGGTACTAGCATGATAACATAGCACGGGGGAACTAACAACACACTTGTTAATTAAAGAATTAGCTACACTTGTATTTTTCGAAAAAATTTGACAAAATCAAAATTTTCTGAGATATGAGCGATGAAAGACGAGAATTCGTTGCGTAGACGACAGAAATCGAATTTTCTTCAACTCGATTTTCCAAAATTTAATTTTTTTCGGTGACCACAAATATTCTTCTTCATATTAAGGCGGCTCAATCAGTACATACATATCTAGTCTCTGGTTGTCCGATTCTTTTTCTAAATGTCAGTTGTACTCACAAATAAACATAGTTTTTCATATTATTATTTCACATGACACAAATCTTTAAACGTATTTATTACAACCATCCCCGATTTGGGCTGTGGAATAATTAACAAATTTAACTTATCGTGACACAGACAAACTTTCGAACTTGAATTTGATAGAAGTGATTTGCGTCCGAATTGTAGTAGCGGCTTGCACTCAGCACTCAGAAAATGCAAGAATAAGAAATATTAAGAGCATTTGCAAAACAACATTTATGAGAATTACGTTAAGTTACTATTGTACTCCGCAGAGCATAATTGATCAAGAGTGATTAAACTTTAAGAGATGAATTAGCTTGGGTTCTTTTTGGTGTAGAAAGCTGCGTTACCAAACAACAAGCTAACATTGTTCATTAGCTAAATCCATTAACTCTTTTTGTTTTGAATGGTCCAGTTCGTCACAATTTTGGCCATCGCAAACCGTCAAAAAAAAATTAGACACAACTTTATCTAATATATGCAAAAAATATAATTCAAAGTAGTTTATTGATCGTTTAAAAAAATGTGTTGTTTTTGTAACACAGATTCATGCAAAAAGCTTTAACCTTTCGTTGGTGACGGTTGTGTTTTTGAGCGCTCTCAATAAGTTATTGTTTTCTTGTGTTTGTGTATTACTTGGTTTTATTTGGTAAACAATTCTAGCAGTGATCGCATATATACGTTGTATATATTTACGTGTGCATAAAAATAGTTCCTGACTTAAATCACATTTCAATTTGAAATAGAACTAACGCTGCAGTGCTTTAAAAAACATATGTACATACATATATTTGCATTTGCTTTTCTGTGTTTTCTTTCGTCTACTAACAACAAACAGCTTGTCTATTTTTCTTGCTCTTGCACTCCAGCATCAGTCCTATCAATAATAATAACGGTATTAGGATCAGTAGTGCGCCGCCTGTTAGCCACCCTGTTGCCTTTACTTCGGCGGCAAAAAACTAACAAGAGTAGTAAGTTGGCCTATCAAAATGTTCGAGGCTTTAACACTAAACTTTCTAATAGCAAACAGCTTATCATTTTATTCACAAATAGTTGCACTCACAGAAACCTGGTTTAAACTTGACAAATCTGATTATCCCCTTTTGCTTAATAAGTATAGCTTGTACAGATGCGATCGCCCCTCCCGCAAGGGAGCGGTGTTCCCATTGCTGTTGACTCTTGAATTTCCTCTGAACAGATTCATTCTTAAGATCATCCAGATATTGAGTTCCTATGTGTTAAAATTTTATTTAGCGGCCGCTTACTGTATATTACTTGTTCATATATTCCTCCCCATTATAATAACGATAACATATCCCATCTGAATGCCTTGCAAGTTTTTTCGTCGTTGTTGACGGATATTGATCAACTTATAGTGGTTGGTGATTATAATTTGCCATGGTTTGTGAATGACACATCTTCGGCGCAATTACCGGCCACTTCTGATGGTTTTAAAGATGGCCTTCTAGAGTTAGGACTATCAAAAGTTAACAGGGTGCATAACTGTAGTAATAAAATGTTAGATTTGATATTTGTTTCTGACTTTGATTGTAGAAATGTTTGTAGGGTACCCTTTACCATCCAACTGTAGAACTTTCCTTAAAACTTCTTAACTTTAGACCAGCATCTAACAATTCTTTATAGACCCGTTGTTTTCGTAAATCTAACTTGACTAAATTGAATGATCTTCTTTAGCATACTAATTGGTCTCACCATTATTCTTGTAGTGATATAGAAACTGCCATTGCCATTTCTTACAAGACCTTGAATTTGCATTTAGATATCTTTGTTCCTTCACTTTTCCTGCAAGTGAAAAAAAAAACAACCTTGGTTTACGAGGGAACTATCAAAATTAAATAACGTGATAGGATCTCGTCCTATAAAAAATTTAAAAAATATAGATATATTATAGATTTATCTTCGTATATAATAGTAAAGTCTAATTTTATTTCTGTAAACACTTTTTGTTATAACAATTATCTCAATCGTTGCAGATTAAACATTTCCCGTGATCCGAAACAAATTTGATAACTCAAAACTTAAATCTTCTTGCTTGCCTTTTTCGGTTTTCCTTGATAATACAAAGACAAATTCCGATCAGGCAGTGGCTGATCTATTTGCTGAGTATTTTTAATCAGTATACTCATCGAGATTATATAGTTGCAATAATTACTATCCTTTTCGAGTTCAAACGTCAAATTGTATATACGTTCCAGTTGTTGCTGTGTGTTCGCTGCTATGTGACCTTAATTCTATCAAACTCGGCTTCTTGCCTGGTCCAGATGGAGTGCCAGGTTGAATACTTAGATACTGTGCGGATTCACTTTTTAAACCATACATACTTACATACTTTTTTAACTTGTCGGTTGACTCAGCTGTGTTTCCTGGTATATGGAAGGAATATTTTATTATTCCACTCTATAAAAAGTCAAACGTTAAAAACTATAGGGCAAAAATCCTCAACTGAACCTTCCACTAGGGTGCCGGCTGGGCAATGGGCATCTTGCTGCCTTGAAACAATCGAGGGATACTCGGTGCGATTTGCCTTGCGGTGAGACAGGGCGGCGTCTGGCCAAAGCGAACCACCCAAACCACTTAAAGGCTGTGGCACTGTGAGGGCGCGGGGGGGCAAGCCTAGGCAACAGGCACCGATGCCAAGCTAAGGTGAACTTTTTACCTCTCAAAAGCTTCGGCATTGCGAGGGTGTGGAGTAAACCATGGTTCGAGATCCTTGGCAGTAAGGTTAAAATGCTGTGGGATGACCTCCCAGAAACTAAAATCACATGGAAATGACGGACGGTCAAGCACGGATTGGAATGTCAAATCAAACGTCGGTGGGTAAGGATGCTACCACCGGCGGGCACGGGGGAGAAATTCTCTCTGCGTGTCGCCAGCAATCTACCCTCCGTACTGGTTGGAGCAGGCAAGGACGGTTGTAAAGATACTGCCCACAAACACAAAATGTGGCGCGATACCGCAATCCATGGAGACTCGGATTGCGAATCCCATTTAGGGTCAACGAACAGAAACCGAGGACACATGTCTTCCGAACCCAAAGAGTACCAGTACCCCCATTAGGGTCGTGATCAAAAGGTCAAGGAAAGCATGAGAGCCAAAGCCCCATATAAAACCGCCCTTAAGATCAGGGCTCGTCTCACAGACAGCGAACGAGATCTCACAATTGATGAGGTCCGCCAGCTGGAGTTGGCCGACGAAAAGATCAAGGAGGGTTGGTCTCATTACGAGATGAGGCAGAACATGGCGTCGAAAGACGTCGACTTTGCCAATAAGGTGGAGAAGAACTTGCTCGTAAAACGCCAGTGCTCCGCTGAAACCGCCAAAGCAGAGGTGCCAGCCAGCAAGCGGCCCTGCAAAAAGACAATGTCGCGGGTAAAGCCAACGGCGAGTGATGTTGGCGAGGCGACATGTAGTCGTCGCGCTCATCGACCGCAGCGACCCAATTGGCAAAATGAAGCCCGAGCAGTGGAATAAGGTGGAAGGGATACTGTTCGACGCGCTTCTGAGACGTGTGGGTCAGGCGGACTCGCTTCCCATCTCTTTTGCTGGAGCGGGCTGGCTCCCTGGCGTCAATGTTTTGAGCTGCAAGGATGACGATACCCTGGGTCACCGGCGTCGTGGCTGCCCTGGCCGCTCCGTGGGTTGGTGCCAAGCTGCAGGTAATGGACAGAACCTGCATTCCGACCGTGCCGTCCTTACTCTTCCCGCGGGTAGTACCAGCGGACTAGGCGCTGTCGCTATTGAAATGGCAGAACCCGGAGTTGCCAACGGTTGATTGGAAGGTGATCCACGTTGCGAAACCCGATAACAAGGGTCAGCAAATGTTGATCCAGATCAACAAGGAGGCCGACGATCTGCTGTACGGAGGTGAGGTGGAGAGCGACCTGGCAGAGGTCACCCATGCTACGAAAAGTCCAGGTCAGCCTGCATAAAAGCAAGTTGGCTTCGGCGGAGCTTCTGAAAACCCTGAAGACAGAGCTCGCCGACGTCTCCTTAATCCAGGAGCCTTGAATAGCGTCAAGGAACAAGGTTTCTGGACTAAAACATCCAAACTATCACATATTCTACCCGACAACAGTAAGAAGAGCAAGGACCGTGATTCTAGTAAGGAAAGGTATCTATGCTTACTGATTGTCTAATTACAGTACTGAAGACTTCACGGTGATAGCGCTGGAAGGTGGCAGAGATGAGCCAATACTGATGGCATCCTGCTATATGGCGCATGACATCGACGCGCCCCTCAAAGTGTCACTTGACTGGTGACGAAGGCTGAGCCCAAAAAGCAGCCCCTCATTTTCTGTTGGTGCTACCGCACCCAACGTCTTAGATATTTACCTCGCGTCGGTAACGAATACAGCGGTAAAAGATTGGAGAGTCCTTAGTAGACAAAACTTCTCCACAAACATATTCAATTCTGTGTTAACTTTGAACGATTAGTGAAGAAAAAAGTATACAGACCAGTGAACTGCAAGGGTGTCACTTTTCGGCACCTTAGGTACACCCATAAAATTATGAGTGCCGGTGGCACACTTCACCCTCCAAACTAAGTAACTATGCGCACACACACAAAAAACAGCGGGTTTTGCGAGTGGCCTGTACAACGCGCACTCTTTCACCCATTATGTTTTTCCACTCTTTACCCGGACACCCGGGTTTTTTTTACGATTACGCGTGCCTATGTACCTGCACTCATAACGGAGTGTAGTGCCAGGCAACAAGTAAAAACAGGCACCCATGCAAAAAAGGTTAGGTACGCAAAACACAAGTAAAAACCATGGTGTTACAGTTATATTTTTGTCAAAAAAGGGTGTATGCGTTACTGCGTTGTTATCCTTTTTGCTATCGTTGTAACATTGGTATGTTTTGCCTTCATATGCATCATTGCGTTGGTTTGCTTTTGTCTTATTTTAATTTGCATTTGAATTTTGAATGAGCAAGTGTGATTTTAAGAGCTTGAGAAATGGCAGAAGAAATTAAAAATAATATTGAGAGTTCAAAGTACACTATTACCCAAAAACACAAGGGAACAAGTGTCATTTGGAGCATACTGCACGAAATTTTAAAAGAAGACGGAACTGTTGTGGATGGCTGGATCTTTTGTGGCACATGCCGAAAAGTGCTTAAATTCATAAAAAATAGCACATCGAATTTATCACGCCATAAATGTTGCATGGCATTAAGAAAGCCGAAACAGGTGCAGCAGGCTTCCGATTGTCACAAGAAAGAGGCAATTGATAAATGCACACAGTGGATTGTGGAAGATTGTCGCCCCTTCTCGGCAGTTGCTGGACCTGGCTTTAAGCAAATGGTGCAGTTTTTCGTAAAAATTGGTGCAACCTACGGAGAGAACATTGACATTGACGACTTGTTACCGCACCCAACAACATTAAGCCGAAAAGTGCAAAAAGAAGCTGATGAAAAAAAGGCATTAGTTTCAATCGACCTCAAGCAAGCTGCAGATAGTGGAAAAGTTTCTGCTACGTTAGATATGTGGGCTGACCAGTACGTAAATCGTAATTTTTTGGGAGTCACACTTCATTATGAAAAAAACTACAAGCTACACGACTTAATTTTGGATTTAAAATCGATGGATTTTCAGCAATCAACCGGTGAAAATATTTTGTTGAAAATTAAAAGCTTGTTTTTAGAGTTTAATATTGACAACATAAGCAATATTAACTTTGTGACAGACAGAGGAAGCAATGTAAAAAAAAGCATTGGAGAAAAACATTCGATTGAATTGCAGCACTTGTTTTCCAATGTTTTAGAAAAGTCGTTTACAGAAGCAACCGAGCTGAACGAAATCTTAAGCGCGTGTAAAAATATAACTAAATATATGTTAAAAAAGCAAATTTGCAGCACAAATTGAGCACAACTTTGAAAACTGCATGCCCTACTCGTTGGAACTCAAACTACAACTGGGCCAATGTTAGAGAACTGGAACAATATTAGCCAAATACTAAGCGAAAGTCAAAAGGTTCACAGACTCGCACTTGTCAATATTTCAACCCTTAACATTTTGGTGGAACTCCTTAGCAACTTTGAAAGAATTTTTTTAGAATTGCAAACATGTAGTTCGCCATCTAAATGCTTCGTGATACCGTCACTTACAAAAATTTTAGAGCTATGTGAACCAAATACCTAAGACATTTCTTCAGTTGCTTTGCTAAAAGAAAATATTATTTTAAATGGAACGCATATTTGGAATGAAAATATAAGTATATGGCACAAGGCAGCATTTTTTTTGTATCCTCCCACTGCGCTTATGCAGCCCAATGATTTGCTCGACATTAAAATATTTTGCATTTCTAAAATGGAAAAATTTGATACATTAAGTTTTCCGAGTCATGTCACACCCAGACCAGAAAGTCAAAATAGTTTAACTTCAAGTCCTGAAATAAGTCAAGCGTCTGCGCCAAAAACAAAATTCTTCTTTTCGAAACTGGCAGCAACTTCAAATCCAACATTAATTGATTCGCCTTTAGAAGAAATTGAAAGATATTGCAAAGAAAGGGTACCTATCAGCGACAATTTTGAAGCAATTGAGTGGTGGAAGAAGAATGAAAAATATTACCCTCTTTTGTCAAAGTTAGCATTTCAGATTCTTTCAATACCTGCAAGTAGTGCAGCAGCTGAAAGAGTTTTTTCTTTGGCAGGAAATGTCATAACAGAAAAAAGAAATAGATTAGGACCGAAATCTGTAGATTCTTCACTTTTTTTGCATTCTTTTTTTAAAAATTTAATAGAATAAGTTAAAAATTAAAATTTTTATTATAAGTTTATTGTTATGTTATATGAATAAGTCTTAAGTTCCTTAACCTTTGTTTATTAAATACATACATAAATACGCAATAAAGCAGTTAAACCGCAATTTATAGCATGTCAATATTTTTACTATTGAGTTATAGCTACTTTACAAAAACAAACAAGCGAAGGACGCACACAAGACAGCGCAAAACTCATGTCGCCGAAAACATTTCAGCACTCGATTCACGTGTTCACTCCCACACCCATCCCTTCACGCTTGTGGTTTTTTGCTTTACTCGCACCCATGCACACATGCAAAAAGTAAACGGAACCCACAGATACGCGGGTGCGTCTACACACCCGACCTTTATTGCAGAGTGTGTGCTCGCACCCGTCTTTACAGTGTCTTAAGACACCCGGATGTCGAAAACACCAGGGTGTTTACTGGGTGCACTTGTAGTTGCAGTGCACCCTTGAAGTTCTCTGATACAGACACACACGCAACACAAACAGGGAGCAGTTTGTGAAAGAAGTTGAAATAAACCTACCGCGACTACCCAAGATAGCCTCAGCAGATAAAATAGAGAAATCCCTCAATAAATATTTGGTGGCGGCCTATCATAAAACTTGTATATGATCCCAAGAGAAGAAGAGACATATGCCTCCATGGTGAACTCCAGAACTCAAGGGACAAAGCAAAATATCTTCAAACTCGCTTAACAAGCGGAAGTATGGATCGAATAAAAAACGTTGCTTCGCGACTTTAAGAAAAAAGTACGAGTAGCCAAAAGAGAAGACAGCTGACACCGCAAGTACAAAGCCAACTAAAAACCGAAGACGCCAGATGGACGGAAAGCAGTGAAGATGCGGCGAATGTGCTTCTAGAGGCGCATTTCCTTAACTTCACAGAAGTTAACATAAACAAACAAAAGATATCTCAAGCCCCAAGGCTGGAATTCCCAGAAGATATCATAACTATGCGAAGGATAATGTGGGCTAAAGACTCCTTTGAGAACTACAAATCACCGGGTCATGACGCGATATTCCCGCCCATGCTGCAGAAGGTCAAAAATATGCTCGCTCCATTGCCAAGAGAAATATTTAAAGGATGCCTAAGTTATTGCAATGTGCCGGTGGCCTGAAGGACGGCACGGAAATTTTCCTGTCCAAAGCGGGAAAACGCAGCCGCGTGCTGCCTAAAGACTACAGACCCATCAGCTTGACTTCATTCCTGCTAAAAACGCTAGAAAAAGTGATAGGTCTCCTCATCAGAGGGAACTCAGATATAACCCTAGAACAAAACCAACACGCATACACGAAGGGCAAGTCGGTAGAAGCAGCGTTACATTCCCTTGTAGCAACCATAGAGAAAGCACAACACCAAAAAGCATAGGCCAGAGGCGCATTTCTGGACATCTCTGGCGCATTTAACAATGTGTTAACGGAAGCAATAATGCACAGCCTAAGAGCTGTGACCCCAACAGAAGCAGTAAACTCCTGGGTTTAGAACCTACTGGGAAGCAGGAGAATACTAGTGGAATGGGGAACCACTTCCGCAAAAAGGCAAGCAATGTTTGGCACACCCCAAGGAGGAGTGCTTTCACCCCTGCTGTGGAACTTGGTAGTAAACGACCTACTACGGAAATTCAAACGGATAGCACCGAAGATAACCCCTATGCAGATGACATAAGTATAATTATTTTTTTCTTTTTGCTACTTTCTACTTTTTTTAGCGTCCATCGACAATCAGCTCCGTCATGGACCACACAAAGAGATACTAGTATGGGCCAAGGAAGCCGGTCTAAGTATCAACGCGGACAAGACGGACCTCATTCTCTTTACCAAGAAGTACAAAGTACCTCGCTGGACTCCACGCAAAATAAACAATAAGACGCTGATACCAAAAGGAAGAATCAAGTACATAGGGATAGTATTGGATAGCAAGTTGAGTTGGAAACTCAATGTGGTAGAAAGGGTGAAGAAGGCAACCAATGCACTCTATACATCGCAAAAGATGTTGGGTAGCACTTGGGGACTCTCATCAAGACTTAAACACTAGATTTTTATCTCAATTGTGCGCTCCATACTGCTCTATGGAATACTGGTATAGTGGAAAGCCACAGAGAAGTCCACATACCTAAAACGAATAGAAAAAACCCAGCGACATGCACCTACGTGCATCACAGGGGCGCTGACGACCCCACCACCAAAAGCATTACAGACCATTCTGAACGTCTACCCCATGGATATACATACATACATACACGCCTAACAACAAAAAAGACTGCACAACATCTCTGCACGATAGGCAATATGACGGTACACAGCTACGGGCATAGTACAATTGGAAGGGAGACCATAGTCGAAACAGACTATATGACCCCAAGAAAGAATTTTAACTTCACGCCTTCGCTCCTAGGAGTAGATGACTGGCGCTCAGAAGCAGAACAGGCTGCCATTAACATCTATAGATATGGCTCAAAATGAGGGAGGGGGTCGGAGCAGCAGTGTACTGGGCCGAACCACCCATGAGCCTATCATACAAACTCTCAGACCACTGCTGCATATTCCAATCGGAGATAATCGCAATAAGGAAAGCAGCAGAAGTAGTCCTTCAAGCATACTTCAAGCAAACTTCTGCCTGTTTCATACTTTTTAACAAAACCATTATACCCTGTTTTATAGGTTCAGGGTATAAAAAAGACATAGGATTTAGCAGCACTGAGGTGGACGAACACCTCTAACTGCAATATCTCTAAAATAATGTGCAAAATATACGACGATAAACTAACGCAATACATGCTAAAACTTCAAAGGCATGACTGCCGAAGGCTTGTGGGTCTTATGTTAGGCCGTTGCCTAGTCGCAGTACAAGCGAAAAGACTAGGCATTACAGACAACGCCAAATGCAGAAAATTCAAGGATCCCGGTGTTAAGGAAACACTAGAGCACCTCCTTTGCAGGTGCCCCGCACTGGCAGCACAACGAATACACCACTTCCGGATTCCCTTTCTAGTTTCTTTCAAAAAAGCCAGCACGCAGGAACCCAAAAGGCTTCTAGCGTTGAACGAAGCACACACACTCCATTAGACCTCAAGCTGAGATCTCCAACCACCGAGTCCACTATGTGTGACTTTCCCCTGGGAAGGTCAGTCGGTTAAATCTAACCTAACCTATCCAAGTTCTCTGCCATTCCGAAAGTCTTTGGAAACATTATATGCTCTCAATTGCAGCACATATGTAGTTAATGTGATAGGATCTCGTCCTATAAAAAATTTAAAAAATATAGATATATTATAGATTTATCTTCGTATATAATAGTAAAGTCTAATTTTATTTCTGTAAACACTTTTTGTTATAACAATTATCTCAATCGTTGCAGATTAAACATTTCCCGTGATCCGAAACAAATTTGATAACTCAAAACTTAAATCTTCTTGCTTGCCTTTTTCGGTTTACCTTGATAATACAAAGACAAATTCCGATCAGGCAGTGGCTGATCTATTTGCTGAGTATTTTTAATCAGTATACTCATCGAGATTATAAAGTTGCAATAATTACTATCCTTTTCGAGTTCAAACGTCAAATTGTATATACATTCCAGTTGTTGCTGTGTGTTCGCTGCTAAGTGACCTTAATTCTATCAAACTCGGCTTCTTGCCTGGTCCAGATGGAGTGCCAGGTTGAATACTTAGATACTGTGCGGATTCACTTTTTAAACCATACATACTTACATACTTTTTTTAACTTGTCGGTTGACTCAGCTGTCTTTCCGGGTATATGGAAGGAATATTTTACTATTCCACTCTATAAAAAGTCAAACGTTAAAAACTATAGGGCAAAAATCCTCAACTGAACCTTCCACTAGGGTGCCAGCTGGGCAATGGGCATCTTGCTGCCTTGAAACAATCGAGGGATACTCGGTGCGATTTGCCTTGCGGTGAGACAGGGCGGCGTCTGGCCAAAGCGAACCACCCAAACCACTTAAAGGCTGTGGCACTGTGAGGGCGCGGGGGGGCAAGCCTAGGCAACAGGCACCGATGCCAAGCTAAGGTGAACTTTTTACCTCTCAAAAGCTTCGGCATTGCGAGGGTGTGGAGTAAACCATGGTTCGAGATCCTTGGCAGTAAGGTTAAAATGCTGTGGGATGACCTCCCAGAAACTAAAATCACATGGAAATGACGGACGGTCAAGCACGGATTGGAATGTCAAATCAAACGTCGGTGGGTAAGGATGCTACCACCGGCGGGCACGGGGGAGAAATTCTCTCTGCGTGTCGCCAGCAATCTACCCTCCGTACTGGTTGGAGCAGGCAAGGACGGTTGTAAAGATACTGCCCACAAACACAAAATGTGGCGCGATACCGCAATCCATGGAGACTCGGATTGCGAATCCCATTTAGGGTCAACGAACAGAAACCGAGGACACACGTCTTCCGGACCCAAAGAGTACCAGTACCCCCATTAGGGTCGTGATCAAAAGGTCAAGGAAAGCATGAGAGCCAAAGCCCCATATAAAACCGCCCTTAAGATCAGGGCTCGTCTCACAGACAGCGAACGAGATCTCACAATTGATGAGGTCCGCCAGCTGGAGTTGGCCGACGAAAAGATCAAGGAGGGTTGGTCTCATTACGAGATGAGGCAGAACATGGCGTCGACTTTGCCAATAAGGTGGAGAAGAACTTACCCGTAAAACGCCAGTGCTCCGCTGAAACCGCCAAAGCAGAGGTGCCAGCCAGCAAGCGGCCCTGCAAAAAGACAATGTCGCGGGTAAAGCCAACGGCGACGCGCTTCTGAGACGTATGGGTCAGGCGGACTCGCTTCCCATCTCTTTTGCTGGAGCGGGCTGGCTCCCTGGCGTCAATGTTTTGAGCTGCAAGGATGACGACACCCTGAAGTGGGTCACCGGCGTCGTGGCTGCCCTGGCCGCTCCGTGGGTTGGTGCCAAGCTGCAGGTAATGGACAGAACCTGCATTCCGTCCGTGCCGTCCTTACTCTTCCCGCGGGTAGTACCAGCGGACTAGGCGCTGTCGCTATTGAAATGGCAGAACCCGGAGTTGCCAACGGTTGATTGGAAGGTGATCCACGTTGCGAAACCCGATAACAAGGGTAAGCAAATGTTGATCCAGATCAACCAGGAGGCCGACGATCTGCTGTACGGAAGATTCGGGAAAATGGCGTGGCGCGTGAGTAGTGTCTACCTGCGACTCAAAAAGCGCCACCCAGATGACAAAAACACTACGTCGGAGGCAGGTGAGGTGGAGAGCGACCTGGCAAAGGTCACCCATGCTACGAAAAGTCCAGGTCAGCCTGCATAAAAGCAAGTTGGCTTCGGCGGAGCTTCTGAAAACCCTGAAGACAGAGCTCGCCGACGTCTCCTTAATCCAGGAGCCTTGAATAGCGTCAAGGAACAAGGTTTCTGGACTAAAACATCCAAACTATCACATATTCTACCCGACAACAGTAAGAAGAGCAAGGACCGTGATTCTAGTAAGGAAAGGTATCTATTCTTACTGATTGTCTAATTACAGTACTGAAGACTTCACGGTGATAGCGCTGGAAGGTGGCAGAGATGAGCCAATACTGATGGCATCCTGCTATATGGCGCATGACATCGACGCGCCCCACAAAGTCTCACTTGACTGGTGACGGAGGCTGAGCCCAAAAAGCAGCCCCTCATTTTCTTTTGGTGCTACCGCACCCAACGTCTTAGATATTTACCTCGCGTCGGTAACGAATACAGCGGTAAAAGATTGGAGAGTCCTTAGTAGACAAAACTTCTCCACAAACATATTCAATTCTGTGTTAACTTTGAACGATTAGTGAAGAAAAAAGTATACAGACCAGTGAACTGCAAGGGTGTTACTTTTCGGCACCTTAGGTACACCCATAAAATTATGAGTGCCGGTGGCACACTTCACCCTCCAAACTAAGTAACTATGCGCACACACACAAAAAACAGCGGGTTTTGCGAGTGGCCTGTACAACGCGCACTCTTTCACACATTGTGTTTTTCCACTCTTTACCCGGACACCCGGGTTTTTTTTACGATTACGCGTGCCTATGTACCTGCACTCATAACGGAGTGTAGTGCCAGGCAACAAGTAAAAACAGGCGCCCATGCAAAAAAGGTTAGGTACGCAAAACACAAGTAAAAACCATGGTGTTTTCAAGACACCATGGTGTTACAGTTATATTTTTGTCAAAAAAGGGTGTATGCGTTACTGCGTTGTTATCCTTTTTGCTATCGTTGTAACATTGGTATGTTTGAAGGCAAAACAACATATGCATCATTGCGTTGGTTTGCTTTTATCTTATTTTAATTTGCATTTGAATTTTCAATGAGCAAGTGTGATTTTAAGAGCTTGAGAAATGGCAGAAGAAATTAAAAATAATATTGAGAGTTCAAAGTACACTATTACCCAAAAACACAAGGGAACAAGTGTCATTTGGAGCATACTGCACGAAATTTTAAAAGAAGACGGAACTGTTGTGGATGGCTGGATCTTTTGTGGCACATGCCGAAAAGTGCTTAAATTCATAAAAAATAGCACATCGAATTTATCACGCCATAAATGTTGCATGGCATTAAGAAAGCCGAAACAGGTGCAGCAGGCTTCCGATTGTCACAAGAAAGAGGCAATTGATAAATGCACACAGTGGATTGTGAAAGATTGTCGCCCCTTCTCGGCAGTTGCTGGACCTGGCTTCAAGCAAATGGTGCAGTTTTTCGTAAAAATTGGTGCAACCTACGGAGAGAACATTGACATTGACGACTTGTTACCGCACCCAACAACATTAAGCCGAAAAGTGCAAAAAGAAGCTGATGAAAAAAAGGCATTAGTTTCAATCGACCTCAAGCAAGCTGCAGATAGTGGAAAAGTTTCTGCTACGTTAGATATGTGGGCTGACCAGTACGTAAATCGTAATTTTTTGGGAGTCACACTTCATTATGAAAAAAACTACAAGCTGCACGACATAATTTTGGATTTAAAATCGATGGATTTTCAGCAACCAACCGGTGAAAATATTTTGTTGAAAATTAAAAGCTTGTTTTTAGAGTTTAATATTGACAACATAAGCAATATTAACTTTGTGACAGACAGAGGGAGCAATGTAAAAAAAGCATTGGAGAAAAACATTCGATTGAATTGCAGCACTTGTTTTCCAATGTTTTAGAAAAGTCGTTTAAAGAAGCAACCGAGCTGAACGAAATCTTAAGCGCGTGTAAAAATATAACTAAATATTTTAAAAAAGCAAATTTGCAGCACAAATTGAGCACAACTTTGAAAACTGCATGCCCTACTCGTTGGAACTCAAACTACAACTTGCTTAAGTCTATCGTCGAGAACTGGGCCAATGTTGGCCAAATACTAAGCGAAAGTCAAGAGGTTCACAGACTCGCACTTGTCAATATTTCAACCCTTAACATTTTGGTGGAACTCCTTAGCAACTTTGAAAGAATTTTTTTAGAATTGCAAACATGTAGTTCGCCATCTAAATGCTTCGTGATACCGTCAATTACAAAAATTTTAGAGCTATGTGAACCAAATACCTAAGACATTTCTTCAGTTGCTTTGCTAAAAGAAAATATTATTTTAAATGGAACGCATATTTGGAATGAAAATATAAGTATATGGCACAAGGCAGCAATTTTTTTGTATCCTCCCACTGCGCTTATGAGGCCCAATGATTTGCTCGACATTAAAATATTTTGCATTTCTAAAATGGAAAAATTTGATACATTAAGTTTTCCGAGTCATGTCACACCCAGTCCAGAAAGTCAAAATAGTTTAACTTCAAGTCCTGAAATAAGTCAAGCGTCTGCGCCAAAAACAAAATTCTTCTTTTCGAAACTGGCAGCAACTTCAAATCCAACATTAATTGATTCGCCTTTAGAAGAAATTGAAAGATATTGCAAAGAAAGGGTACCTATCAGCGACAATTTTGAAGCAATTGAGTGGTGGAAGAAGAATGAAAAATATTACCTTCTTTTGTCAAAGTTAGCATTTCAGATTCTTTCAATACCTGCAAGTAGTGCAGCAGCTGAAAGAGTTTTTTCTTTGGCAGGAAATGTCATAACAGAAAAAAGAAATAGATTAGGACCGAAATCTGTAGATTCTTTACTTTTTTTGCATTCTTTTTTTAAAAATTTAATAGAATAAGTTAAAAATTAAAATTTTTATTATAAGTTTATTGTTATGTTATATGAATAAGTCTTAAGTTCCTTAACCTTTGTTTATTAAATACATACATAAATACGCAATAAAGCAGTTAAACCGCAATTTATAGCATGTCAATATTTTTACTATTTAGTTATAGCTACTTTACAAAAACAATCAAGCGAAGGACGCACACAAGACAGCGCAAAACTCATGTCGCCGAAAACATTTCAGCACTCGATTCACGTGTTCACTCCCACACCCATCCCTTCACGCTTGTGTTTTTTGCTTTACTCGCACCCATGCACACATGCAAAAAGTAAACGGCACCCACAGATACGCGGGTGCGTCTACACACCCGACCTTTATTGCAGAGTGTGTGCTCGCACCCGTCTTTACAGTGTCTTAAGACACCCGGGTGTCGAAAACACCAGGGTGTTTACTGGGTGCACTTGTAGTTGCAGTGCACCCTTGAAGTTCTCTGATACAGACACACACGCAACACAAACAGGGAGCAGTTTGTGAAAGAAGTTGAAATAAACCTACCGCGACTACCCAAGATAGCCTCAGCAGATAAAATAGAGAAGTCCCTCAATAAATATTTGGTGGCGGCCTATCATAAAACGTGTATATCATCCCAAGAGAAGAAGAGACATAAGCCTCCATGGTGAACTCCAGAACTCAAGGGACAAAGCAAAATATCTTCAAACTCGCTTAACAAGCGGAAGTATGATCGAATAAAAAACGTTGCTTCGCGACTTTAAGAAAAAAGTACGAGTAGCCAAAAGAGAAGACAGCTGACACCGCAAGTACAAAGCCAACTAAAAACCGAAGACGCCAGATGGACGGAAAGCAGTGAAGATGCGGCGAATGTGCTTCTAGAGGCGCATTTCCTTAACTTCACAGAAGTTAACACAAACACACAAAAGATATTTCAAGCCCCAAGGCTGAAATTCCCAGAAGATATCATAACTACGCGAAGGATAATGTGGGCTAAAGACTCCTTTGAGAACTACAAATCACCGGGTCATGACGCGATATTCCCGCCCATGCTGCAGAAGGTCAAAAATATGCTCGCTCCATTGCCAAGAGAAATATTTAAAGGATGCCTAAGTTATTGCAATGTGCCGGTGGCCTGAAGGACGGCACGGCAATTTTCCTGTCCAAAGCGGGAAAACGCAGCCGCGTGCTGCCTAAAGACTACAGACCCATCAGCTTGACTTCATTCCTGCTAAAAACGCTAGAAAAAGTTATAGGTCTCCACATCAGAGGGAACTCAGATATAACCCTAGAACAAAACCAACACGCATACACGAAGGGCAAGTCGGTGGAAGCAGCGTTACATTCCCTTGTAGCAACCATAGAGAAAGCACAACACCAAAAAGCATAGGCCAAAGGCGCATTTCTGGACATCTCTGGCGCATTTAACAATGTGTTAACGGAAGCAATAATGCACAGCCTAAGAGCTGTGACCCCAACAGAAGCAGTAAACTCCTGGGTCTAGAACCTACTGGGAAGCAGTACAATACTAGTGGAATGGAGAACCACTTCCGCAAAAAGGCAAGCAATGTTTGGCACACCCCAAGGAGGAGTGCTTTCACCCCTGCTGTGGAACTTGGTATTAAACGACCTACTACGGAAATTCAAACGGATAGCACCGAAGATAACCCCTATGCAGATGACATAAGTATAATTATTTTTTTCTTTCTTCTACTTTCTACTTTTTTTAAGCGTCCATCGACAATCAGCTTCGTCATGGACCACACAAAGAGATACTAGTATGGGCCAAGGAAGCCGGTCTAAGTATCAACGCGGACAAGACCGACCTCATTCTCTTTACCAAGAAATACAAAGTACCTCGCTGGACTCCGCGCAAAATAAACAATAAGACGCTGATACTAAAAGGAAGAATCAAGTACATAGGGATAGTATTGGATAGCAAGTTGAGTTGGAAACTCAATGTGGTAGAAAGGGTGAAGAAGGCAACCAATGCACTCTATACATCGCAAAAGATGTTGGGTAGCACTTGGGGACTCTCATCAAGACTTAAACACTAGATTTTTATCTCAATTGTGCGCTCCATACTGCTCTATGGAATACTGGTATAGTGGAAAGCCACAGAGAAGTCCACATACCTAAAACGAATAGAAAAAACCCAGCGACATGCACCTACGTGCATCACAGGGGCGCTGACGACCCCACCACCAAAAGCATTACAGACCATTCTGAACGTCTACCCCATGGATATACACACATACATACACGCCTAACAACAAAAAAGACTGCACAACATCTCTGCACGATAGGCAATATGACGGTACACAGCTACGGGCATAGTACAATTGGAAGGGAGACCATAGTCGAAACAGACTATATGACCCCAAGAAAGAATTTTAACTTCACGCCTTCGCTCCTAGGAGTAGATGACTGGCGCTCAGAAGCAGAACAGGCTGCCATTAACATCTATAGATATGGCTCAAAATGAGGGAGGGCGTCGGAGCAGTGTACTGCGCCGAACCACCCATGAGCCTATCATACAAACTCTCAGACCACTGCTGCATATTCCAATCGGAGATAATCGCAATAAGGAAAGCAGCAGAAGCAGTCCTTCAAGCAAACACAACACATGAAAAAGTAAACATATTCGTGGACAGTCAGGCGGCTATTAAAGCCTTGCAGGCCCACCACATAAGCTCACGGAATGTCCTGGCGAGCAGGGAAACACTAGATTAACTTAGCACCTCTAAAAGAGTACGCATCTACTCGGGAGACGCCGACTAGATGATACTCTAAACCAAGTTTCAATAAATATTTTACTATTTGCGCCCTAAAAGCATGCTTCAAATGATGAATTTAAGCAACATTAAAAACTGACTTAATTTTACGATATCTCCAGTGTTTCTTAACCGATTTGAATTTTGAAATTTTGAGAAAAGATTTATCGTTACCCATTATTTCAACCCAAATTTTTACATTTGTACATCGGAAAACAGAATAGTTATCGATAATTTGAAACAAACTTGTTCTGTTCATGATATATATTCAAAACTTGAAGTCTCTAGCTCTTTTAGTCTCTGAGATCTACGCGTTCATACAGACGGACGGACAGACGGACATAGCCATATCGATTCGGCTGTTGATGCTGATCAAGATTATATGTATACTTGATGGGGTCGGAGATGCTTCCTTCTGCCTGTTTCATACTTTTGCACAAAACCATTATACCCTGTTTTATGGGTTCAGGGTATAAAAAAGACATGGGACTTAGCAGCACTGAGGTGGACGAACACCTCTAACTGCAATATCTCTAAAATAATGTGCAAAATATACGACGATAAACTAACGCAATACATGCTAAAACTTCAAAGGCATGACTGCCAAAGGCTTGTGGGTCTTATGTTAGGCCGTTGCCTAGTCGCAGTACAAGCGAAAAGACTAGGCATAACAGACAACGCCAAATGCAGAAAATGCAAGGATCCCGGTGTTAAGGAAACACTAGAGCACCTCCTTTGCAGGTGCCCCGCACTGGCAGCACAACGAATACACCACTTCCGGATTCCCTTTCTAGATTCTTTCAAAAAAGCCAGCACGCAGGAACCCAAAAGGCTTCTAGCGTTGAACGAAGCAAACACACTCCATTAGACCTCAAGCTGAGAAAGTCCCATCCATCTCCAACCACCGAGTCCACTAAGGACCCTCTGCGGACTATGTGTGACTTTCCCCTGGGAAGGTCAGTCGGTTAAATCTGACCTAACCTATCCAAGTTCTCTGCCATTCTGAAAGTCTTTGGAAACATTATATGCTCTCAATTGCAGCACATATGTAGTTAAAGTGATAGGATCTCGTCCTATAAAAAATTTAAAAAATATAGATATATTATAGATTTATCTTCGTATATAATAGTAAAGTCTAATTTTATTTCTGTAAACACTTTTTGTTATAACAATTATCTCAATCGTTGCAGATTAAACATTTCCCGTGATCCGAAACAAATTTGATAACTCAAAACTTAAATCTTCTTGCTTGCCTTTTTCGGTTTACCTTGATAATACAAAGACAAATTCCGATCAGGCAGTGGCTGATCTATTTGCTGAGTATTTTTAATCAGTATACTCATCGAGATTATAAAGTTGCAATAATTACTATCCTTTTCGAGTTCAAACGTCAAATTGTATATACGTTCCAGTTGTTGCTGTGTGTTCGCTGCTAAGTGACCTTAATTCTATCAAACTCGGCTTCTTGCCTGGTCCAGATGGAGTGCCAGGTTGAATACTTAGATACTGTGCGGATTCACTTTTTAAACCATACATACTTACATACTTTTTTAACTTGTCGGTTGACTCAGCTGTGTTTCCGGGTATATGGAAGGAATATTTTATTATTCCACTCTATAAAAAGTCAAACGTTAAAAACTATAGGGCAAAAATCCTCAACTGAACCTTCCACTAGGGTGCCGGCTGGGCAATGGGCATCTTGCTGCCTTGAAACAATCGAGGGATACTTGGTGCGATTTGCCTTGCGGTGAGACAGGGCGGCGTCTGGCCAAAGCGAAATAATATTGAGAGTTCAAAGTACACTATTACCCAAAAACACAAGGGAACAAGTGTCATTTGGAGCATACTGCACGAAATTTAAAAAGAAGACGGAACTGTTGTGGATGGCTGGATCTTTTGTGGCACATGCCGAAAAGTGCTTAAATTCATAAAAAATAGCACATCGAATTTATCACGCCATAAATGTTGCATGGCATTAAGAAAGCCGAAACAGGTGCAGCAGGCTTCCGATTGTCACAAGAAAGAGGCAATTGATAAATGCACACAGTGGATTGTGAAAGATTGTCGCCCCTTCTCGGCAGTTGCTGGACCTGGCTTTAAGCAAATGGTGCAGTTTTTCGTAAAAATTGGTGCAACCTACGGAGAGAACATTGACATTGACGACTTGTTACCGCACCCAACAACATTAAGCCGAAAAGTGCAAAAAGAAGCTGATGAAAAAAAGGCATTAGTTTCAATCGACCTCAAGCAAGCTGCAGATAGTGGAAAAGTTTCTGCTACGTTAGATATGTGGGCTGACCAGTACGTAAATCGTAATTTTTTGGGAGTCACACTTCATTATGAAAAAAACTACAAGCTGCACGACATAATTTTGGATTTAAAATCGATGGATTTTCAGCAACCAACCGGTGAAAATATTTTGTTGAAAATTAAAAGCTTGTTTTTAGAGTTTAATATTGACAACATAAGCAATATTAACTTTGTGACAGACAGAGGGAGCAATGTAAAAAAAGCATTGGAGAAAAACATTCGATTGAATTGCAGCACTTGTTTTCCAATGTTTTAGAAAAGTCGTTTAAAGAAGCAACCGAGCTGAACGAAATCTTAAGCGCGTGTAAAAATATAACTAAATATTTTAAAAAAGCAAATTTGCAGCACAAATTGAGCACAACTTTGAAAACTGCATGCCCTACTCGTTGGAACTCAAACTACAACTTGCTTAAGTCTATCGTCGAGAACTGGGCCAATGTTGGCCAAATACTAAGCGAAAGTCAAGAGGTTCACAGACTCGCACTTGTCAATATTTCAACCCTTAACATTTTGGTGGAACTCCTTAGCAACTTTGAAAGAATTTTTTTAGAATTGCAAACATGTAGTTCGCCATCTAAATGCTTCGTGATACCGTCAATTACAAAAATTTTAGAGCTATGTGAACCAAATACCTAAGACATTTCTTCAGTTGCTTTGCTAAAAGAAAATATTATTTTAAATGGAACGCATATTTGGAATGAAAATATAAGTATATGGCACAAGGCAGCAATTTTTTTGTATCCTCCCACTGCGCTTATGAGGCCCAATGATTTGCTCGACATTAAAATATTTTGCATTTCTAAAATGGAAAAATTTGATACATTAAGTTTTCCGAGTCATGTCACACCCAGTCCAGAAAGTCAAAATAGTTTAACTTCAAGTCCTGAAATAAGTCAAGCGTCTGCGCCAAAAACAAAATTCTTCTTTTCGAAACTGGCAGCAACTTCAAATCCAACATTAATTGATTCGCCTTTAGAAGAAATTGAAAGATATTGCAAAGAAAGGGTACCTATCAGCGACAATTTTGAAGCAATTGAGTGGTGGAAGAAGAATGAAAAATATTACCTTCTTTTGTCAAAGTTAGCATTTCAGATTCTTTCAATACCTGCAAGTAGTGCAGCAGCTGAAAGAGTTTTTTCTTTGGCAGGAAATGTCATAACAGAAAAAAGAAATAGATTAGGACCGAAATCTGTAGATTCTTTACTTTTTTTGCATTCTTTTTTTAAAAATTTAATAGAATAAGTTAAAAATTAAAATTTTTATTATAAGTTTATTGTTATGTTATATGAATAAGTCTTAAGTTCCTTAACCTTTGTTTATTAAATACATACATAAATACGCAATAAAGCAGTTAAACCGCAATTTATAGCATGTCAATATTTTTACTATTTAGTTATAGCTACTTTACAAAAACAATCAAGCGAAGGACGCACACAAGACAGCGCAAAACTCATGTCGCCGAAAACATTTCAGCACTCGATTCACGTGTTCACTCCCACACCCATCCCTTCACGCTTGTGTTTTTTGCTTTACTCGCACCCATGCACACATGCAAAAAGTAAACGGCACCCACAGATACGCGGGTGCGTCTACACACCCGACCTTTATTGCAGAGTGTGTGCTCGCACCCGTCTTTACAGTGTCTTAAGACACCCGGGTGTCGAAAACACCAGGGTGTTTACTGGGTGCACTTGTAGTTGCAGTGCACCCTTGAAGTTCTCTGATACAGACACACACGCAACACAAACAGGGAGCAGTTTGTGAAAGAAGTTGAAATAAACCTACCGCGACTACCCAAGATAGCCTCAGCAGATAAAATAGAGAAGTCCCTCAATAAATATTTGGTGGCGGCCTATCATAAAACGTGTATATCATCCCAAGAGAAGAAGAGACATAAGCCTCCATGGTGAACTCCAGAACTCAAGGGACAAAGCAAAATATCTTCAAACTCGCTTAACAAGCGGAAGTATGATCGAATAAAAAACGTTGCTTCGCGACTTTAAGAAAAAAGTACGAGTAGCCAAAAGAGAAGACAGCTGACACCGCAAGTACAAAGCCAACTAAAAACCGAAGACGCCAGATGGACGGAAAGCAGTGAAGATGCGGCGAATGTGCTTCTAGAGGCGCATTTCCTTAACTTCACAGAAGTTAACATAAACAAACAAAAGATATCTCAAGCCCCAAGGCTGGAATTCCCAGAAGATATCATAACTATGCGAAGGATAATGTGGGCTAAAGACTCCTTTGAGAACTACAAATCACCGGGTCATGACGCGATATTCCCGCCCATGCTGCAGAAGGTCAAAAATATGCTCGCTCCATTGCCAAGAGAAATATTTAAAGGATGCCTAAGTTATTGCAATGTGCCGGTGGCCTGAAGGACGGCACGGAAATTTTCCTGTCCAAAGCGGGAAAACGCAGCCGCGTGCTGCCTAAAGACTACAGACCCATCAGCTTGACTTCATTCCTGCTAAAAACGCTAGAAAAAGTTATAGGTCTCCACATCAGAGGGAACTCAGATATAACCCTAGAACAAAACCAACACGCATACACGAAGGGCAAGTCGGTGGAAGCAGCGTTACATTCCCTTGTAGCAACCATAGAGAAAGCACAACACCAAAAAGCATAGGCCAAAGGCGCATTTCTGGACATCTCTGGCGCATTTAACAATGTGTTAACGGAAGCAATAATGCACAGCCTAAGAGCTGTGACCCCAACAGAAGCAGTAAACTCCTGGGTCTAGAACCTACTGGGAAGCAGTACAATACTAGTGGAATGGAGAACCACTTCCGCAAAAAGGCAAGCAATGTTTGGCACACCCCAAGGAGGAGTGCTTTCACCCCTGCTGTGGAACTTGGTAGTAAACGACCTACTACGGAAATTCAAACGGATAGCACCGAAGATAACCCCTATGCAGATGACATAAGTATAATTATTTTTTTCTTTCTTCTACTTTCTACTTTTTTTAAGCGTCCATCGACAATCAGCTTCGTCATGGACCACACAAAGAGATACTAGTATGGGCCAAGGAAGCCGGTCTAAGTATCAACGCGGACAAGACCGACCTCATTCTCTTTACCAAGAAATACAAAGTACCTCGCTGGACTCCGCGCAAAATAAACAATAAGACGCTGATACTAAAAGGAAGAATCAAGTACATAGGGATAGTATTGGATAGCAAGTTGAGTTGGAAACTCAATGTGGTAGAAAGGGTGAAGAAGGCAACCAATGCACTCTATACATCGCAAAAGATGTTGGGTAGCACTTGGGGACTCTCATCAAGACTTAAACACTAGATTTTTATCTCAATTGTGCGCTCCATACTGCTCTATGGAATACTGGTATAGTGGAAAGCCACAGAGAAGTCCACATACCTAAAACGAATAGAAAAAACCCAGCGACATGCACCTACGTGCATCACAGGGGCGCTGACGACCCCACCACCAAAAGCATTACAGACCATTCTGAACGTCTACCCCATGGATATACACACATACATACACGCCTAACAACAAAAAAGACTGCACAACATCTCTGCACGATAGGCAATATGACGGTACACAGCTACGGGCATAGTACAATTGGAAGGGAGACCATAGTCGAAACAGACTATATGACCCCAAGAAAGAATTTTAACTTCACGCCTTCGCTCCTAGGAGTAGATGACTGGCGCTCAGAAGCAGAACAGGCTGCCATTAACATCTATAGATATGGCTCAAAATGAGGGAGGGCGTCGGAGCAGTGTACTGCGCCGAACCACCCATGAGCCTATCATACAAACTCTCAGACCACTGCTGCATATTCCAATCGGAGATAATCGCAATAAGGAAAGCAGCAGAAGCAGTCCTTCAAGCAAACACAACACATGAAAAAGTAAACATATTCGTGGACAGTCAGGCGGCTATTAAAGCCTTGCAGGCCCACCACATAAGCTCACGGAATGTCCTGGCGAGCAGGGAAACACTAGATAAACTTAGCACCTCTAAAAGAGTACGCATCTACTCGGGAGACGCCGACTAGATGATACTCTAAACCAAGTTTCAATAAATATTTTACTATTTGCGCCCTAAAAGCATGCTTCAAATGATGAATTTAAGCAACATTAAAAACTGACTTAATTTTACGATATCTCCAGTGTTTCTTAACCGATTTGAATTTTGAAATTTTGAGAAAAGATTTATCGTTACCCATTATTTCAACCCAAATTTTTACATTTGTACATCGGAAAACAGAATAGTTATCGATAATTTGAAACAAACTTGTTCTGTTCATGATATATATTCAAAACTTGAAGTCTCTAGCTCTTTTAGTCTCTGAGATCTACGCGTTCATACAGACGGACGGACAGACGGACATAGCCATATCGATTCGGCTGTTGATGCTGATCAAGATTATATGTATACTTGATGGGGTCGGAGATGCTTCCTTCTGCCTGTTTCATACTTTTGCACAAAACCATTATACCCTGTTTTATGGGTTCAGGGTATAAAAAAGACATGGGACTTAGCAGCACTGAGGTGGACGAACACCTCTAACTGCAATATCTCTAAAATAATGTGCAAAATATACGACGATAAACTAACGCAATACATGCTAAAACTTCAAAGGCATGACTGCCAAAGGCTTGTGGGTCTTATGTTAGGCCGTTGCCTAGTCGCAGTACAAGCGAAAAGACTAGGCATAACAGACAACGCCAAATGCAGAAAATGCAAGGATCCCGGTGTTAAGGAAACACTAGAGCACCTCCTTTGCAGGTGCCCCGCACTGGCAGCACAACGAATACACCACTTCCGGATTCCCTTTCTAGATTCTTTCAAAAAAGCCAGCACGCAGGAACCCAAAAGGCTTCTAGCGTTGAACGAAGCAAACACACTCCATTAGACCTCAAGCTGAGAAAGTCCCATCCATCTCCAACCACCGAGTCCACTAAGGACCCTCTGCGGACTATGTGTGACTTTCCCCTGGGAAGGTCAGTCGGTTAAATCTGACCTAACCTATCCAAGTTCTCTGCCATTCTGAAAGTCTTTGGAAACATTATATGCTCTCAATTGCAGCACATATGTAGTTAAAGTGATAGGATCTCGTCCTATAAAAAATTTAAAAAATATAGATATATTATAGATTTATCTTCGTATATAATAGTAAAGTCTAATTTTATTTCTGTAAACACTTTTTGTTATAACAATTATCTCAATCGTTGCAGATTAAACATTTCCCGTGATCCGAAACAAATTTGATAACTCAAAACTTAAATCTTCTTGCTTGCCTTTTTCGGTTTACCTTGATAATACAAAGACAAATTCCGATCAGGCAGTGGCTGATCTATTTGCTGAGTATTTTTAATCAGTATACTCATCGAGATTATAAAGTTGCAATAATTACTATCCTTTTCGAGTTCAAACGTCAAATTGTATATACGTTCCAGTTGTTGCTGTGTGTTCGCTGCTAAGTGACCTTAATTCTATCAAACTCGGCTTCTTGCCTGGTCCAGATGGAGTGCCAGGTTGAATACTTAGATACTGTGCGGATTCACTTTTTAAACCATACATACTTACATACTTTTTTTAACTTGTCGGTTGACTCAGCTGTGTTTCCGGGTATATGGAAGGAATATTTTATTATATAGTTAAAAACTATAGGGCAAAAATCCTCAACTGAACCTTCCACTAGGGTGCCGGCTGGGCAATGGGCATCTTGCTGCCTTGAAACAATCGAGGGATACTCGGTGCGATTTGCCTTGCGGTGAGACAGGGCGGCGTCTGGCCAAAGCGAAATAATATTGAGAGTTCAAAGTACACTATTACCCAAAAACACAAGGGAACAAGTGTCATTTGGAGCATACTGCACGAAATTTAAAAAGAAGACGGAACTGTTGTGGATGGCTGGATCTTTTGTGGCACATGCCGAAAAGTGCTTAAATTCATAAAAAATAGCACATCGAATTTATCACGCCATAAATGTTGCATGGCATTAAGAAAGCCGAAACAGGTGCAGCAGGCTTCCGATTGTCACAAGAAAGAGGCAATTGATAAATGCACACAGTGGATTGTGAAAGATTGTCGCCCCTTCTCGGCAGTTGCTGGACCTGGCTTTAAGCAAATGGTGCAGTTTTTCGTAAAAATTGGTGCAACCTACGGAGAGAACATTGACATTGACGACTTGTTACCGCACCCAACAACATTAAGCCGAAAAGTGCAAAAAGAAGCTGATGAAAAAAAGGCATTAGTTTCAATCGACCTCAAGCAAGCTGCAGATAGTGGAAAAGTTTCTGCTACGTTAGATATGTGGGCTGACCAGTACGTAAATCGTAATTTTTTGGGAGTCACACTTCATTATGAAAAAAACTACAAGCTGCACGACATAATTTTGGATTTAAAATCGATGGATTTTCAGCAACCAACCGGTGAAAATATTTTGTTGAAAATTAAAAGCTTGTTTTTAGAGTTTAATATTGACAACATAAGCAATATTAACTTTGTGACAGACAGAGGGAGCAATGTAAAAAAAAGCATTGGAGAAAAACATTCGATTGAATTGCAGCACTTGTTTTCCAATGTTTTAGAAAAGTCGTTTAAAGAAGCAACCGAGCTGAACGAAATCTTAAGCGCGTGTAAAAATATAACTAAATATTTTAAAAAAGCAAATTTGCAGCACAAATTGAGCACAACTTTGAAAACTGCATGCCCTACTCGTTGGAACTCAAACTACAACTTGCTTAAGTCTATCGTCGAGAACTGGGCCAATGTTGGCCAAATACTAAGCGAAAGTCAAGAGGTTCACAGACTCGCACTTGTCAATATTTCAACCCTTAACATTTTGGTGGAACTCCTTAGCAACTTTGAAAGAATTTTTTTAGAATTGCAAACATGTAGTTCGCCATCTAAATGCTTCGTGATACCGTCAATTACAAAAATTTTAGAGCTATGTGAACCAAATACCTAAGACATTTCTTCAGTTGCTTTGCTAAAAGAAAATATTATTTTAAATGGAACGCATATTTGGAATGAAAATATAAGTATATGGCACAAGGCAGCAATTTTTTTGTATCCTCCCACTGCGCTTATGAGGCCCAATGATTTGCTCGACATTAAAATATTTTGCATTTCTAAAATGGAAAAATTTGATACATTAAGTTTTCCGAGTCATGTCACACCCAGTCCAGAAAGTCAAAATAGTTTAACTTCAAGTCCTGAAATAAGTCAAGCGTCTGCGCCAAAAACAAAATTCTTCTTTTCGAAACTGGCAGCAACTTCAAATCCAACATTAATTGATTCGCCTTTAGAAGAAATTGAAAGATATTGCAAAGAAAGGGTACCTATCAGCGACAATTTTGAAGCAATTGAGTGGTGGAAGAAGAATGAAAAATATTACCTTCTTTTGTCAAAGTTAGCATTTCAGATTCTTTCAATACCTGCAAGTAGTGCAGCAGCTGAAAGAGTTTTTTCTTTGGCAGGAAATGTCATAACAGAAAAAAGAAATAGATTAGGACCGAAATCTGTAGATTCTTTACTTTTTTTGCATTCTTTTTTTAAAAATTTAATAGAATAAGTTAAAAATTAAAATTTTTATTATAAGTTTATTGTTATGTTATATGAATAAGTCTTAAGTTCCTTAACCTTTGTTTATTAAATACATACATAAATACGCAATAAAGCAGTTAAACCGCAATTTATAGCATGTCAATATTTTTACTATTTAGTTATAGCTACTTTACAAAAACAATCAAGCGAAGGACGCACACAAGACAGCGCAAAACTCATGTCGCCGAAAACATTTCAGCACTCGATTCACGTGTTCACTCCCACACCCATCCCTTCACGCTTGTGTTTTTTGCTTTACTCGCACCCATGCACACATGCAAAAAGTAAACGGCACCCACAGATACGCGGGTGCGTCTACACACCCGACCTTTATTGCAGAGTGTGTGCTCGCACCCGTCTTTACAGTGTCTTAAGACACCCGGGTGTCGAAAACACCAGGGTGTTTACTGGGTGCACTTGTAGTTGCAGTGCACCCTTGAAGTTCTCTGATACAGACACACACGCAACACAAACAGGGAGCAGTTTGTGAAAGAAGTTGAAATAAACCTACCGCGACTACCCAAGATAGCCTCAGCAGATAAAATAGAGAAGTCCCTCAATAAATATTTGGTGGCGGCCTATCATAAAACGTGTATATCATCCCAAGAGAAGAAGAGACATAAGCCTCCATGGTGAACTCCAGAACTCAAGGGACAAAGCAAAATATCTTCAAACTCGCTTAACAAGCGGAAGTATGATCGAATAAAAAACGTTGCTTCGCGACTTTAAGAAAAAAGTACGAGTAGCCAAAAGAGAAGACAGCTGACACCGCAAGTACAAAGCCAACTAAAAACCGAAGACGCCAGATGGACGGAAAGCAGTGAAGATGCGGCGAATGTGCTTCTAGAGGCGCATTTCCTTAACTTCACAGAAGTTAACACAAACACACAAAAGATATTTCAAGCCCCAAGGCTGAAATTCCCTGAAGATATCATAACTACGCGAAGGATAATGTGGGCTAAAGACTCCTTTGAGAACTACAAATCACCGGGTCATGACGCGATATTCCCGCCCATGCTGCAGAAGGTCAAAAATATGCTCGCTCCATTGCCAAGAGAAATATTTAAAGGATGCCTAAGTTATTGCAATGTGCCGGTGGCCTGAAGGACGGCACGGCAATTTTCCTGTCCAAAGCGGGAAAACGCAGCCGCGTGCTGCCTAAAGACTACAGACCCATCAGCTTGACTTCATTCCTGCTAAAAACGCTAGAAAAAGTTATAGGTCTCCACATCAGAGGGAACTCAGATATAACCCTAGAACAAAACCAACACGCATACACGAAGGGCAAGTCGGTGGAAGCAGCGTTACATTCCCTTGTAGCAACCATAGAGAAAGCACAACACCAAAAAGCATAGGCCAAAGGCGCATTTCTGGACATCTCTGGCGCATTTAACAATGTGTTAACGGAAGCAATAATGCACAGCCTAAGAGCTGTGACCCCAACAGAAGCAGTAAACTCCTGGGTCTAGAACCTACTGGGAAGCAGTACAATACTAGTGGAATGGAGAACCACTTCCGCAAAAAGGCAAGCAATGTTTGGCACACCCCAAGGAGGAGTGCTTTCACCCCTGCTGTGGAACTTGGTAGTAAACGACCTACTACGGAAATTCAAACGGATAGCACCGAAGATAACCCCTATGCAGATGACATAAGTATAATTATTTTTTTCTTTCTTCTACTTTCTACTTTTTTTAAGCGTCCATCGACAATCAGCTTCGTCATGGACCACACAAAGAGATACTAGTATGGGCCAAGGAAGCCGGTCTAAGTATCAACGCGGACAAGACCGACCTCATTCTCTTTACCAAGAAATACAAAGTACCTCGCTGGACTCCGCGCAAAATAAACAATAAGACGCTGATACTAAAAGGAAGAATCAAGTACATAGGGATAGTATTGGATAGCAAGTTGAGTTGGAAACTCAATGTGGTAGAAAGGGTGAAGAAGGCAACCAATGCACTCTATACATCGCAAAAGATGTTGGGTAGCACTTGGGGACTCTCATCAAGACTTAAACACTAGATTTTTATCTCAATTGTGCGCTCCATACTGCTCTATGGAATACTGGTATAGTGGAAAGCCACAGAGAAGTCCACATACCTAAAACGAATAGAAAAAACCCAGCGACATGCACCTACGTGCATCACAGGGGCGCTGACGACCCCACCACCAAAAGCATTACAGACCATTCTGAACGTCTACCCCATGGATATACACACATACATACACGCCTAACAACAAAAAAGACTGCACAACATCTCTGCACGATAGGCAATATGACGGTACACAGCTACGGGCATAGTACAATTGGAAGGGAGACCATAGTCGAAACAGACTATATGACCCCAAGAAAGAATTTTAACTTCACGCCTTCGCTCCTAGGAGTAGATGACTGGCGCTCAGAAGCAGAACAGGCTGCCATTAACATCTATAGATATGGCTCAAAATGAGGGAGGGCGTCGGAGCAGTGTACTGCGCCGAACCACCCATGAGCCTATCATACAAACTCTCAGACCACTGCTGCATATTCCAATCGGAGATAATCGCAATAAGGAAAGCAGCAGAAGCAGTCCTTCAAGCAAACACAACACATGAAAAAGTAAACATATTCGTGGACAGTCAGGCGGCTATTAAAGCCTTGCAGGCCCACCACATAAGCTCACGGAATGTCCTGGCGAGCAGGGAAACACTAGATAAACTTAGCACCTCTAAAAGAGTACGCATCTACTCGGGAGACGCCGACTAGATGATACTCTAAACCAAGTTTCAATAAATATTTTACTATTTGCGCCCTAAAAGCATGCTTCAAATGATGAATTTAAGCAACATTAAAAACTGACTTAATTTTACGATATCTCCAGTGTTTCTTAACCGATTTGAATTTTGAAATTTTGAGAAAAGATTTATCGTTACCCATTATTTCAACCCAAATTTTTACATTTGTACATCGGAAAACAGAATAGTTATCGATAATTTGAAACAAACTTGTTCTGTTCATGATATATATTCAAAACTTGAAGTCTCTAGCTCTTTTAGTCTCTGAGATCTACGCGTTCATACAGACGGACGGACAGACGGACATAGCCATATCGATTCGGCTGTTGATGCTGATCAAGATTATATGTATACTTGATGGGGTCGGAGATGCTTCCTTCTGCCTGTTTCATACTTTTGCACAAAACCATTATACCCTGTTTTATGGGTTCAGGGTATAAAAAAGACATGGGACTTAGCAGCACTGAGGTGGACGAACACCTCTAACTGCAATATCTCTAAAATAATGTGCAAAATATACGACGATAAACTAACGCAATACATGCTAAAACTTCAAAGGCATGACTGCCAAAGGCTTGTGGGTCTTATGTTAGGCCGTTGCCTAGTCGCAGTACAAGCGAAAAGACTAGGCATAACAGACAACGCCAAATGCAGAAAATGCAAGGATCCCGGTGTTAAGGAAACACTAGAGCACCTCCTTTGCAGGTGCCCCGCACTGGCAGCACAACGAATACACCACTTCCGGATTCCCTTTCTAGATTCTTTCAAAAAAGCCAGCACGCAGGAACCCAAAAGGCTTCTAGCGTTGAACGAAGCAAACACACTCCATTAGACCTCAAGCTGAGAAAGTCCCATCCATCTCCAACCACCGAGTCCACTAAGGACCCTCTGCGGACTATGTGTGACTTTCCCCTGGGAAGGTCAGTCGGTTAAATCTGACCTAACCTATCCAAGTTCTCTGCCATTCTGAAAGTCTTTGGAAACATTATATGCTCTCAATTGCAGCACATATGTAGTTAAAGTGATAGGATCTCGTCCTATAAAAAATTTAAAAAATATAGATATATTATAGATTTATCTTCGTATATAATAGTAAAGTCTAATTTTATTTCTGTAAACACTTTTTGTTATAACAATTATCTCAATCGTTGCAGATTAAACATTTCCCGTGATCCGAAACAAATTTGATAACTCAAAACTTAAATCTTCTTGCTTGCCTTTTTCGGTTTACCTTGATAATACAAAGACAAATTCCGATCAGGCAGTGGCTGATCTATTTGCTGAGTATTTTTAATCAGTATACTCATCGAGATTATAAAGTTGCAATAATTACTATCCTTTTCGAGTTCAAACGTCAAATTGTATATACGTTCCAGTTGTTGCTGTGTGTTCGCTGCTAAGTGACCTTAATTCTATCAAACTCGGCTTCTTGCCTGGTCCAGATGGAGTGCCAGGTTGAATACTTAGATACTGTGCGGATTCACTTTTTAAACCATACATACTTACATACTTTTTTTAACTTGTCGGTTGACTCAGCTGTGTTTCCGGGTATATGGAAGGAATATTTTATTATATAGTTAAAAACTATAGGGCAAAAATCCTCAACTGAACCTTCCACTAGGGTGCCGGCTGGGCAATGGGCATCTTGCTGCCTTGAAACAATCGAGGGATACTCGGTGCGATTTGCCTTGCGGTGAGACAGGGCGGCGTCTGGCCAAAGCGAAATAATATTGAGAGTTCAAAGTACACTATTACCCAAAAACACAAGGGAACAAGTGTCATTTGGAGCATACTGCACGAAATTTAAAAAGAAGACGGAACTGTTGTGGATGGCTGGATCTTTTGTGGCACATGCCGAAAAGTGCTTAAATTCATAAAAAATAGCACATCGAATTTATCACGCCATAAATGTTGCATGGCATTAAGAAAGCCGAAACAGGTGCAGCAGGCTTCCGATTGTCACAAGAAAGAGGCAATTGATAAATGCACACAGTGGATTGTGAAAGATTGTCGCCCCTTCTCGGCAGTTGCTGGACCTGGCTTTAAGCAAATGGTGCAGTTTTTCGTAAAAATTGGTGCAACCTACGGAGAGAACATTGACATTGACGACTTGTTACCGCACCCAACAACATTAAGCCGAAAAGTGCAAAAAGAAGCTGATGAAAAAAAGGCATTAGTTTCAATCGACCTCAAGCAAGCTGCAGATAGTGGAAAAGTTTCTGCTACGTTAGATATGTGGGCTGACCAGTACGTAAATCGTAATTTTTTGGGAGTCACACTTCATTATGAAAAAAACTACAAGCTGCACGACATAATTTTGGATTTAAAATCGATGGATTTTCAGCAACCAACCGGTGAAAATATTTTGTTGAAAATTAAAAGCTTGTTTTTAGAGTTTAATATTGACAACATAAGCAATATTAACTTTGTGACAGACAGAGGGAGCAATGTAAAAAAAAGCATTGGAGAAAAACATTCGATTGAATTGCAGCACTTGTTTTCCAATGTTTTAGAAAAGTCGTTTAAAGAAGCAACCGAGCTGAACGAAATCTTAAGCGCGTGTAAAAATATAACTAAATATTTTAAAAAAGCAAATTTGCAGCACAAATTGAGCACAACTTTGAAAACTGCATGCCCTACTCGTTGGAACTCAAACTACAACTTGCTTAAGTCTATCGTCGAGAACTGGGCCAATGTTGGCCAAATACTAAGCGAAAGTCAAGAGGTTCACAGACTCGCACTTGTCAATATTTCAACCCTTAACATTTTGGTGGAACTCCTTAGCAACTTTGAAAGAATTTTTTTAGAATTGCAAACATGTAGTTCGCCATCTAAATGCTTCGTGATACCGTCAATTACAAAAATTTTAGAGCTATGTGAACCAAATACCTAAGACATTTCTTCAGTTGCTTTGCTAAAAGAAAATATTATTTTAAATGGAACGCATATTTGGAATGAAAATATAAGTATATGGCACAAGGCAGCAATTTTTTTGTATCCTCCCACTGCGCTTATGAGGCCCAATGATTTGCTCGACATTAAAATATTTTGCATTTCTAAAATGGAAAAATTTGATACATTAAGTTTTCCGAGTCATGTCACACCCAGTCCAGAAAGTCAAAATAGTTTAACTTCAAGTCCTGAAATAAGTCAAGCGTCTGCGCCAAAAACAAAATTCTTCTTTTCGAAACTGGCAG
Source organism: Scaptomyza polygonia (assembly GCA_035044585.1). Lineage (NCBI taxonomy): Eukaryota > Metazoa > Arthropoda > Insecta > Diptera > Drosophilidae > Scaptomyza > Scaptomyza polygonia. Next base: position 139,383 of record JAWNNU010002190.1, read on the forward strand.
CAACTTCAAATCCAACATTAATTGATTCGCCTTTAGAAGAAATTGAAAGATATTGCAAAGAAAGGGTACCTATCAGCGACAATTTTGAAGCAATTGAGTGGTGGAAGAAGAATGAAAAATATTACCTTCTTTTGTCAAAGTTAGCATTTCAGATTCTTTCAATACCTGCAAGTAGTGCAGCAGCTGAAAGAGTTTTTTCTTTGGCAGGAAATGTCATAACAGAAAAAAGAAATAGATTAGGACCGAAATCTGTAGATTCTTTACTTTTTTTGCATTCTTTTTTTAAAAATTTAATAGAATAAGTTAAAAATTAAAATTTTTATTATAAGTTTATTGTTATGTTATATGAATAAGTCTTAAGTTCCTTAACCTTTGTTTATTAAATACATACATAAATACGCAATAAAGCAGTTAAACCGCAATTTATAGCATGTCAATATTTTTACTATTTAGTTATAGCTACTTTACAAAAACAATCAAGCGAAGGACGCACACAAGACAGCGCAAAACTCATGTCGCCGAAAACATTTCAGCACTCGATTCACGTGTTCACTCCCACACCCATCCCTTCACGCTTGTGTTTTTTGCTTTACTCGCACCCATGCACACATGCAAAAAGTAAACGGCACCCACAGATACGCGGGTGCGTCTACACACCCGACCTTTATTGCAGAGTGTGTGCTCGCACCCGTCTTTACAGTGTCTTAAGACACCCGGGTGTCGAAAACACCAGGGTGTTTACTGGGTGCACTTGTAGTTGCAGTGCACCCTTGAAGTTCTCTGATACAGACACACACGCAACACAAACAGGGAGCAGTTTGTGAAAGAAGTTGAAATAAACCTACCGCGACTACCCAAGATAGCCTCAGCAGATAAAATAGAGAAGTCCCTCAATAAATATTTGGTGGCGGCCTATCATAAAACGTGTATATCATCCCAAGAGAAGAAGAGACATAAGCCTCCATGGTGAACTCCAGAACTCAAGGGACAAAGCAAAATATCTTCAAACTCGCTTAACAAGCGGAAGTATGATCGAATAAAAAACGTTGCTTCGCGACTTTAAGAAAAAAGTACGAGTAGCCAAAAGAGAAGACAGCTGACACCGCAAGTACAAAGCCAACTAAAAACCGAAGACGCCAGATGGACGGAAAGCAGTGAAGATGCGGCGAATGTGCTTCTAGAGGCGCATTTCCTTAACTTCACAGAAGTTAACACAAACACACAAAAGATATTTCAAGCCCCAAGGCTGAAATTCCCTGAAGATATCATAACTACGCGAAGGATAATGTGGGCTAAAGACTCCTTTGAGAACTACAAATCACCGGGTCATGACGCGATATTCCCGCCCATGCTGCAGAAGGTCAAAAATATGCTCGCTCCATTGCCAAGAGAAATATTTAAAGGATGCCTAAGTTATTGCAATGTGCCGGTGGCCTGAAGGACGGCACGGCAATTTTCCTGTCCAAAGCGGGAAAACGCAGCCGCGTGCTGCCTAAAGACTACAGACCCATCAGCTTGACTTCATTCCTGCTAAAAACGCTAGAAAAAGTTATAGGTCTCCACATCAGAGGGAACTCAGATATAACCCTAGAACAAAACCAACACGCATACACGAAGGGCAAGTCGGTGGAAGCAGCGTTACATTCCCTTGTAGCAACCATAGAGAAAGCACAACACCAAAAAGCATAGGCCAAAGGCGCATTTCTGGACATCTCTGGCGCATTTAACAATGTGTTAACGGAAGCAATAATGCACAGCCTAAGAGCTGTGACCCCAACAGAAGCAGTAAACTCCTGGGTCTAGAACCTACTGGGAAGCAGTACAATACTAGTGGAATGGAGAACCACTTCCGCAAAAAGGCAAGCAATGTTTGGCACACCCCAAGGAGGAGTGCTTTCACCCCTGCTGTGGAACTTGGTAGTAAACGACCTACTACGGAAATTCAAACGGATAGCACCGAAGATAACCCCTATGCAGATGACATAAGTATAATTATTTTTTTCTTTCTTCTACTTTCTACTTTTTTTAAGCGTCCATCGACAATCAGCTTCGTCATGGACCACACAAAGAGATACTAGTATGGGCCAAGGAAGCCGGTCTAAGTATCAACGCGGACAAGACCGACCTCATTCTCTTTACCAAGAAATACAAAGTACCTCGCTGGACTCCGCGCAAAATAAACAATAAGACGCTGATACTAAAAGGAAGAATCAAGTACATAGGGATAGTATTGGATAGCAAGTTGAGTTGGAAACTCAATGTGGTAGAAAGGGTGAAGAAGGCAACCAATGCACTCTATACATCGCAAAAGATGTTGGGTAGCACTTGGGGACTCTCATCAAGACTTAAACACTAGATTTTTATCTCAATTGTGCGCTCCATACTGCTCTATGGAATACTGGTATAGTGGAAAGCCACAGAGAAGTCCACATACCTAAAACGAATAGAAAAAACCCAGCGACATGCACCTACGTGCATCACAGGGGCGCTGACGACCCCACCACCAAAAGCATTACAGACCATTCTGAACGTCTACCCCATGGATATACATACATACATACACGCCTAACAACAAAAAAGACTGCACAACATCTCTGCACGATAGGCAATATGACGGTACACAGCTACGGGCATAGTACAATTGGAAGGGAGACCATAGTCGAAACAGACTATATGACCCCAAGAAAGAATTTTAACTTCACGCCTTCGCTCCTAGGAGTAGATGACTGGCGCTCAGAAGCAGAACAGGCTGCCATTAACATCTATAGATATGGCTCAAAATGAGGGAGGGCGTCGGAGCAGCAGTGTACTGCGCCGAACCACCCATGAGCCTATCATACAAACTCTCAGACCACTGCTGCATATTCCAATCGGAGATAATCGCAATAAGGAAAGCAGCAGAAGCAGTCCTTCAAGCAAACACAACACATGAAAAAGTAAACATATTCGTGGACAGTCAGGCGGCTTTTAAAGCCTTGCAGGCCCACCACATAAGCTCACGGAATGTCCTGGCGAGCAGGGAAACACTAGATAAACTTAGCACCTCTAAAAGAGTACGCATCTACTCGGGAGACGCCGACTAGATGATACTCTAAACCAAGTTTCAATAAATATTTTACTATTTGCGCCCTAAAAGCATGCTTCAAATGATGAATTTAAGCAACATTAATAACTGACTAATTTTACGATATCTCCAGTGTTTCTTAACCGATTTGAATTTTGAAATTTTGAGAAAAGATTTATCGTTACCCATTATTTCAACCCAAATTTTTACATTTGTACATCGGAAAACAGAATAGTTATCGATAATTTGAAACAAACTTGTTCTGTTCATGATATATATTCAAAACTTGAAGTCTCTAGCTCTTTTAGTCTCTGAGATCTACGCGTTCATACAGACGGACGGACAGACGGACATAGCCATATCGATTCGGCTGTTGATGCTGATCAAGATTATATGTATACTTGATGGGGTCGGAGATGCTTCCTTCTGCCTGTTTCATACTTTTGCACAAAACCATTATACCCTGTTTTATGGGTTCAGGGTATAAAAAAGACATGGGACTTAGCAGCACTGAGGTGGACGAACACCTCTAACTGCAATATCTCTAAAATAATGTGCAAAATATACGACGATAAACTAACGCAATACATGCTAAAACTTCAAAGGCATGACTGCCAAAGGCTTGTGGGTCTTATGTTAGGCCGTTGCCTAGTCGCAGTACAAGCGAAAAGACTAGGCATAACAGACAACGCCAAATGCAGAAAATGCAAGGATCCCGGTGTTAAGGAAACACTAGAGCACCTCCTTTGCAGGTGCCCCGCACTGGCAGCACAACGAATACACCACTTCCGGATTCCCTTTCTAGATTCTTTCAAAAAAGCCAGCACGCAGGAACCCAAAAGGCTTCTAGCGTTGAACGAAGCAAACACACTCCATTAGACCTCAAGCTGAGAAAGTCCCATCCATCTCCAACCACCGAGTCCACTAAGGACCCTCTGCGGACTATGTGTGACTTTCCCCTGGGAAGGTCAGTCGGTTAAATCTGACCTAACCTATCCAAGTTCTCTGCCATTCTGAAAGTCTTTGGAAACATTATATGCTCTCAATTGCAGCACATATGTAGTTAAAGTGATAGGATCTCGTCCTATAAAAAATTTAAAAAATATAGATATATTATAGATTTATCTTCGTATATAATAGTAAAGTCTAATTTTATTTCTGTAAAAACTTTTTGTTATAACAATTATCTCAATCGTTGCAGATTAAACATTTCCCGTGATCCGAAACAAATTTGATAACTCAAAACTTAAATCTTCTTGCTTGCCTTTTTCGGTTTACCTTGATAATACAAAGACAAATTCCGATCAGGCAGTGGCTGATCTATTTGCTGAGTATTTTTAATCAGTATACTCATCGAGATTATAAAGTTGCAATAATTACTATCCTTTTCGAGTTCAAACGTCAAATTGTATATACGTTCCAGTTGTTGCTGTGTGTTCGCTGCTAAGTGACCTTAATTCTATCAAACTCGGCTTCTTGCCTGGTCCAGATGGAGTGCCAGGTTGAATACTTAGATACTGTGCGGATTCACTTTTTAAACCATACATACTTACATACTTTTTTTAACTTGTCGGTTGACTCAGCTGTGTTTCCGGGTATATGGAAGGAATATTTTATTATTCCACTCTATAAAAAGTCAAACGTTAAAAACTATAGGGCAAAAATCCTCAACTGAACCTTCCACTAGGGTGCCGGCTGGGCAATGGGCATCTTGCTGCCTTGAAACAATCGAGGGATACTCGGTGCGATTTGCCTTGCGGTGAGACAGGGCGGCGTCTGGCCAAAGCGAACCACCCAAACCACTTAAAGGCTTCGGCACTGTGAGGGCGCGGGGGGGCAAGCCTAGGCAACAGGCACCAATGCCAAGCTAAGGTGACCTCTCAAAAGCTTCGGCATTGCGAGGGTGTGGAGTAAACCATGGTTCGAGATCCTTGGCAGTAAGGTTAAAATGCTGTGGGATGACCTCCCAGAAACTAAAATCACATGGAAATGCAGGACGGTCAAGCACGGATTGGAATGTCAACTCAAACGTCGGTGGGTAAGGATGCTACCACCGGCGGGCACGGGGGAGAAATTCTCTCTGCGTGTCGCCAGAAATCCACCCTCCGTACTGGTTGGAGCAGGCAAGGACGGTTCTAAAGATACTGCCCACAAACACAAAATGTGGCGCGATACCGCAATCCATGGAGACTCGGATTGCGAATCCCATTTAGGGTCAACGAACAGAAACCGAGGACACATGTCTTCCGGACCCAAAGAGTACCAGTACCCCCATTAGGGTCGTGATCAAAAGGTCAAGGAAAGCATGAGAGCCAAAGCCCCATATAAAACCGCCCTTAAGATCAGGGCTCGTCTCACAGACAGCGAACGAGATCTCACAATTGATGAGGTCCGCCAGCTGGAGTTGGCCGACGAAAAGATCAAGGAGGGTTGGTCTCATTACGAGATGAGGCAGAACATGGCGTCGAAAGACGTCGACTTTGCCAATAAGGTGAAGAAGAACATGCCCGTAAAACGCCAGTGCTCCGCTGAAACCGCCAAAGCAGAGGTGCCAGCCAGCAAGCGGCCCTGCAAAAAGACAATGTCGCGGGTAAAGCCAACGGCGAGTGATGTTGGCGAGGCGACATGTAGTCGTCGCGCTCATCGACCGCAGCGACCCAATTGGCAAAATGAAGCCCGAGCAGTGGAATAAGGTGGAAGGGATACTGTTTGACGCGCTTCTGAGACGTATGGGTCAGGCGGACTCGCTTCCCATCTCTTTTGCTGGAGCGGGCTGGCTCCCTGGCGTCAATGTTTTGAGCTGCAAGGATGACGACACCCTGAAGTGGGTCACCGGCGTCGTGGCTGCCCTGGCCGCTCCGTGGGTTGGTGCCAAGCTGCAGGTAATGGACAGAACCTGCATTCCGTCCGTGCCGTCCTTACTCTTCCCGCGGGTAGTACCAGCGGACTAGGCGCTGTCGCTATTGAAATGGCAGAACCCGGAGTTGCCAACGGTTGATTGGAAGGTGATCCACGTTGCGAAACCCGATAACAAGGGTCAGCAAATGTTGATCCAGATCAACCAGGAGGCCGACGATCTGCTGTACGGAAGATTCGGGAAAATGGCGTGGCGCGTGAGTAGTGTCTACCTGCGACTCAAAAAGCGCCACCCAGATGACAAAAACACTAATACGTCGGAGGCAGGTGAGGTGGAGAGCGACCTGGCAGAGGTCACCCATGCTACGAAAAGTCCAGGTCAGCCTGCATAAAAGCAAGTTGGCTTCGGCGGAGCTTCTGAAAACCCTGAAGACAGAGCTCGCCGACGTCTCCTTAATCCAGGAGCCTTGAATAGCGTCAAGGAACAAGGTTTCTGGACTAAAACATCCAAACTATCACATATTCTACCCGACAACAGTAAGAAGAGCAAGGACCGTGATTCTAGTAAGGAAAGGTATCTATGCTTACTGATTGTCTAATTACAGTACTGAAGACTTCACGGTGATAGCGCTGGAAGGTGGCAGAGATGAGCCAATACTGATGGCATCCTGCTATATGGCGCATGACATCGACGCGCCCCACAACGTCTCACTTGACTGGTGACGAAGGCTGAGCCCAAAAAGCAGCCCCTCATTTTCTGTTGGTGCTACCGCACCCAACGTCTTAGATATTTACCTCGCGTCGGTAACGAATACAGCGGTAAAAGATTGGAGAGTCCTTAGTAGACAAAACTTCTCCACAAACATATTCAATTCTGTGTTAACTTTGAACGATTAGTGAAGAAAAAAGTATACAGACCAGTGAACTGCAAGGGTGTCACTTTTCGGCACCTTAGGTACACCCATAAAATTATGAGTGCCGGTGGCACACTTCACCCTCCAAACTAAGTAACTATGCGCACACATACAAAAAACAGCGGGTTTTGCGAGTGGCCTGTACAACGCGCACTCTTTCACCCATTGTGTTTTTCCACTCTTTACCCGGACACCCGGGTTTTTTTTACGATTACGCGTGCATATGAACCTGCACTCATAACGGAGTGTAGTGCCAGGCAACAAGTAACAACAGGCGCCCATGCAAAAAAGGTTAGGTACGCAAAACACAAGTAAAAACCATGGTGTTACAGTTATATTTTTGTCAAAAAAGGGTGTATGCGTTACTGCGTTGTTATCCTTTTTGCTATCGTTGTAACATTGGTATGTTTTGCCTTCATATGCATCATTGCGTTGGTTTGCTTTTGTCTTATTTTAATTTGCATTTGAATTTTCAATGAGCAAGTGTGATTTTAAGAGCTTGAGAAATGGCAGAAGAAATAAAAAATAACATTGAGAGTTCAAAGTACACTATTACCCAAAAACACAAGGGAACAAGTGTCATTTGGAGCATACTGCACGAAATTTTAAAAGAAGACGGAACTGTTGTGGATGGCTGGATCTGCATGGCATTAAGAAAGTCGAAACAGGTGCAGCAGGCTTCCGATTGTCACAAGAAAGAGGCAATTGATAAATGCACACAGTGGATTGTGGAAGATTGTCGCCCCTTCTCGGCAGTTGCTGGACCTGGCTTTAAGCAAATGGTGCAGTTCTTCGTAAAAATTGGTGCAACCTACGGAGAGAACATTGACATTGACGACTTGTTACCGCACCCAACAACATTAAGCCGAAAAGTGCAAAAAGAAGCTGATGAAAAAAAGGCATTAGTTTCAATCGACCTCAAGCAAGCTGCAGATAGTGGAAAAGTTTCTGCTACGTTAGATATGTGGGCTGACCAGTACGTAAATCGTAATTTTTTGGGAGTCACACTTCATTATGAAAAAAACTACAAGCTGCACGACATAATTTTGGATTTAAAATCGATGGATTTTCAGCAACCAACCAGTGAAAATATTTTGTTGAAAATTAAAAGCTTGTTTTTAGAGTTTAATATTGACAACATAAGCAATATTAACTTTGTGACAGACAGAGGGAGCAATGTAAAAAAAGCATTGGAGAAAAACATTCGATTGAATTGCAGCACTTGTTTTCCAATGTTTTAGAAAAGTCGTTTAAAGAAGCAACCGAGCTGAACGAAATCTTAAGCGCGTGTAAAAATATAACTAAATATTTTAAAAAAGCAAATTTGCAGCACAAATTGAGCACAACTTTGAAAACTGCATGCCCTACTCGTTGGAACTCAAACTACAACTTGCTTAAGTCTATCGTCGAGAACTGGGCCAATGTTGGCCAAATACTAAGCGAAAGTCAAGAGGTTCACAGACTCGCACTTGTCAATATTTCAACCCTTAACATTTTGGTGGAACTCCTTAGCAACTTTGAAAGAATTTTTTAAGAATTGCAAACATGTAGTTCGCCATCTAAATGCTTCGTGATACCGTCAATTACAAAAATTTTAGAGCTATGTGAACCAAATACCTAAGACATTTCTTCAGTTGCTTTGCTAAAAGAAAATATTATTTTAAATGGAACGCATATTTGGAATGAAAATATAAGTATATGGCACAAGGCAGCATTTTTTGTATCCTCCCACTGCGCTTATGAGGCCCAATGATTTGCTCGACATTAAAATATTTTGCATTTCTAAAATGGAAAAATTTGATACATTAGGGGTTTTCACACGCAACGTTGTTATTCGTTATTCGTTATTCGTTAAATTTGTTAAAGGTTGCCAACTGTGAAGACTCGTTTTTTACGCCAGCTGTTAATCGTTAAAATATTTTCAACACAGCTGATATTGCCAGTAAGACACAGAAACACACGAAAAGAGTAAAATGCCTAAAAAAAGTGAGAAATCTAAAATAATTAAACATTTGATTGAAAAAACGATTCAACGAATAACGTTGATTGAAGGTAAATATAAGTTGTAATATTATTGGAATATATCGATGATTAATATATTCTTCATACAGATATATTTAGCAAAGACGAAGAAGATGAAGTGGACAACGCGTTTGACGAACTGTATGAAGATCTGTACGTTGTCATGAAGTGTCGGAAGGGAGTTGTAAATGTTGTTCCAAAATCAATCCATTGGCACGAAGATATTTTAACTTCAATGGATGAGAATCGCTTCCGGCAAATTTTACGTGTAAATCGGACACAGTTTAATCATCTTTTATCATTGATCTCAAATGATGAAGTATTCTTAAAATGCAAGAGTAAACAGTTGTCTGTAGAGCTACAACTCGCCATAGTGCTATTCAGATTGGGTTCATCAGGAGAAAGTGCGTCGGTTGCAAAAATTGCCACGGCTTTCAGAGTTGGCGACGGCGGCACCCTTGCTAAAATTACAAATAGGATTTTCAGCTGTTTTTTAAAGCTATTGCACCAATATATATACTGGCCAGATTCTACAGAACGCTCTGAAATAGTGCGAGAAACTTTCAATGAACTGCCGTTTTGCATCGGATACGTTGATGGCACGGAAATTAAATTAGCAGAAGCTCCTGTAAAAAATCATGTAAATTACTTTTCCAGATGCCATATATATGCTCTTAAAGCCCAAGTAGTGTGATTACAAGTTGAAGATTCGCGATGTGGTTGTAGGTTACTGCGGTTCAACTCACGATTCAAAGATGTTAAGAAATTGTTCATTTTTTAAAAACTGCTCTAATTTTTTTTCGGGACATGAATGGCTTGCAGGCGATTCTGCATATCCACTAAACAATATTATAATAACTCCCTACAGAAGTAATGCTCAACATCTTGATCAAACAAAAAGGAAAGAATTTAATTTACGGCACAGCAAGTACCGTGTTAGAGTTGAGCACTGCTTTGGTGTATTAAAAGGCAGATTTTGTAGCTTAAAAGAATTGAGAATGCGTATCCACCATGAAGAAAGCCAAAAATTCTGCAATAGATGGTTATTAGTTTGTTGCATTCTCCATAATATTTTAATTGATGGCACTGACACTGGGGAATTTGAGGAACCCTCTTTGAATGAATCTGAAGCTGGAGACGAATTTGAAGAATTAAGCACAACTAGTTTTGAAATAAAAAGACAGATGCTGTACAACCTTATGTTTCCGAATAATACACATGTTTAAAACGGAACTATTTATTCATGTAATTCCTATGATAAAATAATAAAAAAATATTTAAATTTTTATTTTATTCCTTATTATATTTCAATTTAAGTTCTAAGGTAGCAAGTCGTTCTTTTGTTCTAATTCCAGCTTTTTTATTTCAAGGTCCTGCGCCAACTTTTGTTTTTCTAGTTCCAACTTTTGTTGGTCATGCGAAAGCCGCTGATTCTCAATATCAATCTTTTGCTGTTCAATGCTCATGCGCATTTCATAAAAAGAATCTCTTTTTCTTTGGATGTCAGCAAGTTCGCTTAGACTGCTTCTTGGCGTGTGAGTTTTGAATTTTTGACCAAGTGATCGTTGAGGGCGTGGAGTTGATGTTGATGGTGTGGATTGTGAAAGTGCTGGCTCAGATAATAAATCAATGGAAGCCTCTGAAGGTTGCAATGATTCTGATGTGGTCAAATTGACTGATGTAGGAAGTTGATTTGAGGTGTGGAATGCGAATCTTCAGTGGTATCATTAGAAGACATAAATTGCTCGATTTCGACATCATCGTTAAATGATGATGATTCAGCAACGATATTCGAATTCTGCTTATTACAGAAAAGCTCCGCGAGGCGATCATAGTGTGGGCATATTTTGTGTAATTTTTCTAAAATTATATTAAATATATGAAATAAGAACTTGCTAAAAGATAATTGACCTAATTACCTTTTACTGTGGAACACGCGTCGCCAACATCAAGTCCCGCGCCTGTTGATTTCCGCCATTCTTCGGCTTTGTTAAAGGTTGTCCTCCAATACCGTACCTTGCACCTCATCATTTCAACCTTTGCCTCGAGCTTAGTTTCTTTTAAACACTTGTTGTAGTAAATTGCACTTGTTGGCTTCTTTAATTACAGATGAGCAAATTTTAAATTACAATAGACAACAATAATCAATCACATACACACCTCAATATCAACGTTTTCCAAAAGAAAATTCAATAAAGTATTGTTCTCCTCCTCCGTCCATTTTTTATGTGTTTTTGTGATTACACGCTTCTTCTTTATGTTTTCCACTTAAGACAATAGCTTTTATTAATAAAAAGGAAATAAATAAAACTCATTTCATATTTAATACCTACTTTCAATCAATTATTTGCAACATAACTGACAAAACACAAAGCAAAGAACAGCTGATTAGTGTTTTACCGAATAACAAGTAATTTGTCGGGGCTGCCAGCTCGCCTTTAGAAGAAATTGAAAGATATTGCAAAGAAAGGGTACCTATCAGCGACAATTTTGAAGCAATTGAGTGGTGGAAGAAGAATGAAAAATATTACCCTCTTTTGTCAAAGTTAGCATTTCAGATTCTTTCAATACCTGCAAGTAGTGCAGCAGCTGAAAGAGTTTTTTCTTTGGCAGGAAATGTCATAACAGAAAAAAGAAATAGATTAGGACCGAAATCTGTAGATTCTTTACTTTTTTTGCATTCTTTTTTTAAAAATTTAATAGAATAAGTTAAAAATTAAAATTTTTATTATAAGTTTATTGTTATGTTATATGAATAAGTCTTAAGTTCCTTAACCTTTGTTTATTAAATACATACATAAATACGCAATAAAGCAGTTAAACCGCAATTTATAGCATGTCAATATTTTTACTATTTAGTTATAGCTACTTTACAAAAACAAACAAGCGAAGGACGCACACAAGACAGCGCAAAACTCATGTCGCCGAAAACATTTCAGCACTCGATTCACGTGTTCACTCCCACACCCATCCCTTCACGCTTGTGTTTTTTGCTTTACTCGCACCCATGCACACATGCAAAAAGTAAACGGCACCCACAGATACGCGGGTGCGTCTACACACCCGACCTTTATTGCAGAGTGTGTGCTCGCACCCGTCTTTACAGTGTCTTAAGACACCCGGGTGTCGAAAACACCAGGGTGTTTACTGGGTGCACTTGTAGTTGCAGTGCACCCTTGAAGTTCTCTGATACAGACACACACGCAACACAAACAGGGAGCAGTTTGTGAAAGAAGTTGAAATAAACCTACCGCGACTACCCAAGATAGCCTCAGCAGATAAAATAGAGAAGTCCCTCAATAAATATTTGGTGGCGGCCTATCATAAAACGTGTATATCATCCCAAGAGAAGTAGAGACATAAGCCTCCATGGTGAACTCCAGAACTCAAGGGACAAAGCAAAAAATCTTCAAACTCGCTTAACAAGCGGAAGTATGATCGAATAAAAAACGTTGCTTCGCGACTTTAAGAAAAAAGTACGAGTAGCCAAAAGAGAAGACAGCTGACACCGCAAGTACAAAGCCAACTAAAAACCGAAGACGCCAGATGGACGGAAAGCAGTGAAGATGCGGCGAATGTGCTTCTAGAGGCGCATTTCCTTAACTTCACAGAAGTTAACACAAACACACAAAAGATATCTCAAGCCCCAAGGCTGAAATTCCCGGAAGATATCATAACTACGCGAAGGATAATGTGGGCTAAAGACTCCTTTGAGAACTACAAATCACCGGGTCCTGACGCGATATTCCCGCCCATGCTGCAGAAGGTCAAAAATATGCTCGCTCCATTGCCAAGAGAAATATTTAAAGGATGCCTAAGTTATTGCAATGTGCCGGTGGCCTGAAGGACGGCACGGCAATTTTCCTGTCCAAAGCGGGAAAATGCAGCCGCGTGCTACCTAAAGACTACAGACCCATCAGCTTGACTTCATTCCTGCTAAAAACGCTAGAAAAAGTGATAGGTCTCCACATCAGAGGGAACTCAGATATAACCCTAGAACAAAACCAACACGCATACACGAAGGGCAAGTCGGTGGAAGCAGCGTTACATTCCCTTGTAGCAACCATAGAGAAAGCACAACACCAAAAAGCATAGGCCAAAGGCGCATTTCTGGACATCTCTGGCACATTTAACAATGTGTTAACGGAAGCAATAATGCACAGCCTAAGAGCTGTGACCCCAACAGAAGCAGTAAACTCCTGGGTCTAGAACCTACTGGGAAGCAGGAGAATACTAGTGGAATGGGGAACCACTTCCGCAAAAAGGCAAGCAATGTTTGGCACACCCCAAGGAGGAGTGCTTTCACCCCTGCTGTGGAACTTGGTAGTAAACGACCTACTACGGAAATTCAAACGGAAAGCACCGAAGATAACCCCTATGCAGATGACATAAGTATAATTATTTTTTTCTTTTTTCTACTTTCTACTTTTTTTAAGCGTCCATCGACAATCAGCTCCGTCATGGACCACACAAAGAGATACTAGTATGGGCCAAGGAAGCCGGTCTAAGTATCAACGCGGACAAGACGGACCTCATTCTCTTTACCAAGAAATACAAAGTACCTCGCTGGACTCCACGCAAAATAAACAATAAGACGCTGATACCAAAAGGAAGAATCAAGTACATAGGGATAGTATTGGATAGCAAGTTGAGTTGGAAACTCAATGTGGTAGAAAGGGTGAAGAAGGCAACCAATGCAAAGCAGAGGTGCCAGCCAGCAAGCGGCCCTGCAAAAAGACAATGTCGCGGGTAAAGCCAACGGCGAGTGATGTTGGCGAGGCGACATGTAGTCGTCGCGCTCATCGACCGCAGCGACCCAATTGGCAAAATGAAGCCCGAGCAGTGGAATAAGGTGGAAGGGATACTGTTTGACGCGCTTCTGAGACGTATGGGTCAGGCGGACTCGCTTCCCATCTCTTTTGCTGGAGCGGGCTGGCTCCCTGGCGTCAATGTTTTGAGCTGCAAGGATGACGACACCCTGAAGTGGGTCACCGGCGTCGTGGCTGCCCTGGCCGCTCCGTGGGTTGGTGCCAAGCTGCAGGTAATGGACAGAACCTGCATTCCGTCCGATCCGTCCTTACTCTTCCCGCGGGTAGTACCAGCGGACTAGGCGCTGTCGCTATTGAAATGGCAGAACCCGGAGTTGCCAACGGTTGATTGGAAGGTGATCCACGTTGCGAATCCCGATAACAAGGGTCAGCAAATGTTGATCCAGATCAACCAGGAGGCCGACGATCTGCTGTACGGAAGATTCGGGAAAATGGCGTGGCGCGTGAGTAGTGGCTACCTGCGACTCAAAAAGCGCCACCCAGATGACAAAAACACTAATACGTCGGAGGCAGGTGAGGTGGAGAGCGACCTGGCAGAGGTCACCCATGCTACGAAAAGTCCAGGTCAGCCTGCATAAAAGCAAGTTGGCTTCGGCGGAGCTTCTGAAAACCCTGAAGACAGAGCTCGCCGACGTCTCCTTAATCCAGGAGCCTTGAATAGCGTCAAGGAACAAGGTTTCTGGACTAAAACATCCAAACTATCACATATTCTACCCGACAACAGTAAGAAGAGCCAGGACCGTGATTCTAGTAAGGAAAGGTATCTATGCTTACTGATTGTCTAATTACAGTACTGAAGACTTCACGGTGATAGCGCTGGAAGGTGGCAGAGATGAGCCAATACTGATGGCATCCTGCTATATGGCGCATGACATCGACGCGCCCCACAAAGTCTCACTTGACTGGTGACGAAGGCTGAGCCCAAAAAGCAGCCCCTCATTTTCTGTTGGTGCTACCGCACCCAACGTCTTAGATATTTACCTCGCGTCGGTAACGAATACAGCGGTAAAAGATTGGAGAGTCCTTAGTAGACAAAACTTCTCCACAAACATATTCAATTCTGTGTTAACTTTGAACGATTAGTGAAGAAAAAAGTATACAGACCAGTGAACTGCAAGGGTGTCACTTTTCGGCACCTTAGGTACACCCATAAAATTATGAGTGCCGGTGGCACACTTCACCCTCCAAACTAAGTAACTATGCGCACACACACAAAAAACAGCGGGTTTTGCGAGTGGCCTGTACAACGCGCACTCTTTCACCCATTATGTTTTTCCACTCTTTACCCGGACACCCGTGTTTTTTTTACGATTACGCGTGCCTATGTACCTGCACTCATAACGGAGTGTAGTGCCAGGCAACAAGTAAAAACAGGCACCCATGCAAAAAAGGTTAGGTACGCAAAACACAAGTAAAAACCATGGTGTTTTCAAGACACCATGGTGTTACAGTTATATTTTTGTCAAAAAAGGGTGTATGCGTTACTGCGTTGTTATCCTTTTTGCTATCGTTTTAACATTGGTATGTTTTGCCTTCATATGCATCATTGCGTTGGTTTGCTTTTGTCTTATTTTAATTTGCATTTGAATTTTCAATGAGCAAGTGTTATTTTAAGAGCTTGAGAAGTGGCAGAAGAAATTAAAAATAATATTGAGAGTTCAAAGTACACTATTACCCAAAAACACAAGGGAACAAGTGTCATTTGGAGCATACTGCACGAAATTTTAAAAGAAGACGGAACTGTTGTGGATGGCTGGATCTTTTGTGGCACATGCCGAAAAGTGCTTAAATTCATAAAAAATAGCACATCGAATTTATCACGCCATAAATGTTGCATGGCATTAAGAAAGCCGAAACAGGTGCAGCAGGCTTCCGATTGTCACAAGAAAGAGGCAATTGATAAATGCACACAGTGGAATGTGGAAGATTGTCGCCCCTTCTCGGCAGTTGCTGGACCTGGCTTTAATCAAATGGTGCAGTTCTTCGTAAAAATTGGTGCAACCTACGGAGAGAACATTGACATTGACGACTTGTTACCGCACCCAACAACATTAAGCCGAAAAGTGCAAAAAGAAGCTGATGAAAAAAAGGCATTAGTTTCAATCGACCTCAAGCAAGCTGCAGATAGTGGAAAAGTTTCTGCTACGTTAGATATGTGGGCTGACCAGTACGTAAATCGTAATTTTTTGGGAGTCACACTTCATTATGAAAAAAACTACAAGCTGCACGACATAATTTTGGATTTAAAATCGATGGATTTTCAGCAATCAACCGGTGAAAATATTTTGTTGAAAATTAAAAGCTTGTTTTTAGAGTTTAATATTGACAACATAAGCAATATTAACTTTGTGACAGACAGAGGGAGCAATGTAAAAAAAGCATTGGAGAAAAACATTCGATTGAATTGCAGCACTTGTTTTCCAATGTTTTAGAAAAGTCGTTTAAAGAAGCAACCGAGCTGAACGAAATCTTAAGCGCGTGTAAAAATATAACTAAATATTTTAAAAAAGCAAATTTGCAGCACAAATTGAGCACAACTTTGAAAACTGCATGCCCTACTCGTTGGAACTCAAACTACAACTTGCTTAAGTCTATCGTCGAGAACTGGGCCAATGTTGGCCAAATACTAAGCGAAAGTCAAGAGGTTCACAGACTCGCACTTGTCAATATTTCAACCCTTAACATTTTGGTGGAACTCCTTAGCAACTTTGAAAGAATTTTTTAAGAATTGCAAACATGTAGTTCGCCATCTAAATGCTTCGTGATACCGTCAATTACAAAAATTTTAGAGCTATGTGAACCAAATACCTAAGACATTTCTTCAGTTGCTTTGCTAAAAGAAAATATTTTAAATGGAACGCATATTTGGAATGAAAATATAAGTATATGGCACAAGGCAGCATTTTTTGTATCCTCCCACTGCGCTTATGAGGCCCAATGATTTGCTCGACATTAAAATATTTTGCATTTCTAAAATGGAAAAATTTGATACATTAAGTTTTCCGAGTCATGTCACACACAGTCCAGAAAGTCAAAATAGTTTAACTTCAAGTCCTGAAATAAGTCAAGCGTCTGCGCCAAAAACAAAATTCTTCTTTTCGAAACTGGCAGCAACTTCAAATCCAACATTAATTGATTCGCCTTTAGAAGAAATTGAAAGATATTGCAAAGAAAGGGTACCTATCAGCGACAATTTTGAAGCAATTGAGTGGTGGAAGAAGAATGAAAAATATTACCCTCTTTTGTCAAAGTTAGCATTTCAGATTCTTTCAATACCTGCAAGTAGTGCAGCAGCTGAAAGAGTTTTTTCTTTGGCAGGAAATGTCATAACAGAAAAAAGAAATAGATTAGGACCGAAATCTGTAGATTCTTCACTTTTTTTGCATTCTTTTTTTAAAAATTTAATAGAATAAGTTAAAAATTAAAATTTTTATTATAAGTTTATTGTTATGTTATATGAATAAGTCTTAAGTTCCTTAACCTTTGTTTATTAAATACATACATAAATACGCAATAAAGCAGTTAAACCGCAATTTATAGCATGTCAATATTTTTACTATTTAGTTATAGCTACTTTACAAAAACAAACAAGCGAAGGACGCACACAAGACAGCGCAAAACTCATGTCGCCGAAAACATTTCAGCACTCGATTCACGTGTTCACTCCCACACCCATCCCTTCACGCTTGTGTTTTTTGCTTTACTCGCACCCATGCACACATGCAAAAAGTAAACGGCACCCACAGATACGCGGGTGCGTCTACACACCCGACCTTTATTGCAGAGTGTGTGCTCGCACCCGTCTTTACAGTGTCTAAAGACACCCGGGTGTCGAAAACACCAGGGTGTTTACTGGGTGCACTTGTAGTTGCAGTGCATCCTTGAAGTTCTCTGATACAGACACACACGCAACACAAACAGGGAGCAGTTTGTGAAAGAAGTTGAAATAAACCTACCGCGACTACCCAAGATAGCCTCAGCAGATAAAATAGAGAAGTCCCAAGTCCCGCCTCTTCTAGAGGCGCATTTCCTTAACTTCACAGAAGTTAACACAAACACACAAAAGATATCTCAAGCCCCAAGACTGAAATTCCCCGAAGATATCATAACTACGCGAAGGATAATGCGGGCTAAAGACTCCTTTGAGAACTACAAATCACCGGGTCCTGACGCGATATTCCCGCCCATGCTGCAGAAGGTCAAAAATATGCTCGCTCCATTGCCAAGAGAAATATTTAAAGGATGCCTAAGTTATTGCAATGTGCCGGTGGCCTGAAGGACGGCACGGCAATTTTCCTGTCCAAAGCGGGAAAATGCAGCCGCGTGCTGCCTAAAGACTACAGACCCATCAGCTTGACATCATTCCTGCTAAAAACGCTAGAAAAAGTGATAGGTCTCCACATCAGAGGGAACTCAGATATAACCCTAGAACAAAACCAACACGCATACACGAAGGGCAAGTCGGTGGAAGCAGCGTTACATTCCCTTGTAGCAACCATAGAGAAAGCACAACACCAAAAAGCATAGGCCAAAGGCGCATTTCTGGACATCTCTGGCACATTTAACAATGTGTTAACGGAAGCAATAATGCACAGCCTAAGAGCTGTGACCCCAACAGAAGCAGTAAACTCCTGGGTCTAGAACCTACTGGGAAGCAGGAGAATACTAGTGGAATGGGGAACCACTTCCGCAAAAAGACAAGCAATGTTTGGCACACCCCAAGAAGGAGTGCTTTCACCCCTGCTGTGGAACTTGGTAGTAAACGACCTACTACGGAAATTCAAACGGAAAGCACCGAAGATAACCCCTATGCAGATGACATAAGTATAATTATTTTTTTCTTTTTTCTACTTTCTACTTTTTTTAAGCGTCCATCGACAATCAGCTCCGTCATGGACCACACAAAGAGATACTAGTATGGGCCAAGGAAGCCGGTCTAAGTATCAACGCGGACAAGACGGACCTCATTCTTTTTACCAAGAAATACAAAGTACCTCGCTGGACTCCACGCAAAATAAACAATAAGACGCTGATACCAAAAGGAAGAATCAAGTACATAGGGATAGTATTGGATAGCAAGTTGAGTTGGAAACTCAATGTGGTAGAAAGGGTGAAGAAGGCAACCAATGCACTCTATACATCGCAAAAGATGTTGGGTAGCACTTGGGGACTCTCATCAAGACTAATGCCATGTTCACACTATGAAAAGTTAATCTCGTCAGTACGATAATCTACTTGCGATTAACTTATGCGTTCACACATCAAACAGCTGTTTCGCACAAGATTAAGTTTGACAGCTGTTTGTTTACATTTATAAATCAAGCAAACTGAATAGCAAACAGCAGAAAAAATCTAAATTAAAGAAAAGTGAATAAAGATGGCGCCAAATGGTATTCAAATTATATTTTATATGATAAGAATTTTTGATATGGCAAAAATAATGGAGGATCTGCTCAAAACATCAAGAGCACACATAAGTATTGCGCAAATGCAATATAAAATGCACCTCGAGTTGCGTGCAGCCATATGTGCCATTTCCTCGTAGATGTGCGAGTTTTTTCTGGCAGATCGCAGATGTTGCAATCTGCTCTGCCATATCTCTATGAGGCAAATTTCTGCCCCATCGCACCAATTAACTCTTTTTTTTTTTTTGCTGCCATTAATTTTTGGTTCTTTTTTGTGACAGATAACAGCTGTTCGCATATGATTACTTATAGCAAATTTAAGTTTTTTCATAGCAATCAGCTTTGAAATATGCAAAAACAGCGCCATCTGTGGGTTTTGTTAAACAAACACAGGGTTGCACTCCAATAATCATCATGATTAAAAGTTAAACACGTCAGTGAAGTGATTACGTTTGACAGTTCTTGTATGAGTTAAACGCGCGTTTACAAGATGATTAGCGCTTAACTGATTAACTGGTATATCAGAACATGGTATTAAACACTAGATTTTTATCTCAATTGTGCGCTCCATACTGCTCTATGGAATACTGGTATAATGGAAAGCCACAGAGAAGTCCACATACCTAAAACGAATAGAAAAAACCCAGCGACATGCACCTACGTGCATCACATTGGCGCTGACGACCCCACCACCAAAAGCATTACAGACCATTCTGAACGTCTACCCCATGGATATACATACATACATACACGCCTAACAACAAAAAAGACTGCACAACATCTCTGCACGATAGGCAATATGACGGTACACAGCTACGGGCATAGTACAATTGGAAGGGAGACCATAGTCGAAACAGACTATATGACCCCAAGAAAGAATTTTAACTTCACGCCTTCGCTCCTAGGAGTAGATGACTGGCGCTCAGAAGCAGAACAGGCTGCCATTAACATCTATAGATATGGCTGAAAATGAGGGAGGGGGTCGGAGCAGCAGTGTACTGCGCCGAACCACCCATGAGCCTATCATACAAACTCTCAGACCACTGCTGCATATTCCAATCGGAGATAATCGCAATAAGGAAAGCAGCAGAAGCAGTCCTTCAAGCAAACACAACACATGAAAAAGTAAACATATTCGTGGACAGTCAGGCGGCTTTTAAAGCCTTGCAGGCCCACCACATAAGCTCACGGAATGTCCTGGCGAGCAGGGAAACACTAGATAAACTTAGCACCTCTAAAAGAGTACGCATCTACTCGGGAGAGGCCGACTAGATGATACTCTGAACCCAGTTTCAATAAATATTTTACTATTTGCGCCCTAAAAGCATGCTTCAAATGATGAATTTAAGCAACATTAATAACTGACTTAATTTTACGATATCTCCGGTGTTTCTTAACCGATTTGAATTTTGAAATTTTGAGAAAAGATTTATCGTTACCCATTATTTCAACCCAAATTTTTACATTTGTACATCGGAAAACAGAATAGTTATCGATAATTTGAAACAAACTTGTTCTGTTCATGATATATATTCAAAACTTGAAGTCTCTAGCTCTTTTAGTCTCTGAGATCTACGCGTTCATACAGACGGACGGACAGACGGACATGGCCATATCGATTCGGCTGTTGATGCTGATCAAGATTATATGTATACTTGATGGGGTCGGAGATGCTTCCTTCTGCCTGTTTCATACTTTTGCACAAAACCATTATACCCTATTTTATGGGTTCAGGGTATAAAAAAGACATGGGACTTAGCAGCACTGAGGTGGACGAACACCTCTAACTGCAATATCTCTAAAATAATGTGCAAAATATACGACGATAAACTAACGCAATACATGCTAAAACTTCAAAAGCATGACTGCCGAAGGCTTGTGGGTCTTATGTTAGGCCGTTGCCTAGTCGCAGTACAAGCGAAAAGACTAGGCATAACAGATAACGCCAAATGCAGAAAATGCAAGGATCCCGGTGTTAAGGAAACACTAGAGCACCTCCTTTGCAGGTGCCCCGCACTGGCAGCACAACGAATACACCACTTCCGGATTCCCTTTCTAGATTCTTTCAAAAAAGCCAGCACGCAGGAACCCAAAAGGCTTCTAGCGTTTGAACGAAGCACACACACTCCATTAGACCTCAAGCTGAGAAAGTCCCATCCATCTCCAACCACCGAGTCCACTATGTGTGACTTTCCCCTGGGAAGGTCAGTCGGTTAAATCTAACCTAACCTATCCAAGTTCTCTGCCATTCCGAAAGTCTTTGGAAACATTATATGCTCTCAATTGCAGCACATATGTAGTTCGTTTTTATCCCCTGACCAACACACCAACCTTCTTGAGTTTACCTCACTAGTTACCAAAGGGTTTCAGGCAAAAATGCTAATTGAAGTCGTGTATACAGATTTTAGTAAAGCATTTGATTCTGTTAGTCATTGTTTGTCGCTTCATAAATTAAATATTATTGGATTTCCAGCAAAACTCTTGTCGTGGCTTTCGGTGTACTTGTATGGCCGAACAAGAAGTAGTTTTTAAATCTTCTGTATCTAAATCTATTTTTGTTACCTCTGGTGTTCACCAGGGGAGCCACCTGGGACCATTGCTATTTAATCTCTTTTTAAACAATCTTCTTAGTACTAACTCTCGTGTTTGCTGATGATATGAAGCTATGTTTCACCTATAATGATGTTTCTCTATGCAACTTGCTAGAGTCGGCCTGGTGCCGTTATAACTTACTATATATTCAAAATGTAAAGTCATGTTCTTTTGTCCAGGTACCCCTTATACTAATCACTACTTGCTCGATGCTTCACCGCGTTTTTGAAATTAAAGATTTGGGCATCACTCTTAATAGCAAACCAAAATTTGATTCTCACATATCGTCGATGGTCAATAAGCCCATATATGTTCTTGACTTCATAAAGCGGTGGTCAAAAGTTTAATGATCACTACACCCCTAAAACGCTACATACATCTCTAGTACGTCCCATTCTGTAGTATGGATCTTGTGTGTGGTCCCCGCAGTATTGAATTCACCTGGATAGAATTGAATCTATGCATAAGAAATTTGTTCTGGGTTCCTGGGATAGGCTTACCCCCGTATTAAAGTAGACTTCTTTATATTAACCTTCCATCTCTCTTGAACCGTAGAACTGTGCATGGTGTAGTATTCATCTCTTATTTACCTAATGGAGAAATCGACTCATCATTTTTTTTAAGTCGAATAAAATTAAACGTTCCGATTAGATCCACTCGTACCTTTTTACCTCTTAAGGCTCAGTTACCCGAACGTGAACCGAATTGAACGTGGACTTAGAAAACAGCTGATCAGTTCAACTAAACGTCAAACACTGTTACCCAAAACTTGAACTGAATTTAACTGAATTGGAAACCTGCAGAAAACAGAATTTTTAGTTCCACTTCATATTTCAGTTCAAGTTACGATCCAATTACATTGAACAAATGATTTAAAATGGACGAGCATTAACTTATTTTATTGGTGCAGGAAAATGATTTTTATACAAGAAAGCAAGCAAACAATATATGGCAATGACGAGATAAGGAACTGCCCAACAACGTTAGCAACAGTTTAAACAGTGGTTTGAACATTCTATTGTGCAGGAAAAATGGAGAATCATCTAAATTCTTGATTTTGCTGAAGGTCTGTAATAACCAGCGACATTCCAATCCGTATTCATTGGCCAAACTGCCCAACCCCTCGTTCACATTTCCGGCATTTCCATGCTTATTAAACCGGTTTGTACTAAATACATGTAATATATATTAACCATAGCATCCATATTCAATTATTTTATTATTTTATTTTGAAAACAGAAGTTCGCGCGCAATTGTGAAAATATCAAAACAATGACAAACAGCTGTTCGATAATTGAATGTTCAGGGTAATCGTTTCAATTTCATATTCAGGTTCATTTTTAGGTTCAAGTCTAGTTCACGTTTGGGTAATCGCTTTGTTTTCATATACCAATTCACGCTCGCATTCAATTCGAATTCAGTTCAAGCCAAGTTCGGGTAACTGGGCCTTTAGCCTCGATCGTTGCTCCAGCAACTATTTAATTCATGAACCATTTCGTGTTATATGTTCTGACTATAACAGGCTTTATACTCGTGTCTCGTTGGAAACCTCAACGCCAGAACCTTAACTCTTTATCTAAGCATAACCAATAATTACTAATCTACCGCTGGTTTGATTGGGTTTTGCCCAATCTATACAGCAACTGTTGTTGTTATTTTCTTTTGTATTTCCCAGAGCTTTAACGTTAACTTTTAAGCTCTTTTACTTTAATTTAATTTCAGAATTACATATAGTTTTAAATTTGACTTTTAATTTAATTATTTTCAAGATATTAATTTTTAGTTAATTTTGATTTCAGGGCAGCTGCTCGTAGCTGACAATAAATACAAATGTTTTTTTTTGTGCTTTAAGTGGGGGTTACCAATTAGCCGAGTTAGTCATGGCCACTTTAGTTATAATTTTTTAAAGACCACCACAGAATCATCATGATTTTATTAATGCAGTATTAACATACGCATTTAAAAAAACGTGATTTTAACAAATGATGTAGTATAAACTTAGTGATAGAAAAATCTCGAGTGCAGAAAACAATCTTGATTTTGTGTTTATGCTAGTGTTTTAAATTGTTATGATTTGATATCTTTTTTTTGCATAAATAAACGTAGCACTCGATTTAAAAAAATCCATCGAAATGAATACTTGATATTAATGTTAGTTTATTTATGACTACAAAATATTTATATACAAATAAACGAACATATAAATATTATTTTTATATGTTGTAGATACAAAGGCGGAAAAAATAACAGCATCGCCAAACACCTTTTTCTTACCAAAAGAAATAATAGCATCACTATTGCAATCTTCGTAAAAATCGTTCTGTTTACCAAATCTTCCTCTAAAGAAGTAAATGTTCATTATATTTTACAACTTGTTACTGTTATTTCGCTCTTTGATGAGTAACTAGGGCAACACTTAATGGTAATTGATCGAAAAACGCACAGTAAAGTTGAAAAAGGGCGAAATCATAAAAAAATTCTGTTTTTGAAAATCTCACAAATAAGTTGGTTGATTCGTTATGTTTTCGATTCAAATAATACCACACACCAATAACTATGAATAAAGGGCAAAAACAAGAGATAAATAAAGTGTAATCAACCAATTTCTTGAATAAAAGTTTATTTTCTACAGCAGTTGACGTCCTTTAAGGACCGCCACATTGCAACGAAATGTCCTAAATACTAATGCGATAGCGCAAAACGTTGCTTATACCCAAGAAAACATTATTTTAAAGCCGGAAGCCTTTTTGAGAAACAATCTTTTATAGTTCTACACGTTAAATCAATCATTATCCAACGCAAGAAGTTTGGAAAAATGTATCCTAATTGGTCAAACTATTCATTTAACGATACGAATTTCGGGACAAACCGATACTTTTTGTTTAGGGCACATATTAAACTGTCAGTAAAAAATAATATTTTGAAAAAATTTCATACTCTAAATGTTCGTTTTTTGGACGGTAAGAAAAAGGTGCTTGGTGATGCTATTATTTTTTCCGCCTTTGTGCATATATAAGAACATCACTTTAGCGTATTTCTCTTTAATTAGTTTTGATTTTTTGAGGAAAAAATCATTTATTGTTTTTAGATGCTGTCAATGATAAAAACTCCTCCTTGCGTGCCAAGTATTCGTTGTATCGAAGAAATGCATAGCTGCAGATTAAAGCAAATTAATGTAATTGCTGATAACACAATAATTAGAATGTAATGCGTACCTAACATAATCAAATTCAATAGTGGAATGCTCCGCCTGTAACAGTGACCAAACTGTCCAGAAAATGTGTGATGCCAAAGCAAACTGATTCACTTGAACAAAAAGATGATCAACTTCCTCGCTTTGGATGTTATTGCGTTGAAGGTAGTTTTCAAGGTAAACTCGCAACCATTTAAGTTGAAATTCGCGTTTTGGGTAACGAGCATAGTCAACTTCATCGACTCCACACATTTCCGCAAAATGATTTCCAATATCAAAAGCCTGAAAATTGTAATCGGCGTACTCGTAATCGATAAAGTTTACAGCATTCATTGATTTCGTGTAGACCACATTTCCCAAAAGAAGGTCGTTGTGCGAAAAAACAATTGGACTCTTCAATGCCTCCAAATATTTGTACAAGCTATTAAACTCTTGGCGTAGTCGTTCAATAGGTAAAAATGCTCCTTTCACTCTGCAATTAAATACATATATCGTGAATTGTACTCATCGAATGTGGTTGTGGTGTTCGAATTACCTTTTGTGTTTTTCAGCATCACTAAATCGCTCAGGTACTAAATCAAAAAAGCCTTGTGTTTTCTTCCAAATCATTGGCAATGGCTTAGCATCTCCAGCTACTTTCTTCTTTACCACACGATGCATTTCGGCCATGCGACGCGCAACTAACGGCCATATGTCTGGGCAAAGAACGCTTTCTGTGTTTAATGTGGTACCAGGTACGTATTCGTAAACGAGCCCATTTTTAAAGGTTGCGTAAAGTGACGGCGCTAATCCGTACGTATGCAATAATTGAAAATTTTGCGTTTCAGCTTTCCGATCTATCAATAGGTCTGTTTTGTTTCCATAGACTCGAACGAGCACTACGTTATCGGAGTATTGTACAGGTAAACGGTCCGTGTGTGAATTACTTGTTGTAAACTCCTCTTGAAGGATAACGGGATCTTCGGATTGCACAGGTAAAATTCTCTGCGCAATGTTGATTGATAAAAATGATTCTGCATTATTTTGGCCTCTATTTGTACCATTGTGAAAACAGCCAACAAGCTTATTTGTTATGCCATCTGTAAATTTCTGAAAAGTAAAGAAACGCACACAATCATATTATTAATGAAATTCCTTTGTAAAGTGAGGAGAATGTTGCAGGCAGAAAAAAAGCTAATTAGTAGTTCCGTTGTGTTTCAACTGTTCAGTATCCTCTATAAAATCTGCATGGTATTGTTGTCGAATGGGATGTGGTTTGTTATTTGATTGAACTGCTGTCAGACTGTATTTTTATCGACAAATGAATATTTTTCCCAAAGATTATTCTCTTAACGATTTTAACATAGTGATGGTCATGTTTTTGGAAGACAGGTTGTGGTGCTGTACTGGTTGCAAGTGAACGTGTCATGCAATGTTGAAATATATTGGTACTACATTCCAGTTACACACAAAAAACCTTGAAATTGCGTGTAACACAAGGACAAATTTATCTCCTAACATGATAATAACATAGGTGAAGTGCTGTCACCAACTTTCTAGATTGACCTAATTCGAATCCCAAGTCAATACCAGGCTGTCAACCCCTTAATACGATTTTTTATATTATCACACCAATAAGTTTAGCTCTAAATTAATAAGGGGTAAGCAGTTTATTCAAGGGAAACTAGCGATTATAATTTATCATAAACAGTTAAAAAATAAAAGTTATTTTATAAATTTAAAAAAAAAAATATTTTTAATTATTAAATTTAATTTATATGATGGCATACAAAATATTTATATTTTGATTTTAATATTAAAAGGAAACCATAACTTTTATTTGTAACTTTTATTTTAAAAATGTAAAACAAGATGCAAGGAATAAAGTTGTTGCAAGTGCAAGAAAAGTAGTATAAACATTGCGAACTCCGACGTTCAGGTAAGGACATAAAACTATTCACTTTGGTAATAAATGTAGGCAGTGACAAATTTTGTATTATAATTGTCTAGGCTAGCAATTGCTACCACGGCTCTTTCGCTGCCAACCACTGATGTAGCAATAAGGTGAAGCTCCAAGCCGCCCATCACTACGAAATGATTTTTGGCTGCTGCCAGCTGAAAAGGATTCTTAAGAAGAATCCGCCGAACTCTGGGATCCAAAAAAAATTGCAGAGAGAATAACATCATTAGATGTAAGAATACTCTCACGACTCTCCAAGCTATTGACTATTTATTAACTATGAATATTACTATTCATAGACTTAATAGTTGATTTAGTTTCTAACCATATACTCACCAAAATAAAGCTGTTCGCTTTGCAACTTTTTGGTGTTTGCAGAAATAAGCTCTAGCACAGACAGCAACAATTTTATTTACCTCAGATCTGTAGGCATTGGCACGGCACTCCTGAATATGCGTTGTCAAATCTGTACAGATGCCCTTAAACTCTTACAAATTTAGCACACTGCAGCTTCATCTAAACGATGCTGCAGCAACTACTTCTTATCACAAACCGAA
The DNA here is from genome assembly GCA_035044585.1 of Scaptomyza polygonia. Classification (NCBI taxonomy): domain Eukaryota; kingdom Metazoa; phylum Arthropoda; class Insecta; order Diptera; family Drosophilidae; genus Scaptomyza; species Scaptomyza polygonia. Next base: position 166,754 of record JAWNNU010002190.1, read on the forward strand.
TTGTTTTTATTTTGTGCATTATCCAGTGTACATCTATTCAATCGATTTTTATATACATATATATATATATATATATATATATATATATATATATATATATATATATATATGTATATATATAAATGTCGCAGAATGGGCTTATTTGCCTATTGTACGTACGTCTTACGCGCGGCACAATTCTGTATGTGCAATTGTATGCACAACAGCAGAGAGACAGAGAGGGACTCTATGCACGACAGTAGAGAGACAGAGAGGGACTCTGCTGTCAAGTAAGGTCTGACCGTATGGCGCTGACTGAATTAGGGAAACGGAGATGGCAATAGTGTAGATGGAATAGTGAAATAGTGAGGCCCCGTTTCGCGAGTGAGTCGAGTCAGTCTAGTGTGCGCTTGACGACGAGCACAACTTGCTAGTGCAATAGATTATATTCGAGCAAACAGAGACGCAATAAATAAAACTATGGATGAAAATATCTCTCCGTTATCAGAAGTGGGATCAGTGCCAACTCCTGCATTCTCTGGCGTGTTATTTTGGATATACAGAATCGCAATTTCATGGAAATGTGCAAAGTTATGCAGGCTTCTGCGCGTGCGAAAAATCATGTGGTTTTACCAAAATTTAACCCTGAAGCGACTGATGCGCTTATTGTGTTGTTGAGCAGTTCTATGCAGGGCAGTGCTTCAACGTGGCTGGCACAAATCTGTTATCCCGGCATCAATTGGGAACAGTTAAAAGAATTGTTTTTGCAGCGCTTTGAAATCAAGGAAACTACAGCAGCTACATTCTTGAACCTGCTGCAAAGTCGTCCAGAGTCCAACGAGTGCCTCGCACTATACGCAAGCTGCATGGTTACGTCTCTAACCTCAAAATGGCGAAACATAGGTTCAGAGGAGATAGCTGTGTCTACTGTGCTTGCGCAGATGGCAAATTTCGATAGTCGTTTGCAGCGCAGGCTGTTTTCTTCCAATGTACAAACAAAAAGCCAACTTCAAATGGAACTGAAGGCGTTTTCATTTGACAAAAAGCGCAGTGCTAGAAGTTCTGAAGGTTGTAGTGGTGACTACAAGCGAGCAAAAATTGTGTGTCACTTATGCAAGATAACAGGGCACAAAATGGCGGATTGTAAACTCAAACGTTCTAGAACTGAAAGTAAACCGCAGCGAGACTTGAGGGGTGTAACCTGTTACCGATGTGGTCAACTTGGACATCTGGCAAATCGTTGCACGAGTAATGCAACAAAATCTGAATCAGTTTCCGAGAAGAAGTGTAACTAGTGCTCTGTGTCCGAGCCAAAGGGAGTTATGACACACCGAGGTGAGATCTTTCAAATTTATTTTGTCTCCGGAGCGGAATGCTCTCTTATTCGGAGCAGTGTTGCCGATAAATTGGATGGAAAACTCATAAACAATGTCATAACACGGGGTATTGGCGACGCTGGTATATACAGCACCCATCAAAAGTTATGTCAATGTTCGATTAACGCAAATATCATAGAAATACTATTCCATGTAATATCAGACAAGCATCTCACCAATGATATTGTAATTGGTAGAGAAATCCTTAATCAAGGATATGAGATTTCGATAAGTTCTGATAAATTTGAAATTGTTAGTCTTAAGTCCGTAAACTCTTGTGCAGTATCTGAGCTCTCTGCTCTTTCATTCAATGTTGTTCCTGAATTAATTGGTAACGACAAAGAAAACTTGATTAAACTACTTAATTATTATTCAGCAGCATTTATTGATGGAATCTCTTGCACAAAAGTTAGCTTAGGCGAAATGATCATTAGATTGATTGACCCTAACAAAACGGTGCATAGACGTCTATATCGACTGAGTCCTAATGAAAAAGAAATTGTACGTGAACGGATTAATGCATTGTTAAACTGTAACATCATTCGACCTAGTTGTTCTCCCTATGCCAGTCCTATATTATTGGTAAAAAAGAAAAATGGATCAGACCGCCTTTTCATTGATTATCTTGAGCTAAACACCAATACGGTTTCCTTTGCCACTTATTAATGACCAAATTGCTCGACTCACGGATGCAAAGTATTCTACGTGTTTAGATATGGCTAGCGGGTACCATCAGATTCCCATTTACCCTGATTCTATTGAATGTACTGCGTTTGTGACACCTGAAAGGCAATACGAGTATTTGGCAATGCTCCGTCCGTTTTCCAGCGGACCGTTTTAAACGCTTTGGGAAACCTAGCACATTCCTACGTAATAGTGTACATGGGTGATATCATGGTTATATCACCAACCATAGAATTGGGTCTTGAGAGATTAAAGGTTGTGTTAGATGTGCACTGACTGTGGCTGGATTCTCATTCAATATTGCTAAATGCGGGTTTTTTAAAACTACTGTACAGTATCTGGGGTATGAGGTGCGAGCTGGAGAGGTGAGACCTAATCCGCGAAAAATTCTTGCGCTAAGTTCTTTGGCACCGCCACCAACAATTAGTAGTGTGAGACAATTTATTGGATTGGCGTCTTATTTCCGTAAATTTGTGCCTCAGTTCTCTCAGATTATGGGTCCGATATATTCGCTAACTTCGAGCAAAAACGTTTTCAGTTGGAATGATGAATTGGAAGCAATAAGAAAGAAAATCATTGCTATTCTCACAAATAAGCCAGTGCTTACAATATTTGATCCACAGTATCCGATAGAACTGCACACAGATGCAAGTTCTCATGGCAATGTTAATGCATCGGATCAATAGCAATCCTCACGTAGTGGAATATTTTAGTAAAACAACTTCATCTGCTGAGTCCAGATACCATTCTTATGAATTGGAAACATTGGCAGTAGTTGCGTCTGTTAAGCATTTTCGGCATTATTTGCTTGGTCGTGAGTTTATTGTGTATACCGATTGCATTTCTCTCAAAGCATCGCGAACAAAGATGGACCTAACACCAAGGGTACACCGCAGGTGGGCATATTTACAGTCTTTTGATTTCAAGATAGAATATAGAGAAAGAAAGCGTATGGCGCACGTAGACTTTTTGTCAAGAAATCATGTACAAGAGGCGACTGAAAATCAAACGTGTAAAGTACCCGAAAAGCGTGTAAATTTGGCTGAAATCTCCAGTGATTGACTTGCCACTGAACAACGAAAGGATTGTGAAATTACTGATATACAAATAAAACAAAATGTTTGCCGGTAATTCCAAGAAGCGGATCAAGGTCGCTGTTTTACAAGTTCAGGTTTCCGAGAGTTCTGTTCTTCTCAAAAGATTAATTTGCATATTATTGCAACTGGGGCGAGTAGGGCCAACGGTTGATGCGTCTGATGTTCAAGATTAAACAAAACAAAAAGAGAGACGCAAGACATGCGTCAGAGTTTAACAGACCGGAGCATAACAGACTGCACTTGTTATGGCAGGGGTCAGTATTGTGAGAGACTGTATCATAACAGACTGCACTTGTTATGGCGGGTGTCGTAATTTTGAGAGACTGCACCATAACAGACTGCACTTGTTATGGCGGGTGTCGTAATTTTGAGAGACTGCACCATAACAGAATGAACTTGTTATGGCGGGGGTCAATATGATAATGTGAAAAAAAGGAATCGCATCCCAATTTAATTTTGATTTGATTTTATAGTTTTATAAAAAGACAAATTGTGTAAAAGGAACTACACCGTTAATAGATTACTAAAGGCCCAACCAAACGTTGATTTCTTTCTTAAAGACTCGCGGCACGCAAAGTTTGAACATATGATACGCCGAGTATCGACCCAAACGATGCTTACGCAAGAGTTCGTTGAGTTATTTTTTTAACGAATGCTGTTAAGACTGAATGCATGGTTTGACTGAAGTGAAAACATGCATGAATGCTGAGCAATACAGAGTTGTCGCTGATTTTTTATTCTATGGAAATTATTTAACAAAATTGTTCTATCATCATTTTATTGTTTATAAACACATTGATATAATGCTTTAGATCTATAAAAATATCTATAATATGTTTTTAACATGGTATTACATTAATTGTTAACATTTATTTTCAATGGCATAAACAAAGAGCACATGGCAACAATGTTCCACCGCTAATGCCATATGGTTTGTTTACATTGCAATATAAGAAGAAGAGACAAAGCACTTAAGCAACGTATGGCTATGCCGATGATTCTCAATGCGTAAGCAAACTTTTCGTTCAGTCTTGCAACGAGTCTTTAAGAAAGAAATCAACGTTTGGGTGGGCCTTAAGTTATACAAATTGTAATGAAAAGAATGAAATGAATGAAAAAAAAAGAATAGCATGTTAAATTGAATAGCATAAAATATTATTATGAAAAATGGTAAATTACCTGCTAAATGGTTTTAATATTTTGTATGATTATGATAAAATAAATGTGACAAACAAAGTAGTGAAATGGAATTGTGTCCTGATGTTTCAAATGATAATATTGTCAACACACAGAGAAGTATAATTTGTCAGGAAGGCCGTGTCGCAGAATGGGCTTATTTGCCCATTGTACGTACGTCTTACGCGCGGCACAATTCTGTATGTGCAATTGTATGCACAACAGCAGAGAGACAGAGAGGGACTCTATGCACGACAGTAGAGAGACAGGGAGTGACTCTGCTGACACGGAGACACGGAGATGGCAATAGTGTAGATGGAATAGTGAAATAGTGAGGCCCCGTTTCGCGAGTGAGTCGCGTCAGTCTAGTGTGCGCTTGACGACGAGCAGAACTTGCTAGTGCAATAATAATCGTTTGTCTTTCGTTGGTGACGGTTGTGTTTTTGAGTGCTCTCAGTAATTTATTATTTTCCTGTGTTGTTTACGGTGTGTATTTTGGCTTTATTTGGTAATTAATACTAGCAGTGATCGCAGATATACTTTGTATATGTTTACGTGTGAATAAGAAAATATTGCAAACTTGATAGTCATTTCAATTTGCAGCTGAACTGACGCTGCATTGCTTTAAAATAAAGAAAACATACGTACATATATACATTCGTTTTTCTGATCTTGTCTAATCTGTGTATTCGTCCACCAACAACACACAGCTTGCTTATTTTTCTTGCTCTCGCTCCCCAGCATTCAGTCTGCTGCAGCTTTCGTCCGCTCTTATCCGGCGTACTTGCCGTTGCATTTGCCTACGCGCTCACGCTCTCTCGCTTGTCTTTTTACCGTTTTGTCGCTGGTCTGCTGCAGTACTAATTGCAAGTTGGTTGGAACAAACAACCAAGATTTTATTTTGTGTAGATTGTGTGATAACATGATACACATGAAATGTGCTGGCTTCACAGCCAAAATTAGGGACTGCTTGCTGGCTGACACAGGCCTGAAATGGTACTGTGAGCCATGCAACGAGGTGGTGAAGGAAAGTTCCCAATTTATGAGGCAGACTCATGCCGGCTTTAAGGCAATGCATGTTGCATTCAACAACCTGCATATGTCATTTAAAGACCTAGAGTCCAACTTCAAAAATGGCAAGGTGATAACCGAATCTCCGAAGCGAAAAAAGTCTTCGGGTCCTAACCCACTTGTTGGGTTAAATGTTCCGCCCACTAAATCCCTTCTAGTGCCTAGCATTAATCCACCAGCGGCTATTTCAGCTAGACCGCTTATGTTGTTTAACTCGCCTATTAGAAATCTAGACTCTAACGGTCAATCTAACAACATAACGCCCAATCTTTCAGTTTCAACAACCTGTGTGCCGACTGATTCTACATTAGGTACAGCACGGGTCCACAAGCCACTTGTTGTTGTACCCGTAAATAAGTTCATATTCGTGTCAAGGCTTACCTCCGATACTTCGTTGGAATATGTAAATGCCTACGTTAAAAGTAAAATTGATTCCCCACGTATTACTGTGGAAAAGTTTAAATTTAAACACGCCCGAAGCATATCTTCTTTCAAGTTAGGTGTTCCACCCGAATTATTCACAACAATTTGTTCTGAAAAGTTCTGGCCACCAAAGCTCGTAGTAAAGGAGTATGTGAACAGGCGAAATAATGTTAATAATGGCGTAAGAATCAGTAGTGCACCGCCGGTTATCCATCCTGTTGCCGCAACTACGGCGGCAAAAAACTAACAAAAGTAGTTAGCTTGGCCTATCAAAATGTTCGAGGCCTTAACACTAAACTTTCTAATCTTTATGTAAACAGCTTATCTTTTGATTCACAGATAGTTGCATTCACAGAAATCTGGTTAAAACATGATATATCTGATTATTCGATCGCGCCTCCCAAAAGGGGGGCGGGGTGCTCATTGCCGTTGATTCTTGTTTTTCCTCTGAACAGATTCAATCTCATGATCATCCAGATATTGAGTTCATATGTGTTAAAATATTATTTAGAGGCCGCTCACTATGTATTACTTGCTCTTATATCCCTCCAAATTCTGATAATAACATTTACATATCACATCTAGGTGCCCTTCAGCTTGTGTCGTCGTTGTTGACGGATATGGATCAACTTATAGTGGTTGGTGATTTTAATTTGCCGCATGTTGTATGGTCGTTGAATGACACATCTTCAGCGCAATTACCGGCCACTTCTGATCATTTTATCGATGGCCTTTTAGAGTTAGGCCTATCACAAGTTAACGGAGTGCGTAACAGTTGTGATAAAATGTTAGATTTGATATTTGTTTCTGATTCAGATTGTTGTAACGTTAGTAGAGTACACCCTCTAGTGCTTCCCGAAGATACCTACCATCCAACCTTAAAACTTTCCTTTGAAATTATTAACCTTAGACCAGCATCTAACAATTCTTTAAAGACACGTTGCTTCCGTAAAACTGACTTTACTAAATTGAATGATTTGCTTCAACATACTAATTGGTCTCAACTGTATTCTTGTAGTGATATAGAAACTGCCATTGCCATTTTTTACAGGATTTTGAATTCGCATTTGTATAACTGTGTTCCCCTCACAGTTCCATCAAGTGAAAATAAACCACCTTGGTTTACGAGGGAACTTTCAAAATTAAAAAACGCGAAAAAAAAGATCCTATAAAAAATTTAAAAAATCTGGAAATACTATAGATTTATCCTCGTATATAATTGCAAAGTCTAATTTTATTTCTGTAAACACTTTTTGTTATAACAATTATCTCAATCGTTGCAGATCAAACTTTTCCCGCGATCCGAAACAGTTTTATTAATTTGTAAACTCCAAACGTAAATCTTCATGCTTGCCATCCTCGGTTTACCTTTATAATAGAAAAGCAAGCTCCGATGAAGCAGTGGCTGATCTATTTGCGGAGTATTTTCGATCAGTATACTCATCGAGCTTGAATAGTAGCAATAATTCCTATCATTTTCAAATGCAAACCTCAAATTGTATATATGTCCCAGTTATAACTGAGTGTACGCTGCTAAGGGACCTTAACTCTATCAAACCAGGCTTCTTGCCTGGTCCAGATGGAGTGCCCGGTTGCATACTTAGATACTGTGCGGATTCACTTTGTAAACCTTTACATAAATTGTTTAACTTATCGGTTGACTCAGCTGTGTTTCCTGGAATATGGAAGGAATCTTTTATTATTCCACTTCATAAAAGTTGTTCTAAGAGTAACGTTAAAAACTATAGGGGTATATCAAAGTTGTCTGCCATTCCGAAAGTCTTTGAAAAAATTATAAGCTCTCAATTGCAGCACTTATGTAGTTCAATTTTATCCCCTTATCAACTCGGTTTTGTTAGGCGAAGATCTACTACCACCAACCGATGAAAGAATTCCGGAGGGTTGTATTAAAACGTTGACACGCGATGGAACTTGTGCCTTGATATGCTGACATCATTTTTACGTCTTGCAAATAGAGTGGCAATCATTCTTATAAAAAGATCGGAACATGCTAAAGGATTGCCAGAAATGCTATCAACAATTGAACTCAACACTTGCAGCGATTTTTATAGCCTTCTAATTCCATTTAAAGATGCAACTGAAAAGATAAGTGGTGAAAATTATGTCACTGTCAGCATGGTGATCCCGTTGATTTTTCTTTTGTTAAGAAAAATACAGAATGCATAAGTAGAATCTGATGAGGGCATCCTGAATTAAGAGTCGCTTCGAAAATTCCTGGAAAAAGCCACTTGAATCAAGATTTTAAAAAAAGTACATCTCGCCAATCGGGGTGGAAGAGGCGACCAAGGATATATTAAAAGAATTGGTAACATTGTCTCAAGGAATACGGGTATGTCAATAATTGAAAGTTTGTAATAATGTATTAAATTTAATAACTCAGTAATAAATTAACTTAAAGTTGTATTGTAATATTTAAATTCTTCCCAAAAATAAATATAGTTAATTTTTTTTTAACTTTTTACAGATTTCAGATGACGAAAATTCAGATGACCTAGGGGATGGGTTCGAATGAGCCCATAACAAGTCTATTACAAAAGGCTTGTCAACTCACGAGGTAAAGAATAGAGTGATAAAGCTCTATCTCAGCTTGCCCCAAACAACATGAGGAAGCGATACAGTAAATTTCTGGCTTTTCCGTGCCGAAACCAAAGAGAAATCTTTTGAAAATTCCATCAATTAACGCCAAATCACCTTATGAACGATGGTTTTAGTCAAGTGTTGTGACGCGGAAACCAATACGATTCTGGGGCATTAAAATAAACTGTTCTAAAAAACGTTTTCATTTTAAATGAGCAAAAAAAAATGCATTCGAAAAGGTAAATCAAGTGGTGAACGATGGAACTGGAGTATTTTTTTTTAGATGGGAAAACGTTTTTAATATCATTGATTTTGGCATCGATTCGATCGCAAAATGGTATCCCATTGCACTTGCTTCATCAGGTATTGCAGCTATGTTGTTGGATGGCGGTTGAACAGCTTATTCCGCACTTAATTTGCCGTTGAACATGCAAACAAATGAAGCACAAACTTGCAACTTTTCAATACATTTTTGGATGGCCAGAGTGTTGCAGCAGAGTAAACTTATAGTTTAGGATGAGTGCAAAGAATCCTTAGAAGCATTAGACCGCACGTTGCGAGATTTACGAAAGAATAAAAACCAGTTTTGTGGTGCAATGATTTTATTGGCCGGTGATTTTCGCTAAACACTCCAAGTGTTGGGTCAGAACCCAATAATTATAGCATTACCTTGACACTGTATATTTGAAATATTGCGCCTAACAATGTTAAAGTTAAGCGCCCAACTCTGTTACTCTAAGGTTAACGTAACTCACTTTATCACAGTGATTGTGAATTGAATTTGTAGAAGGGAAGAAGAAGTTACTTGATAAGCTGGTGAATAAATAAATGGTGCAGCGAACAGAACTAATAGCTAAAAACTCTAAATCGCTTTAATGTGAAAGTTTTACACCCCCACCTAAATTAGACAACTAATCGCAGCAGTCAAGAAAACGCTCTTGAATTTACATTTTGGCGCCCGAGCAGGGACCGTGTTTAATTTTCATATTTAAAGTCTTTGTGAAAGTGCAATTACTCTGCAGGTACAAGCACATTTTAGACAGTTACATTGCTCGTAAAGTGAGGTTCTGTTCGCCGCAACCGTCTTAATTGCACATATTAGAGCGCCACCCAACCAACGGTTTGGATTTACGCTCACGACCGGCTGATCGCCGCCAACCATCATACAAAGCGCCTGCAGTGTGTACACAGCCACCATTAAGCCAGTGTCACTGAAGGTTGTTGTTGGAGTCCATTCTTCATCCTCCGCAACAGGTCGTCGTTGGAGTGGACATCTCATCCTCCTTCGACATAACCTGGATTGCACGTGCACTCACGCACTGCACCCCCCCTCTTCGTCGCACAGCCGCTAACACATCAGTTGGCGCGCACTGCATATCGTCGTCTCGCTCTCGCTTGTGTCACGCCGCTGCTGCCTTTGTGAGCACACCCGCTACAACGCAAGTGATCTAGTTCGTCGTTGGAGTGGACATCTCATCCTCCTTCGACATAACCTGGATTGCACGTGCACTCACGCACTGCACCCCCCCTCTTCGTCGCACAGCCGCCAACACATCAGTTGGCGCGCACTGCATATCGTCGTCTCGCTCTCGCTTGTGTCACGCCGCTGCTGCCTTTGTGAGCACACCCGCTACAACGCAAGTGATCTAGTTCGTCGTTGGAATGGATATCTACATAACCTTAAGCCAATCGGTCATAACCTGCAATCGGTGCACATGCACTTACGCATTGCTGCACCCCCGCGTCTCTCAGTCGCACACACCTCAGCTAGTGCGCATCACATACCGTCGACTCTTTCTGACACACATATAGCACAACAGCTGATCGGTAACACAAGCTTTGTGCTAAGTGCCCATATCTGGTTGCACACGGTGTTGCCATATCGTTGTTTAAAAAAGGGTAAACAAATACGCCGCTTATTTGTCATTATTTAATTGAGATGCTGTCATTGGAGCAACTTAAAACCCAGCGTGTTAATGTTCGCCGAAACATTACTCGCATTAGCAAGGCGATCGAACCTAGCCAGCAGCTATCACCATTGGAATTAACTTGCCGGTTGTCAATTTTGGAAGCATATTTCAAAAATGCACTCAGTATACAAGGAGACATTGATGAAGCTAACCCTGATGAAGCACGCGACTTTCACGGTGAAATTGAGGAATTGTTTATTCGCACCAAGGTGTGCATTCAGGAGCAGCTAGGACCTGACGCACACAGCACCGTAAATGACATGACATTAAATGTTGGGCATACATCGTCAGTCAAACTGCCGCGGCTGTCTCTGCCAACATTCGATGGAAAATACTGCGATTATCAAAACTTTATCACGTCGTTTAAACAAGTGGTGGGCAACCAATCATTATTGTCACCAATCGAAAAGTTTAACCAGTTACTAAATTGTCTTCGTGGTCCAGCGCTAGAAACGGTTCGAGCATTCCTAGTAACTTCAGACAATTACGCAAAGGCTCTGGAACGATTGAAGAATCGCTATGATAACCCGACACTAGTATTTTTGAATAATATTTCATCACTTTTCGCATTGCCGAATGCTGCCAAATCTAGTGGTCAGCAGTTGCGCAGTCTCATCGACAATGCTTCTGCATTATATAACTCGTTGCTGTCCCTAGGTAATGAATCGCAAATTGCCCAGGCCATGCTCATCTTCATAGTCATGGGGAAAGTGGACCAAGAGACCAAGCGAAAATGGAATGAATCTCTAGTTTACACATCCCTCCCGTCGTGGGACAACTGCATCCAAATTGTCGAACGACATTGTCAGTATCTAGAATAAATTGGCAAACCTGCTGCTGATGCCTTAGTGAACCAACAAGGTGGTCACAAACCTCGCTCACCACGACTTCAGACAAGTTCGTCATTCAATTGTACAACACAAACTTGTAACATATGCTCGAGCACAGATCATAGAGCCTCCAAATGCTCGCAATTAATCAATCTTACCATAGAAAGCCGCTTAACCTCAATCAAGCGACTCGGACTCTGTATCAATTGCCTAAACAAGGGTCATCATGTAGCGAAATGCCCATCTAACCAGAGGTGCCGTAGCTGCTCGTTACCGCATCACACCTTGCTACATTGAGACGCAGCGGGCTCATCATCAACACAGACGTCAGCTCTCCAACATAGTTTAACTGTATCGCCAGCTCAGAATGCAGTCGCACATACGCATACAGACATTCGCTCGGATTGTGTCATATTAGCCACATCATTGGTCCTTGTAAAGGATTCTTCTGGATGCTACAAGGTAGGACGCGCCCTGTTGGACTCACAGGTCAACTTCATATCTGAAGATTTTGCCCAGACACTCCACTTGTCGAGAGTCAAGCGTGATTTGGAGATTCGCAGCATCGGCAAGTCACGAACCCTCATTAAGCATCGCACATCCACAACAGTTAAGTCACGCCATAACGAATTTGAGCTTCAACTCGACTTCTGCGTTACACCTTATATCGCATACCATCCGGACTCCGAAATTGACATATCTACGTGGAATCTCCCACCAAACTCGTCGTTAGCAGATGAAGGCTTCAACAAATCGAGACGCATCGATTTGCTTCTAGGCACCGAGACCTTCTTCGACATTCTGGCAGTAGGTCAAATCAAGCTTGGTCATCAGTTGCCAGTGCTTCAGAAAACTTTACTAGGATGAGTAGTTTCTGGTCGGTGTCAAGCCAGCCCCAAAATACTACATCAATACTCACTGACTGTGGACGAAGCCATCAGCAAAAATGTGGAACGTTTGTGACGTATCGACGAAGTCAACAATGCGGCGGAAATCTTCACGCCAGAGCAGCGCAACTGTGAGGAAACATACAACAAAACCGTTCATCGATCACCTGATGGCCGCATAGTCGTTCGACTTCCATTTAAGGATGACCCCAGCACGCTTGGATCATCGTTTGACACTGCCAGAAGACGATTCCACGCACTCGAACGCAGTCTTGCCAAAAGACCTGAGGTCATGTCAAATTACGTTAATTTCATGCAGGAATTTCAAGACTTGGGCCACATGAACCTTGTAGAACATCCGAAGCTGCACACTCCACATTATTATATCCCGCATCATTGCGTGATTAAGCCTAGTAGCACATCAACAAAGCTGAGGGTCGTTTTTGACGCGTCGTGTCAGACATCGTCTCAAAAATCGCTTAACGACTTGCTTATGGTCGGGCCGACCATTCAACCTGATCTCTACTCATTACTTTTACGTTTTCGAATGCATCAGTACGCAATAACTGCAGATGTCGTTAAAATGTTCCGTCAGGTCCATGTGGCCGCAGAGGATCGAAAATATCAATACATACTCTGGAGAACCTCGCCATCTGAACCAGTTCGCACCTTTGAGCTTAATACTGTAACATATGGCACGGCCGCTGCACCGTACTTGGCCATTCGTAGTATGTCATATCTAGCAGATCAACATATAAACCAATTTAAGATTGGTGCTCAGATCATCAAATCATCGTTTTATGTTGACGACTTTCTTGGTGGAGCGGACACTGTTGAAGCCCTTCGTCAAATCAAGAAGGAAGTAACAGCTGTGCTCCAGGATGGACACTTTGAACTCGCAAAATGGCACTCCAATCATGAAGATTTCGTTGACGATCGCACAGTGAAGGATCTAAATTTAGATGATGACACAATTACCAGTACTCTCGGTCTGAAGTGGGATCAACGATTGGACACGTTCATGTTTTCATTCTCACCACGATTCAGTTCGGACTCGGTTACCAAACGCACAATTCTGTCAATCGCTTCTTCGCTGTTCGACCCATTGGGACTCGTCACGCCTATTATCATAGTTGCCAAAATCATTCTGCAAGAACTATGGCTATTGAAGCTACACTGGGATGAATCTGTTCCCCAAGGAATTCAAACAGCATGGGCATCGCTTCTATCCTCACTCTCGTCGTTGGAAAAAGTAGCAGTACCCCGCTACTGCCTACAACCAAGTCTTCACAGCCTACAGATACATGGATTCTGTGACGCTTCCATTCGAGCGTATGGCTGCTGTATCTATGCTCGCTCGCTTGGGCTTGACGGCTCGCTAAAGGTACAGCTCATCACGTCCAGGTCACGAGTTGCCCCAACTAGGAAATTGTCGCTGCCTAAATTGGAGCTATGTGGGGCGCATCTCCTGTCAAAACTTTATCGCAAAATTTCTGGAATCTTCTCAGACAAGCAGCCAACCACGTTCCTATGGTGCGATTCACAGATAGTCCTACACTGGATTCGGCAGCACTCTGCCACACTGTCTACATTCGTCGGCAATCGTATTTCGGAAATTCAGGAAGTCACTTCAGACTGCCAGTGGAAGCATGTGCCAACACAGTGCAACCCCGCAGATCTGTTGTCCAGAGGCTGCACGGTAACTGACTTGCAGCAGTCTATATGGTTCAAGGGACCTTCATTTCTACACCTAGATGAGCAACATTGGCCAACAAATACTCGAAATAGTATAGACATGGACGTGGTCAATCTGGAAAAGCGCAAGTCAGCTTTTGTCGTAGCAATCAGCAGCAACCAACTCCTAACTGGTGTCTGCAACATCAGCTCTTATCGTAGATGCATACTAGTGGTTGCTTGGATGATTCGATTCGCTCAGCGCACTCGAAATCTATCGTCATTTGATAGGCCCCCAACCCCCATGGAACTGCAGCGTGCCCTTTTTTGCATCGTTTGCAACATACAATTCACACATTTCACTGAAGAGATGTCACTGCTGCGTAAGGGTGAGCCTGTTCGCAACAAGCTCAGAAGCCTTTGCCCTTTCTTGCAAGTCACGGATGGATTCGAGCTCATCAAAGTTGGAGGTCGATTAGAACTGGCAAACATGCCAGACACCCAGAAACATCCCATTCTACTCCCAAGTAAGGATGCCTTCGTAGAGCGGTATGTGCGTCACATTCATCGGCAGAACTATCATGCAGGACCAAAATCACTTGTTGCTCTAGTGCGCCTACAATTTTGGATAGTCAACGCTCGTGACTTGGCGCGGCGAGTCGTTCGATCCTGCGTACACTGCGTACGCTACCGGCCAACTCTACAAGGCCAATTAATGGGACAATTACCCAAGGAACGTCTTACGCCTTCAAGACCATTCTCGCGGTGCGGCATAGACTTCTGTGGTCCAGTCAACGTCTACTTACGCGTTCGTGGCAAACCACCCACAAAGGCTTACATCGCTGTCTTTATATGCTTTGCCACAAAGGCAATACATGCCGAAGTCGTGTCCGATCTCACAACGGATAGCTTTATCGCAGCACTCAAGCGCTTGATCGCCAGGCGCGGAATCCCAGCAGACATATTCTGTGACTACGCTACCAATTTCACAGGAGCGAACAAGCTTGAGGCGCTGAAGTTGTTTCTTTTCAAAAATGAAACAGTTCGCTCGATTACCAACTTTTGTGACTCTGAATTTATTAACTTTTATTTTATTCCGCCAAGGGCCCCACACTTTGGAGGCATATGGGAAGCAGCAGTTAAAAGCATTAAGGGATTGCTCAACCGCACACTTCGAGACACCAGGCTCACCTTCGAAGAGCTTACAACCGCTGTTGCTGACGTGGAGGCAATACTAAACTCTCGACCCTTGTCACCGCTGTCTTCGGACCCAAATGACTTGACCGCCCTCACACCCGGTCACTTCTTGGTCGGCGAAGCACTCCGCGCACTTCCCGAACATTCGATACCGGATGCTAAATTGGACGCACTGGAGCGCTGGCAACGCGTTACTGCCATAAAACAGCAAATTTGGCGGCGCTGGTCGCACGAGTACATTAACGAGCTTCAGATCCGCACAAACTGGACAAAATCATCGCCAAACTTATCCAACGGCGACATGGTCATTGTACACGAAGATAATCTTCCGCCACAACGGTGGCTGCTTGGTCGCATAGTCAATACCATTCCTGGAAAGGACAACTTTGTACGGGTCGCCGAAGTCCGCACTACCAAGGGAGTTATTCGACGGCCCATTCGTAAACTCGCATTGCTACCTGTTTCTTGAAAGTCAATCACATACTTTCAAGGAGGCCGGTATGTTGGGTCAGAACCCAATAATTATAGCATTACCTTGACACTGTATATTTGAAATATTGCGCCTAACACTGTTAAAGTTAAGCGCCCAACTCTGTTACTCTAAGGTTAACGTAACTCACTTTATCACAGTGATTGTGAATTGAATTTGTAGAAGGGGAGAAGAAGTTACTAGATAAGCTGGTGAATAAATAAATGGTGCAGCGAACAGAACTAATAGCTAAAAACTCTAAATCGCTTTAATGTGAAAGTTTTACACCCCCACCTAAATTAGACAACTAATCGCAACAGTCAAGAAAACGCTCTTGAATTTACACCAAGTACTATCACGATCAACGTCAGCTGACGAACTTACCGCATGTTTAAAGTTATCCATTTTATGGCATGACGTTAAAACGCTCAAATTGAATATGAACATGCGAGTCGAATTGCAAAACGACCAATCTGGAGCGGTTTTTTCCAAACAATTGCTCGATATTGGTTATTTTAAAATATCTGTTGACTCATCGTCTGTTTACATCATATTTCCTACAAATTGTCGTAACTCTACTGAGACTTTGACCGAACTTATCAAGAATTTCTTCCCAAACATTGCTCAAAATTACACAGATAACAAATGGTTGAGAGAAAGAGGTTTATTGGCTGCAAAAATGTGGATGTCAATAAAATGAATTTTAAAGGCCTATTCCCAGCAGTTCCGAAACGGAATTTTTATGTGCAACTCTATATAAAAAAAAACAGTTGCCAGAAATTTTCCGTGCTGTGTTTCCATCAGTAAAGTTAATCGATAGTTGCGATAGTGGAACAATTGTGGATTTCATAACCAGCTGTTCTTTAAAACGAAATAATAGCATTACAATTATTACGGGCAGCAAAAATTTTACGAGCAGCATAGAGAATGGACGCATCAAAAAAAAATAAATGTACGCGGTGCCAAAGCTTTTTCGGAGAAGATAAAATCGCACTTATCAATGCGGTTAAGAAAAACGAAGCTATATGGAATATTAAATCCAAAAAATATTCGGACCAGGTAGCAATAAGAAGCGCTTGGGAATGTGTTGGCGCTGAAATAGCCAAAGATGGTGAGTTGATTGTTTACTTTTATGATAGGCATTTATTTAACAAAAAATATCATATTATAGTTGCCGAGTGCAAGGCCGCTTGGAACGGGTTGAAGGACAGCTTCCGCTACCATCGGGGGAAAAAACTTAAAAGTGGAAGCGCTGGTGGAATACACCAAAAGCAGCAGAGTGTTGGGGACGCCATAGGTTGGGAGTTTGCCCAGTATATGGATTTTTTGCCAACTTTGGCAGCTGAAAGGTGCACCTTTTCAAGTGCGCTCACTGAAAGTGTAAGCCCAGCGACTTGCTTGACTCCATTAGCGTCACCGCCTGCCGAGTTTTTAGCGTCACCGGCTACCGAGTCTTTGACGTCACCGCCTACCGAGTCTTTGGCGTCACCGGCTGCTGACTCATTGGCGTCACAGGCTGCCGAGTCTTTGCATTTTTTGTTCGACGTGGAGACCAACACCAAGCCCAGCACATCTAGCGCCTATAATTATAGAGCAAAGAAGCCAAAAACGAAGAAGGTGGATGACGCCGATCACCAACTGGTGTGCTTATTAGATAAATTTATGAATGCCCCAAAACCAGCAAATCGCGATATATTTCCATTTTGGAACAACTTATTAAGCCGACTTCCACCAAATTTAGCAACCTATGTGGAAGTAGAAATAACTAATTTAATATATAGCAAAATTAAAAAATATGAACAAGAGAAAGAAAATCAATAAAATTTTAGTTTAAATTGAATTCAATGTTTTATTTTATTTAAAACACCAGCCAAATTATTTTTCCAAGGAACAGAACCTTCGCTTGAGTTCACATCTTCCTCCATATTATTTCTAACAAATTTTGGATAACCTTCCAGGCGTCCCCTAATGCTATCCGACCCAAGATCAGAAGTGCTTTCAACTTGATACGCCTCTTGATCCTGAGATCTTTAATCAGTTTGCAAGATTCGTATTAGATCTTTAGATTTTCTCCTTCTCCTAAGAAGAATGAAAGCAGCTAATGCCACCACGCGATCACTATTTTCCATGTTCTTTTAATCAATTTTTAAAAATTTGCTAGCACAATAAACGATTTAATCAAACAAGGTGACCAAAAAATATTTACATTTGCCATACAAGTATTCGGCACTGCTGGTCACTCTAACTTTATGTGGAACCTATCGTAAAAATTGTGCACTTTTCATAAATGAAATTGTTTTTGCTGGCAATGGGCCTTAAAATTTAAAACAAAATAGCTGGCAAATAAATGACATTTAAATCGATTGATTCCGTTTCTAACCAATATGATGTTGTCAACTATACATCAGAATTTTTAAATTCGCTGGAATAAACTGGATTACCACCTCATAATCTGCAATTAAAAATCGGATCAGTTATCTTTATGTTGCAGAATATAAACCAGACACGTCTTTGTAATGGCACCCGACTTACTGTGAAGAAAATAATAAACAACGTCACCGACGCCATAATTTTGAAAGGGAAATATAAAGGTGAAGACGTTTTGATTCCACGGATTCCTTTTATTTCGAGCGACATGCCATTCGACTTTCAACGGTTGCAATTTCCAGTGCGACTAGCATTCGCAATGTCGATAAATAAATCACAAGGGAAGTCGCTACTTGTTTGTGGCATCAATCTTGACAATCCGTGTTTTTCACATGGCCAGTTATATGTCGCCTGTTCACGAGTCGAAATACCAACAAAACTATTAATATACGCGCAAAAAAATATAACCAAAAATATTGTATACCAGAAAGTATTAGAATAGTAAGCAATTTTTTTCCAATACGAATTAGATAGTAATCGTTAAGACAGGACAATGTCAGTCGGATGTGTGTTTTTGGGGCAGCAAAGCATACCGGGTTAGCTACTATATAAATATAAATGAATTTCTGTTCGAAAGTCTCGCTAAAACCCGAGAGCGGCTGGACCCATTTTGTATGTTCGCAACTTTTTTCCACACCCTTCAAATTAGAGACTTGAAAATTTGTCTTTATCTATGGGAAAGTAAATTAAAGCCCCCCGCAGTATAAAGCCAAATCTTCTACAGTTTTGAGCTAGAGCCACCAAACTTGGTGCCAAGATAGGCGATGACATCCCCCCAAACAAATGCAAAAAAAACTTTTGATGCCACGCGTATCAATACTGCCTTTGCCGCCCCCAACATCCCCAACGCTTAGCTAAAAACGGTAATGCGTGTATCTTCCAAAGTAATTGAGCTAGAGTTGCATCTGAGTTTTGGAGCCACGGCCCCCATTCCCCTAACCCACCACAGTTGAAAAACATAAATGCCTATATCTTCCACAGCTTTGAGCTAGATCTGCAGCAAACATTTTGATGCCACCCATACTGCGCCCAGCCCCCTTTCCGCCATATTTTATTCACTTTGAGCTAGAGTCACCGAATTTTGAAGAAAGATAGCTTTTTGGCATCCCCTCCTCCATCAGACAACCTTTAAGGCAGCCTACACCCCTGCCCTGTCCGCATTTCATTGTTGATTACACTTCTCTTTTACTGGTATCGAGTATAACGCAGTCGGTTACGTCCGACTGCAACGTTTCTACTTGTTTTATTCTTGAATTTGTTGTGAGTTCAGAGAAAGTATAAAAGGTTCATCGATGAACACTGGTTATTTTGGTCTTGAATTATTTGTGATAGTCCAGAGAAGGTATAAGAGGTTCATCTATGAACACAAGCTGCGAATTGAGGCTGCATGCACAAAAAAATGTCCCGTAAATTTCATTCGGCAGACTCTTCCAGCTATGCCCCTATCAACTGTTGCTGATGAACTAAATGCATACCTAAAATGATCAAATTTGTGTACCGCCACAAGTCACGTGTAAAGTCACTCTAATTTACAATAATTTTTGTAACAAGATGAAAATTTGTTTGCGAAGCAGTTTTTAGACATTGGAAGTAATAAAGTCGCAGTGAACACCTCGACCGGACTCATCACATTACCCACAGATTTCTCTCACATTACAGCATCAAAAGAGGAGCGTGTTTTCCAAGATATTTCGCAACAGATCATTAACCATAATTGGCTGCGTGAACAAGCAATATTGGCAGCGAAAAATAAAGATGACGAGGATCTCAATGCGATCATGGAGAAGTTGTTTAAGGAAAAGTTATTTTGCTATTTCGAAACCAGTATGAATCAGGATGGCGTAGTCAACTATCCCACGGCGATTTTAAATTTACTGCAATTGCCTGAATTTCCATCTCAAAGTTCGCAGCTAAAATTAGGTTTAGTTTTCATCATGCTGCGTAACTCGACTGTGCAATGGAACAAGACTAGCAGCGAAAAAGGTGATGAATAACGTCACTGAGGCATCAATCATAAATGGAAAATGCAATGAAATGGATGTCTTGATCCCGCGTAAACCGATGATTCAAACGGATTTACCATTCTTTTTTTTACCATAAATAAATCGCAAGGCCAGTCTTTGGAAATTTGCGGAATCCCTGTTTTCTCTGCTTGGCGCATGGACGTCGGGTGTTCGCGCTTCGAAAAACGTCATCTTTGTTTATTTACACACATCAAAAAAAAAACAAAAACAAAAAGAAACGTTGCAGTCGGACGCAAACTTCCGTAACGATTCATTTGATATATAATATGTACTATGTACAACCGCATGTACAGCCATATATACATATATGCATGTTTATACAATAGTCTAATTTGGCACTTTCTTAGACCGCCTATTCAGTGGCTTATGTGTAAGCGCAACAAAGTAAATGAAGAGTGAACAATTTGAAGATATACATGAGACAATAACAGAATATCCAAAAGAATATTTACACCGTTACAAAATATTTCGGTTTATTTTGAACGATGCTGCAATAATATTAGATTTTGTTATCGTGCAGACAAAATTTGGTTGGAAAATATTTATAAAACATAATGCGTGTGTATACTTTTATTAACCTCTGTACACTGGATAATGCACACAGGCGCATACAATGTTATTTTTGGACTCGTCAGAGAATTTAATATTTCGCCAGGAGACGCATTTTCGTAT
This sequence comes from Scaptomyza polygonia, assembly GCA_035044585.1. Classification (NCBI taxonomy): domain Eukaryota; kingdom Metazoa; phylum Arthropoda; class Insecta; order Diptera; family Drosophilidae; genus Scaptomyza; species Scaptomyza polygonia. The sequence goes on from JAWNNU010002190.1 coordinate 187,308, forward strand.
TGTTTTGCGAGCTCCAATTCTTTTTTTCTGTTGACGTCATTGAAAAATGGTTTGCGTCTTGGTGTCGGCGACTTATACCCGGCATCCACTATAGCCATTCTAACAGTCTTGATTGGAGCCAGAAACGTGCCTTTTCGTTGTTTTTTATTTATAACTTTTTTTTTATAACTTATTTATTGGATTTTTTTTTTTGATTTATAAAGTTAAATACTAAATAAAAAAAATTGCACTAAAACTTTTTTTATATGCCATTTAGAAATATGTATTTTTCGATGACAAAGAAAAACATAGTTGCTGAACGAAGACACTACTGGTAGACTGTAGGTAAACCGTAGAAAACGTCTGTCCTTGTGCAACAAAAATTATGAAAGTAAACATAGAGGCTACTCACTAGTCGTTGTAAAAGTGTAAAGCGTAATTTTACGACACACGAGCTAGTGAGCGCCCATTTTGCTTGACTGTTGTAATTGTCGTCGTAAAACAGCTGTTTTGACCTGCTGTTATTTAAATGCAAAACCTCGTTACTTTTTAGGTATGAATTAGATAAATTATAGAGATGCCATTTGCGCACTTAGGGCCGGTTTCTCCATGTCCAGTTAAAGTGTCAATTAGTTAATCTCGGCATAACTTTAATGCTCGTGTTAAACCAGTTTGGTTTTCTCAATGCAAAGTTAACCTTATTCGTTCAGATACTATCGCTCTGATGGTGCTGCCAACTAATTACGAGGAAATCACCTGTTTGGTGTGGTATATTTTTTGTTTTGTGACCGCCAAATTCGAAACAAATGCTTAAAACATTAATTTTATTGAGCGCGGCTAAAATATATAAGCGCCAACGTAAGAAAAACGTTTCGGTTGCTGAGAAGCATGCAGTTAATGTTCTTGTGAAGTCAAACCAAAATATTTTGTATAATAATAAAACATATACAATGCAAGTGACGGCTTGAGCCAGTTGTTTTCCTAACGATGGTTTTAGCGATATTTATATCGGCCCTTTAACGAACGATAAATGTTAGCCGGCACTCAGGCATCGGTTAAGTTTATCGCACGCTAAGCCCTAAACGAACATTGAGAAACTCAATTTCGACTAAACTTGGGATAGTTACGCTAACCGGACATTGAGAAACCGGCCCTTAGGGTCATACAGGTAGACCAACCGAAAGTGCAAAGAACACATGTTGGAAATTTAAAATATTAAATCATAAAATATATGCGCATTTATGGTCAAGTAAGCAGATCAACTAAAGGCCTGTTGTCACATACACCGTAAACCGAAACCGAAACCGAATTCAGTACATTTGCGACTGCGATAGAAACTGCAACCGAAACATCGGTATTTTTCAATTGTTAGCAATAGTAATCGAATTCAGTACATTAGCAACTGAAACCAAAACAATTACTTTTGACTTTATTCGGTTGCTGTTAATCGACGATCACCTGTTTTCTACAAACGCAGATAACATAACGCTGGTCAATTCTTTGTGCAATCGATGTTTTTGTTTCGGTTTCGGTTTCGGTTTACGGTGTATGTGACATCAGGCCTTAAGGGTGCAGTAGAAATAGGATCTCATGTTAGTTACCTAAGTAGCCAGAGGCACGCATATAAAGAGTTTAAATACTAAAATTGGATTTAATTTGCGATTTACTTACTCTTTTCACTTGTTTTTCTGTTTAAGGTGACCACAGTTTTTTTTTTGACAAAAATATCGAAATATGCTTGATACCAAGTATTTTTACTCGATTCTTTTTTTGCAATTTACAAAAGTTTTTTTTAAACCCAGGGGTATCATAAATGTCGTAAACTTTTTCTCCTGTACCTTATTGTTGGTTTTTTTACTTTTGAGTTTTCAATTTTACAACGACTTGTAAACACCCCCATAGTATTTATTAATTTTAAATTTGAAAATATTAAGCATATTAAAAGCTTAAATGCATGTTTATGTCTTTGTTTTGCTGCACAAAAGTTATTTTTTTCACAGGCGGCATTGTTTTAAATTTATTTTATGAAATAATTATGTTGCTGTTCATAAGTTGCAAAAATCAGGGCTGCCAACGTAAAGATGAACATTCTTATAGTCAGAATTATCGATACTTTATTTCCCGATAGTTTATGTGATATTTTTGCACGGACATATGAATTGTTTTGGTGCAAAACCAACATTAAATGTGCACCAAAAACAATAAAACATGGTTTCGAAAAATTGCACGCACATTTCCAGAATTTATAAAAATGGGGATAAATATATTTTATTGTGATATAATTTTTGTTTGGAACTGACGCTTAAGCTGAACTTGTTCATGAACACCCCAAGCACAGAAGAATTTTTGTATGAAAATTTCATTATGACCGAATATCTTAATGAAATTTCAACATTTAGAAGATATCAGTCATGACTGCACATATATAAACGAACAGCAATCAAGTTTTTTTTTAATATTGAGAAAAAAAATTAAAACAAACTCATTAGGGAGTTTTTAGCAATTTTTTTTTTTCTATTAAAAATATAAATTAAATTCATCGTTGAGTTTTTGAGCAATTTGCAATTGAAAGCAAGTAGAAACGTTGCACTCGGACGCAACCGAATGCGGTATACTCAATACCAGTAATGAAACCAATAAAAAGAGACCTGATTGTTATGGGGTACGGCAAGGGTTTACGCTGCCTCAAAGATTGTCTGGTGCAAATGGGGATGCCAAAAAGCTATCTTCCTTCCAAATTTGGTGACTCTAGCTGAAAGTTTGTGTAAGGTAGGGAAAGGGGAGCTGGGGACGCTATGGGGGCGTGGCATCCAAAGTTTTTTCTGCAGATCTATGAATGGTGTCAATTGCTATCCTCCTACCGAATTCGGTGACTCTAGCTAAAAATTAGTCAGAGGTGAGGGTAGGCGAGCTGGGGGTGGAATGGGGCGCGTGGCATCCAAATTTTTGCTGCAGATCTGTGTATGATGTCAATTGCTATCCTCCTACCAAATTTTGTGACTCTAGCTAAAAGGCGTGGCTCCAAAACTTTGATGCAGTTTTTTGGAGTCGCTAACAGTTATCATCCCACCAAATTTGGTGACTCTAGCTCAAAAACTTTGAAAGATATACGCATTACCGTTTTAAGTGAAGCGTTTGGGTGGTTGGGGACGGCTAGGGCAGTATTGATACGCATGGCTTCAAAAATATGTTTGCGTTAGTTTAGGGGTTGTCATCTCCTATCTTGGCATTAAATTCGGTGGCTCTAGCTCAAAAACTAAAGAAGATATAGGCATTTTTGGTTTTAAACCGTGGGGGTTGGGGCGGAATGGGGGGTTGCGCTCCAAAACTTTGATGCAGTTTTTTGGGGTCGTTACCAGTTATCTTCCTAATAAATGTAATGACTCTAGCTCAAACACTTTGGAAGATACACGCACTACTGTTTTAAGCGAAGCATTAGGGCGGTTGGGGGTGGCTAGGGCAGAATGGATAGGCGTGGCATCCAAAGTTTTTATGAATTTGGTTGGGGGCGTCAACACCTATCTTGGCAACAAATTTGGTGGCTCTTGCTGGAAAGTTGTAGAAGATATACGCATTTTTGGATTTAAACTGCGGATGAGCTGGGGGCGGAATGGTTGAGCGTGGCTTAAAAATTTTTGATCCATTTTTCTTGGGGGTTGTTAGTAGCTATCTTGCGAAAAAGCTGGGTTTTTCGATTTTGAGTTATCGAGTTTATCGATTTGCCAGCCCCCTAGTTATCGTAGAACTCCAATCTTGACACTTAAATTTACTATGCCATAGATAAAGACATTTGCAAAGTTTCAAGTCTCTAACTTGAAGGGTGTGGAAAAAAGTTGCGACATACGGACGGACGGACAGACACCATGACGGACATTGCACAAACCCAATATACTCTTTACCTTCGGTATCGAGTATAAAAAGTAGTGATTTTTTACTTATAAAGTTATATATTTGGCAAAAGTATTAATAATTTGAATGTGGGAATGTTTACCTCAGCTCAAATTAAATTCCAAAATATCAGAGTAATTGATGAATTATTGAGATTTCTTGAGCAATTTAAAGTCCTCAAAATAAAGCAAAATTTTGCAGGTTTTTGGTCTCACGTGTTTAATAGAAAATGTTATCAATACATATACACTGCGCGTCATCAGGAGAGCTGCCCCCTTTTTATTAATTTTCTTTTGCTTTGTTTTAATTTTGTTATTATATGAGAAATCTTTCATAATAAAATAAAGCTCGAGAGAAGAACCTTTATGTTTTATTTTCTTTTCCGCTTTATTTTCGCAAAGAATGTGTGTACTTATTTTGCTTCATCAGATTCGCGCCGCCAAATGCAGTTTAAGTTATCTAGCTTATTATGACAATTACTGCCACCAAATTTTTTGTGAAGCTCAAAGTATTCAATATCTTTTGATAAACGTATAGTATGGGTAAAGGAAAAATTTTATCTTTGGTTGAAAAATCAAAGATTGAGGCATACTTTGAATCTGGACTTTCCTACCATAAAATTGCTGAAAAGACGGGAACACACAGAAAAACATTTTCCAATTTTTTTAAACATAAGGAAAGCTACAAAGGCGGCAATAATCAAGTGGTATAAAACGCACAGGACTATAAAACCGTGTTAAAAACGGCTTTTCCGCTTTTCCAAAACCTCTTCCAAAACCTGCAGTGGACTTTCCAGCACGATAATGCTCCAATTCACACCGCCCGATCTGTCAAGTCATGGATTCAGGGCCAAAAAGTTGATCTCATGGAGTGGCCACCATACTCACCCGACCTTAACATCATTGAAAAGTCTGGGGATGGTTGGTCAAGAAAGTGTATGAGTTCGGCAAGCAGTACAGTACAAAGACAGAGTTAATTGAAGGTATCATTGGACTACGCACTAGTAATATTACTTAAAAATGATAAAAATTTAATATAAAGGTGTTATAAACTACAATTATTGGTCATCAACTTAATTTAATTAAATTTAACGCAGGGGGCGGTAATCTGATGACCAAATTATTGTTACATTTTTTTTTTTATCCTTTTTTAAAAATAAAAAATTAAAAAATATTCATTATTGTTGTTTTATTTTAAAGAGAAATGAATGTAGCACAACATAAAGAAAACTTAAGGCTGGAGCTCTGATAGTTGAGATTTTATTGAGCATTGGCGGTGATTGTAAAAGGGGGCGCTAACCTGATGCCGCGCAGTGTATAAATATAGCTTAAAATAAAGTATGAAGCCTTGGCTTTAAAATGAAATTAATTTGAGGAAAATCGATCCATTAGATCATGCAATTAGCGATTTTGTGAAACACTCTTATTATAACAAAAACTTTTTCAGATAGCACACTCATTACCGAAAGGTGAGGCGTATTCTACGTTAAAAACACATTCCCGTACATACGGGCATAGTGTGCCCTTATGGGAAAATACATGTAAAACTGTGTTTTTTGCCAAAAATCAATAAAATAAGTGATTTATTTTGCTGAATTTCATTTTACTCAAATTCTGTATATGCAGTTATTTTTTGTTGTTGTTTTTGTTGTATTAACATCTCTAGCTTGAAGGGTGTGGAAAAAGTTGGGCAAATGCGGACGGACAGACACCATCACAGACATTGCACAAACCCAATATACTCTCTACCTTCGGTATCGAGCATAAACATGTTTATCAGATATCGTTAGATTGATCAATAGACTGTATCATAACTGTCTCAACATTAAATTGAAACCTTATAAATAGACAGGAACACTCTGCTTTGAGGCAGTACGAAGTCTGCCGGGAAGCTTGTCGAGCATAAAAATCAAAAATTGGAATCAAAAGTTGATCGATTTCCGAATATGCCTTACAAAAATAATTTTTTGTTTTTTTCACTCTCACCGTACAGCTTGTTATGGCTTTCAATTTTATTTCAACTATTAATTACTTAAACTAATTACTATTATTTGCGGTCCCTTCAAATGAGTTAATAGAAATGGGTTTAAATTCCTATATAAAAACCTTTGGACCTTATTTCGGCACGCCCACGCAAAGCCGTAATAAACAGAATGAAAATAAATAAGATAAATTTAACCCAGATAATACAAAAAGCGCCTACAATAATTATATTACGTTAATTGGGCTTTTCTTATATTATTTATTTTTTTATTTAACAAATTATATCTAGTATATAATACTAAACTTAATACTATTTTTGAGAGTACTGGCTGCTGAGGCCTTCGACTCGCTTTCGGAGGATCAGTCTATTATATATTTATTTTGGCTTCGTGTATAAAACTTAATATTTTTGTCTTGTTCTGAATAGATGGGGTTTTATGGAGGTCGGTGGGAGGTTGGGATCCAAACATATTGGCCCTAATGCTATCTAGTTGTGGACATGAGTCTAGTATGTGGGTTATGATTAATTCGTGTCTGCAGGGTCCGCAGGCTGGTTTGTTGTGGCCGTTAGAAAGATGTTGGTGGGTATCCACACCATGTCCAGATAAACGTCCCACATGCACGTCTTGTGAGGGTGGGGTGAAGTTGGATTTTATGGAAGTTTGGGTGGTTGTGGAAGTACCAATGGTTAAAGCTGTTGCATTCTTCTAGTCGTTTTTTCTCTCAGTTGTCGATTAATTAGGTTGAATGTGTCTTTAGTGTTTCATGGTTGGAAAACGTGTGATTACGTGTTGTGTATGTTGTAAGACGCTTTGTTGGCGTTTTCATTGCCCAAGATTCCTTGATGGCCCAGAAAATAGTTATTTTTTTAGTCGGGTGCGATGATGTTTTTTATACCACGCACTGTAGTGTCTGTGTGGTCGGGGTTTTGTGTCGCTTCCACTGTGGATAGGCTGTCGGCGCAGATAATAAAAGAACCTCGATTTTTGCTTGCAAAGTGACAGGCTTTAAGGATGGCAAGGGCTTCGGAGTAAAAATGGAGTTGTAGGGGGGGATTAGGCCTCCCGCGACTATTGTCTTCCCATTAGGCGACACGACTGCAAACGATGTTGAGTTAACAGTTTTTGAGCCGTCTGTGTAGAGCCAGGTTTTCCCACTAAGTTCGTTTTTTTTGCTTAAGAAGCGAGTCCAGAATTCAGGGGCGGATGTTCGGTTCTTGGTATGGCAAGATAAGTTCAAGTTAATATTTTTGTGGTTGTCCATTCAGTAAGGAAGATACTTGTTGCCAGGGTGTGGGTCCGGGAAGGGTAGGTTGAGTTGTTTATTGTTATTGGCACAGCGCTTTATGGTAGCAATGATTTTAAATTTGCGTTTTTGTTGTATTGTTTTGAAAAAATTCTTTGGCCAGAAGAATATTTGGTATTGTGACCAGTTTTGGGAGAAGCTTCATCGTCGTTTCTTCGATGCGATTTAATTTGCTTGGCAGTGCGGCCTCTGCTAGAACACAGGTGGTGGGGGAGGTAGAGAATGCATTAGTCGCTCGGCAGATTGCCCCACGGTAAGGGGCATGTAATTTCTTTAGCTGGGATTTGGCACACCAACCATAGATCGGGAAGCCATAATTAATTTTGGAGAGCTTTAGGGACCGGGTGATCTTTATGAGGGCATTTATGTCTATGTTGGTGAACTTAGAACTTAAAAATTGTATTATATTAAACCGTGTATTATATTAAACAGCTTAATGTTTTCTTAAGTTTTTACAATGTGCTTTAAATATAAATTTAGAGTCGAAGGTTATGCCTAGAATTCTTAGGTGTTTTACAATGTTTATGATTTGGTTTTTGTAAATTAAATCTAGAAGTTCACGTTGGTGCTTACGGCAGATGTGAAGCAGTTTAAATTTTTCTATGGAGAGTGCGGCACCCGAAAAGGCTCCCCACGTATCCAAGTCGTGTATTTTGGCACTGAACCTATCTTTTATGGAGTTGACGTTTTTAATTTTGGTTTATATGGTTGCCTCATCGGCGTAAACTGATACATAAACATCGTTATATCTAGTGAATATGTTATTAATTTGATCAAATGCGATTTTAAAAAAAACTACAGAGAGTTGGGAGCCTTGTGGAATCCCGTTAGCGTGTTTGTTTATGTTAGATAAATTGTTGTTGACACGCGCTTTGAAGGTGCAATTTGTCATAAAGGCCTTTATAAGATTATAAAGCCTTGGACCAATACCCAGAGTTCGAGTCGGCTGAGCACTGCATGAATTCCCACGCGATCAAAAGCTCTTTCAAAATCAGTCGCCATTATGGAGACATGGTTTTTTGTGGAAAGGGCGTTTGACACGAAGTGTTGGATTCGCAACAAGGCGTCCATTGTATTGTGTTTCCTTTTGAAAGCTTCTTGGTTGTGGAAGATTAAGCTGTGTCGGGCAATGAACCACATCAGTCTTTTGGCAATGATTTTTCCGACAATTTTGCCTAAGCAGCATAAGAGGGTAGTCAGACGATAGCTGTTTACTTCGTGGTTTATTTGGTTTGTCTATTGCTATGATTATGGCTGATCTCCATGTGTGGGGGTAGGAGACGGTATCTAGCATGGTATTATATTTTGTAAGGAGTTTATGTTTTACTGTAGTTGGCATGTGTTAAAGCATAGGGTAGGATATCCCGTCAGCATCTGGTCTGTTCCCTTCTGCGGTTTTTAAAGCGAATTCAAGCTCAATTATAGCAAAAATGGCTTCTAGATGTTTGGTGGCGCCAGATAGGTGGTTTGGGCCATATGGATTAGACTGATAAGACAATTTTTGCTGCACGTATTCGGCTGAAAAATTGGTGTCAGCTTTTTACTTTGCCCATGCTTTGACGAACTCTTCCGCAATGCGAAAAGAGCAGGTGATTGTCTCAGAGTCCATTGTAATATATTTAGGTGGTGAGGGGGGAACCCTGGCCAAACGTTTGATGTCAGAATAGACTTTTTTAGAGGTTGATAGGGGAGAGATTCGGGAGGTAAATTTTACTAAACAATTGCGTCTTGCCGCTTATACCGCTTTTTTAAATCGGGAAATGGTCACTACCGTACAAGTTGTCAAGTATAGACCAATTGCACTTGTAATAATTTGGGAGGATATAATTGTAATATTGACGTGGGTAAATGTGTGTTGGGTAGATAGGTGGGTGGGAGAGCCATCGTTAAAGACTAGTAAGTTGTTTGCGGCTAACGCGCGTTCAATGCTCTTGCCCAGTGAGTTGGCAGTTGTTGATCCCCAAAGGGGGCTCCTTGAATTGAAGTCGGCGAGCATAATAAGTTGGCCTTGAACGAGACTTAAGAGTGTTTGTGAATTGGGTGGTTGTGAAGTTTTGCCAGGGTGGGATGTATGTATTTGTGATGTTTATTGGCAGTTCAAGGTTAAGTGTCAGCCTGAAGCAGAGAATGCTTGAGTTAATTGTGTTGTGGGTGTGGGGAATGTGTTGTTTAATAAACACCCCAATACCTTGCGTGGCTGAGGTGTTATGGGGGAGGTTGCTGAAGTACTTTGTGTAGCCTTTTATGCCGATAAAGTTGTAGAAGTTAAATGGCAAGTGGGTTTCTTGCAAACATAACACATCTGGCGAGTGGTCTTTTATTAGAACTATTAGTTCGTTGTAGTTGTTAATTATGCCGTTTATGTTCCATTGAATTCTTTTTATGGACATTTGGGCTAGTGTGTCTGAGAAGAGTTTCGGTTGCAAATGGGTTGAAGATTAAGGAATAAAAGTTGGTTAAAGATCAGTATCATCCAAATAATCAAAATTGCGGAAGCCTTAAAAAAACTTTATTTTTTATTCGAAAAAACTAACAATTGCAACAACAATAAAATCTTTATCAGTATAACGGCTATTGTATACAACCAATAGAACTGTAACCGGCAATCCATTGGTGACGATGCATTACAAAGGATGAACAGAATTTGTGTCAATCACTCAACGTCCATTAGGCAGGATTACTATAAGTAGTATAGACAAATTTGTCAGTCTAAAAAATCGGTTCCGGGAAAACCGAGCAGTAAAATATGCCGAAACCTGCTAGTGCTAGTCAAAAATTTAAGCCCCAGTCCCGATTCAAATGTTGATAAAAAGGCAAACACCTTGCATTGTTGATTTGGTTTAGTGATCAAGCTAAATGACATAGCATAAGCCCGTTTTTTACATCCACGCAATGAAGATAAAATTTGAAAAGACAGAACAACAAATTAAAAACGCGAATGAATACAGGGAGTCTTTATTATTATAGTGATATCGAGATGACTTAAGCAGCGTATCCGCAACTGCGACTTGTATCCATTGCAATCTTAAATAGACGAAGAACAATTTATTTTTTGAGCTTATGGGCTCAATAAGTAAGTTTTGGATGTGAACATATTCTTTTTATACCCATAAAATGGGTAAATCAGGGTATAATGGTTTTGTGCAAAAGTATGTAACAGGCAGAAAGAAGCATCTCCGACCCCATAAAGTATATATATTCTTGATCAGTATCAAGCCGAGTCGATATGGCCATGTCCGTCTGTCCGTCTGTATGAACGCGTAGATCTCAGAGACTACAAAAGCTAGAGACTTCAGATTTTGAATATAAGTTCTCCTATACTATAAGCAGAACAAGTTTGCTTCAAATTATCGATAACTAATCTGGTTTTCGATATATACATGGAATCGATAACAAAAAAATATCGAAATTGAAAAATATAAAAATGGGGATTGGTGTAATGGGTAACGATAAAACTTTTCTCAAAATTTCGTCGAAATCGGTTAAGAAACAGAGATGTCGTAAAGTTAAGTCAGCTATGAGTTTTGTTTGAAGTGATCATTATTTGAAGCATACTTTTAGGACGCAAGGACTGCAACTGGGTTCAGGGTATCTTATGGTCGGGCTATCTCGACTAGAGCCTTCTTACTTGTTTAGACCAGATTTAGAAGAATATCAGTTACTAGTAGAATACCTCAACGGGAAAGATAATCATGTAGCAGACGCTTTATCCAGAATCAACATTGATTCATTTATACAAATAAAAAGGAATATAATGTTGGTCCAATCGAGATCATGAAAACGACAGCAATACATCTGCGCAGATGATCAACTATTATTGCAAAAGGAAGAAAAAGAGCCAAATGTCTATGAAGTCATGAGAAATAATGACGCAAAGAAATTTGTGAAAATAATGTTCGGTAAAACTAATCGTTCGTTAAAAAAAGGAAAAAGAATTATTTCACAATTTTCAATGATTTTAATGATTTATATTCTAATGAAAAATTCGACTTAGGTCAATTCTTTCAAAGGCGTAACTCAGAAGCCGAAATACATAAAATGGTTCATTTACAGTTGTCACCAAGTGAAAAAATTTCGAATTTGTATCATTAAATGAATTTAAAAATATGGGCAATAAATATTTAAAAATATTAAAAGTAGCGCTATTAACAAAAGTGACACAACTAGACAAAATTAAAAGTAGTGCTATTAACAAAAGTGACACAACTAGACAAAAACAACGAAAGTCAAACTAAAGCAATACTGTCGAAATACCATGATGAACCTATAGAAGGAGGCCATACAGGGATTACGCGAACCTCGTTGAAAATTAAGAAATACTATTATTGGCCCCAAATGACATAGACATTTACTAAGTTTTTTAAAACATGTATGAAATGCCAACAAGCAAAAACTACTACGCATAGTAGAGCACCAATGATAATAACTAACACACCATGTACCGCTTTTGCCACTGTTTTAATAGATACCATTGGACCATTACCTCGTACAGAGAATGGCAATGAGTACGCAATCACAATTATATGTGATCTCACGAAGTATCTAGTTACAATACCAGAAGCTGATAAAAGTGCAAAAACAGTAGCCAGAGCAATATTTGAATTCTTTGTACTAAAGTACGGTCCTATGAAGACATTCATAACGGACATGGGTACTGAATACAAAAACTCACTAATAAATGACTTGAATATAAGAAATATACTATCAACAGCTTATCACCACCAGACTTGAGGAACAATTGAAAGAAGTCATCGAATATTAAATGAATATATTTGTTCATATGTTTAGATTGACAAAGACGATTGGGACATATGGTTGATTTATTTCACTGCTTGTTTCAATACTACTCCATCGACAGTTCATGAATACTGTCCTTACGAACTTGTTTATGGTAGATTACTTAGACAGTTCACAGAATTTAATAAAGATAATAAAGTACACCCTATATATAACATAGACGATAATGCTAAAGAGTTTAAATTAAGATTAGAACAGCTTATAGAAGAGCAAAATTTTAATAGATTTAGAAAAATAAAAGCGATAGATAGAACTTGACAAAAAATTAAATGACATAGAACTAGACATAGGAAGTTTAGTACTCTTAAAGAATGAGACTGCTCATAAAAAGAAAGTAAATTTTAGATCCACTTATACAATAATAAGCATAAAAGATAGAAACAAAATAAAAATAGATGTAGTAAAGAAAAAACAACAGATAGTAAATAGAAACAGATTAAATTTATTCAAAACATAGATTATCTCGAGCATAGAATATATTCCAATTTTAAGGCCTGATCACAATATAATTAATCATATACATATATAAAAAAGCAAAAACAACAAAATTAAATTTATTCAATATTTGTATTGTTACCAGTTTATTTTCATAATTAATTTTTAAATAACTTTATATATATAAAACCGAAAAAATGCAATTATAATTAAAATAACAACATATTATACGTTATGTTTAAAAAGGAGGGAGATGCAGTATGCACATACATCGAGTGTACAATATATTCAGATGAATTGAACAGCAACACTCTGTTGCTGAATAAACATAATTCAAGCAACGACACATTGTCGTTTTATAAACACAAGCACATTTCAAGTGCAAGTAATATGATCGCATGAGAATGTAGCAGGCATAATGAAAGCCGCGTCAGCATTCTCATGCATTGACCGATCACGACGTATATGAATGCTACTCTCTCTCACTCTCCCACTCTTTGTAGCTGTTAACTGATAACAGCATAAGAATACAATGATAAACCTTAGAACATAATTGTAACACAAAGACATTCAATAAAGCAAGCTTTATTGTTATTCTGTGTCAGCCGTATACTAAAATCTTGAGTTCTAAAAACTAAACCATTTAAATTCCACAGAAGCAAATAGATCAGCCACTGCTTGATCGGAACTTGCTTTTGTATTATCAAGGTAAACCGAGGATGACAAGCATGAAGATTTACGTTTTGAGTTTACAAATTTATAAAACTGTTTCGGATCGCGGGAAAAGTTTGATCTGCAACGATTGAGATAATTGTTATAACAAAAAGTGTTTACGGAAATAAAATTTGACTTTGCAATTATATACGAGGATAAATCTGTAGTATTTCCAGATTTTTTAAATTTTTTAAAGAATCTTGTTTTCACGTTTTTTAATTTTGATAGTTCCCTCGTAAACCAGGGTGGTTTATTTTCACTTGAAGGAACAGTGAGGGGAACACAGATATCCAAATGCGAATTCAAGGTCTTGTAAAAAATGGTGATGGCAGTATCCATATCACTACAAGAATAAAGTTGTGACCAATTAGTATGCTGAAGCAAATCATTTTATTTAGTAAAGTCAGTTTTACGAAAGCAACGTGTCTTTAAAGAATTGTTAGATGCTGGTCTAAGGTTGAGAAGTTCGAAGAAAAGTTCTAAGGTTGGATGGTAGGTATCTTCAGGAAACACTAGAGGGGATACTCTACTAACATTACTACAATCAGAATCAGAAACAAATATCAAATCTAACATTTTATTACTACTGTTATGCACCCTATTAACTTGTGATAGGCCTAACTCTAAAAGGCTATCGATAAAATCATCAGAAGTGGCCGGTAATTGCGCTGAAGATGTGTCATTCACAGACCATACAACATGTGGCAAATTAAAATCACCAACCACTATAAGTTGATCCATATCCGTCAACAACGACGAAACAAGTTGCAGAGCATTCAAATGGGTTATGTAAATGTTATTATCAGAATTGGGAGGAATATAAGAGCAAGTAATATACAATGAGCGGCCGCTACATAATAGTTTAGCACATATGATCTCAACAATATTCGGATGATCATATGAATGAATCTGTTCAGAGGAAAAACAAGAGTCAACAGCTATGAGAACACCGCTCCCCTTGCCGGTGGTGCAATCGCATCTGTACAAGTTATACTTATTAGGCAAAACGGAATAATCAGATATGTTAGGTTTTAACCAGGTTTCTGTGAATGCAACTATCTGTGAATCAAAGGACAAGCTGTTTACATAAAGATTAGAAAGTTTAGTGTTAAGGCCTCGAACATTTTGATACGCCAAGCTAACTACTTTTGTTAGTTTTTTGCCGCCGTAGTTGCGGCAACAGGATGGATAACCGGCGGTGCACTACTGATTCTTACGCCATTATTAACATTATTTCGCCTGTTCACATACTCCTTTACTACGAGCTTTGGTGGCCAGAACTTTTCAGAACAAATTGTTGTGAATAATTCGGGTGGAACACCTAACTTGAAAGAAGATATGCTTCGGGCGTGTTTAAATTTAAACTTTTCCACAGTAATACGTGGGGAATCAATTTTACTTTTAACGTAGGCATTTACATATTCCAACGAAGTATCGGAGGTAAGCCTTGACACGAATATGAACTTATTTACGGGTACAACAACAAGTGGCTTGTGGACCCGTGCTGTACCTAATGTAGAATCAGTCGGCACACAGGTTGTTGAAACTGAAAGATTGGGCGTTATGTTGTTAGATTGACCGTTAGAGTCTAGATTTCTAATAGGCGAGTTAAACAACATAAGCGGTCTAGCTGAAATAGCCGCTGGTGGATTAATGCTAGGCACTAGAAGGGATTTAGTGGGCGGAACATTTAACCCAACAAGTGGGTTAGGACCCGAAGACTTTTTTCGCTTCGGAGATTCGGTTATCACCTTGCCATTTTTGAAGTTGGACTCTAGGTCTTTAAATGACATATGCAGGTTGTTGAATGCAACATGCATTGCCTTAAAGCCGGCATGAGTCTGCCTCATAAATTGGGAACTTTCCTTCACCACCTCGTTGCATGGCTCACAGTACCATTTCAGGCCTGTGTCAGCCAGCAAGCAGTCCCTAATTTTGGCTGTGAAGCCAGCACATTTCATGTGTATCATGTTATCACACAATCTACACAAAATAAAATCTTGGTTGTTTGTTCCAACCAACTTGCAATTAGTACTGCAGCAAACCAGCGACAAAACGGTAAAAAGACAAGCGAGAGAGCGTGAGCGCGTAGGCAAATGCAACGGCAAGTACGCCGGATAAGAGCGGACGAAAGCTGCAGCAGACTGAATGCTGGGGAGCGAGAGCAAGAAAAATAAGCAAGCTGTGTGTTGTTGGTGGACGAATACACAGATTAGACAAGATCAGAAAAACGAATGTATATATGTACGTATGTTTTCTTTATTTTAAAGCAATGCAGCGTCAGTTCAGCTGCAAATTGAAATGACTATTAAGTTTGCAATATTTTCTTATTCACACGTAAACATATACAAAGTATATCTGCGATCACTGCTAGTATTAATTACCAAATAAAGCCAAAATACACACCGTAAACAACACAGGAAAATAATAAATTACTGAGAGCACTCAAAAACACAACCGTCACCAACGAAAGACAAACGATTATTATTGCACTAGCAAGTTCTGCTCGTCGTCAAGCGCACACTAGACTGACGCGACTCACTCGCGAAACGGGGCCTCACTATTTCACTATTCCATCTACACTATTGCCATCTCCGTGTCTCCGTGTCAGCAGAGTCCCTCTCTGTCTCTCTACTGTCGTGCATAGAGTCCCTCTCTGTCTCTCTGCTGTTGTGCATACAATTGCACATACAGAATTGTGCCGCGCGTAAGACGTACGTACAATGGGCAAATAAGCCCATTCTGCGACACGGCCTTCCTGACAAATTATACTTCTCTGTGTGTTGACAATATTATCATTTGAAACATCAGGACACAATTCCATTTCACTACTTTGTCATATTTATTTTATCATAATCATACAAAATATTAAAACCATTTAGCAGGTAATTTACCATTTTTCATAATAATATTTTATGCTATTCAATTTAACATGCTATTCTTTTTTTTTCATTCATTTCATTCTTTTCATTACAATTTGTATAACTTAGTAATCTATTAACGGTGTAGTTCCTTTTACACAATTTGTCTTTTTATAAAACTATAAAATCAAATCAAAATTAAATTGGGATGTAATTCCTTTTTTTCACATTATCATATTGACCCCCGCCATAACAAGTTCATTCTGTTATGGTGCAGTCTCTCAAAATTACGACACCCGCCATAACAAGTGCAGTCTGTTATGGTGCAGTCTCTCAAAATTACGACACCCGCCATAACAAGTGCAGTCTGTTATGATACAGTCTCTCACAATACTGACCCCTGCCATAACAAGTGCAGTCTGTTATGCTCCGGTCTGTTAAACTCTGACGCATGTCTTGCGTCTCTCTTTTTGTTTTGTTTAATCTTGAACATCAGACGCATCAACCGTTGGCCCTACTCGCCCCAGTTGCAATTATATGCAAATTAATCTTTTGAGAAGAACAGAACTCTCGGAAACCTGAACTTGTAAAACAGCGACCTTGATCCGCTTCTTGGAATTACCGGCAAACATTTTGTTTTATTTGTATATCAGTAATTTCACAATCCTTTCGTTGTTCAGTGGCAAGTCAATCACTGGAGATTTCAGCCAAATTTACACGCTTTTCGGGTACTTTACACGTTTGATTTTCAGTCGCCTCTTGTACATGATTTCTTGACAAAAAGTCTACGTGCGCCATACGCTTTCTTTCTCTATATTCTATCTTGAAATCAAAAGACTGTAAATATGCCCACCTGCGGTGTACCCTTGGTGTTAGGTCCATCTTTGTTCGCGATGCTTTGAGAGAAATGCAATCGGTATACACAATAAACTCACGACCAAGCAAATAATGCCGAAAATGCTTAACAGACGCAACTACTGCCAATGTTTCCAATTCATAAGAATGGTATCTGGACTCAGCAGATGAAGTTGTTTTACTAAAATATTCCACTACGTGAGGATTGCTATTGATCCGATGCATTAACATAGCCATGAGAACTTGCATCTGTGTGCAGTTCTATCGGATACTGTGGATCAAATATTGTAAGCACTGGCTTATTTGTGAGAATAGCAATGATTTTCTTTCTTATTGCTTCCAATTCATCATTCCAACTGAAAACGTTTTTGCTCGAAGTTAGCGAATATATCGGACCCATAATCTGAGAGAACTGAGGCACAAATTTACGGAAATAAGACGCCAATCCAATAAATTGTCTCACACTACTAATTGTTGGTGGCGGTGCCAAAGAACTTAGCGCAAGAATTTTTCGCGGATTAGGTCTCACCTCTCCAGCTCGCATCTCATACCCCAGATACTGTACAGTAGTTTTAAAAAACCCGCATTTAGCAATATTGAATGAGAATCCAGCCACAGTCAGTGCACATCTAACACAACCTTTAATCTCTCAAGACCCAATTCTATGGTTGGTGATATAACCATGATATCATCCATGTACACTATTACGTAGGAATGTGCTAGGTTTCCCAAAGCGTTTAAAACGGTCCGCTGGAAAACACACTTCCTGCTGAACGGTTGTGTACTGTAACAGAGATACAATTTTCTCAAATTTTCGTTTCTGTTCGTTCGTTTATAGTTGTATTTTCAATCGTTTAGTGTTGTTTGTGATTAATTTATTTATTTGCAAAATGCCAAAAAATGTAACCCGGCAACCTACAATGCTCTTCCTACTGATGTTACAACAGCCATAAAGCCAATCTATGAAGATTTGAGCAAAGACGAACTTTTACAGCGGTGTCTTGGAGGTTTCACGCAAAATAACAACGAGAGTCTCAATCAACTTATTTGGAAAATCTCTCCAAAATCAGTAAG
Organism: Scaptomyza polygonia; assembly: GCA_035044585.1. Taxonomy (NCBI): domain Eukaryota; kingdom Metazoa; phylum Arthropoda; class Insecta; order Diptera; family Drosophilidae; genus Scaptomyza; species Scaptomyza polygonia. The sequence continues at coordinate 205,198 of JAWNNU010002190.1, forward strand.
CGGTACTGCAATCGTTGTTGAAATTGCAGCAAATGTGGCAGCATGCATTTTCAATGAAGGATGTTTTGCTCGGTTGTCTTTTTTGGATGTAATGGGCATCTCTACCGGCCCAAGTGCCCACCAGTGGGCCCGCCTAACTGATGAACTACGAATAACCCGAGCGAACGAAGAAGCTCCGCGTACAACAAAAGAGGGTAGAATTCAACGTAGACAAGAGCAAAAAGATGCATTGGATATGCTGAGTGACAGTGTTTCACTGTATGGAGCTGGCATTGATGACTCTATGTAAGTATAAAAATTAATTTTCTTTTATTGATGGTTTATTTCGAATTTTCACGTATGAAAAACTTTAAATGGATTTTCCCAAAAACGTCTTTTTTGAAGTTTGTGAACATCAGAACTCAAAATCTACTGAACCGATCCTTTTGAAAATTTGAACATTACTTCTTCACATAAATCAACGGGTAATCAGCAAGAGTTTTTTTTTTCATCTTTTTCTATTTTTTAATAACAAATTAACCGCGATTTTTTTTTAACTAAAATCGCGTTTTTCACTTCGAAGTGCTGTAAAAAATAGAAAAAAAAAAACTCTTGCTGATTACCTCGAGAAATACATCACCTTGAAAATGCATATAAATTTTTTTGTTTTAGATAATCCGGTAACGAATTATAATGTACACCGCAAAACCGAAAATTTTTTGTGACATACTTCAAAAGTTGTACAATAATATGTAATAAAATTTAATAAAATTATATTGTTGATTTCGCCGAAAAAAAATCTTAAAAATATTCGTTTTTCTCGCCTTTAAAACCCTACCCGGCCCTTAGTTTGATCAGTTATACAAATTTTGCAAGCAAATATATTTATTTTATTTAATTGTAATTCTTATAACTTAAATTATAATCCGCACATAATTTGTAGTTAGTAATCAGTATTAAGTAATAAGAAGTAAGTATTTTAATAATATTTCATAAGTAACTTCGTACATAATTCATGGTAAGTACTTAGTGTTAAGTAATTAGTAGGTAAATCAGTATGTCGGGCCTACTTCACAGTTTTTAGCGAAACGTCGCACAGTGGCGCTTTTTCTGATTTTGCGTTGCAAAAATCAAAAAATTTTTTGCCCTTACATATATTGAATGAACGTATTTTATAGGAAATTCTCCAACGATTTTAAATTTTATATCTTTAATACAACCAGATTTTTTTTGAAGTTATGGCCCTTCAAAGTTGACTGATTTTCAGTGTTAAAAAATCACGATTTAAGGTAATTTGGCTGGGTTTGAGATAAAATATCTCAAAAACTAGAAAACGGATCGTCACTATTTTTAATGCTATCGATAGATCTATTAAAAAAGACAAACTTTTCACCAAATCCTACTATTTGCTGTGCGTTTGGCCAGGTAAATCGATATTTACCAACTATAAATTTTTTCACTATTTCTCAACTTTGATGGAAAATAAAAAAAAACTATAAAATTCCATATATTCACATAAATTTCTTTGGTTATTCCTTAATCGAATGGAAAAAAATTAATCTGCCCGCCGTTGCCCCGTTTTTTATACCCTGAACCTATAAAATGGGTAAATCAGGGTATAATGGTTTTGTGCAAAAGTATGTAACAGGCAGTAGGAAGCATCTCCGACCCCATAAAGTATATATATTCTTGATCAGTATCAATAGCCGAGTCGATATGGCCATGTCCGTCTGTCCGTCCGTCTGTCCGTCTGTATGAACGCGTAGATCTCAGAGACTACAAGAGCTAGAGACTTCAGATTTTGAATATAAGTTCTCCTATACCATGAGCAGAACAAGTTTGCTTCAAACTATCGATAACTACTCTGGTTTTCGATATACACATGGAATCGATAACAAAAAACTATCGAATTTGGAAAATGTAAAAATGGGGATTGGTGTAATGGGTAACAATAGAACTTTTCTCAAAATTTCCAAATCGGTTATAAAACATCAGAGATATCGTAAAGTGAAGTCAGCTATGAGTTTTGTTTAAAGTGATCATAATTTGAAGCATACTTTTAGGACGCAAGGACTGCAACTGGGTTCAGGGTATCTTCTGGTCGGGCTATCCCGACTAGAGCCTTCTTACTTGTTTTTTTTTTTTAAACGCGTCGAATGAAAGTAGTTCAAATTAAAAAGCTTTTCATTATCACTGATACCGAGGGTGAAGAGTATATTGGTTTTAAGCAATGTCAGTTGTGCTGTCCTTCCGTTCAACGCTCGTTTCTTGGGCACCCTTAAAAGTAACGGTTAGAAACTTTACAAATGCCTGGGTCTGTCCGTCTGCTTCAGACAGAGTGTCAATATAGGGGCAATACGCCCTTTTGGGGGCTGGGAAGCCGATAGCAAGTCGATACACCGCGAGGTGCAAATCGATAAACCTCACATTTCATGGTATTGTGAAGGGAGCGAAATTGAAAACGAAGTGTACAAAGGTCGCCTTCAAAAAAAACCAACAACTAATTTCACTGACGCCGACTGTGGCAACAACAAGTTGTACAGTGAAGATCAAATAGTTAGCGACGATGATGCACAATAACCATAAATACAAGAAGTGTGTACAAAATATTAAGTATGTAGTATGTATGAGTTTTTATTTTTAAATAGGATTGGTGTTTGCTACATCATAAGCTTACTCTGGACTTATCTAAGGCAATATGGATGCAAGAAATTTTATTTTGTTTTGTTTGACCATCTTCCGCACAAAATTCACGTTCTTTCATGAGTATTTTTTTTTTTTTTGGGTTAATGGATGTTAACAATCCTATGCTTGGTTTCGTAAGGCCTTTCGAATTTGCTGTTCGTTTGCACATAATCGTTCAAAAAGATTAACTCAAAATATTATAATGACCGATATAAAACTTCGTGAATAACGAACCGCACGGAAAAGGCAAGCGTTTAAAACCTATAGTTATTATATCCACACTGCTATGTGGAAGGTATTCTTAGACCAATAATTATCGGATGTCGATATTATGCAAAACTAGATGCTCCACGTGGATTATAAACTAATTTGGTTGAGTTTACTTTACCTTAAAGTCAACGCGACTGAGGTCCCAACTTGGTCGAATAATTTTTAATAAATCCTTAGCACCTTGAATAACATCAGCTTCTTCAACAAATATCGGTACAAAAGGTACTATTTCCTCTTGGTTTTTGCTTGGTGTTTTATCCTCCTGTTTTGGCCGAATATCACCTGTGTTTAGATCGGTTAAATATGAATTTGAATTCAAATTTATTTGGTTCGATTGCTGCTTGACCGTTCGACGAACTAAAGGTAATGAATCTCTCATCCCTTTGGGGTGGCTGCCACTTGTTGAAATCTGTCCTGTGTAACTGTTGCTCTTGGTTTCTGTGCCCATTCTATTGTATATGAAATACGAAAATGTCAGCTCGGGGCAACACATACATGCAAGCATACATACAAACAAATAAATAATTAAAGCAGACAAATTACGAACATTTGCAAACTTTGCATACACAGAAACAAATTTGTGCATAGAGCCTAATGAAAAGCTAAAACAAATTTCAAAATATTTTATAAGTAAACCATAGAGAAATCAAACCCTTACAAACTTTTGTCAATGACACTTCTTGATATGGGTTTTAATAATATTAAACAACAAAATTTAATCAGTATGTGGGCCTGTTTTTGAATTGATTCGTATTTTTAAAAAATTTAAATTAAACAAAAATATTGCAATTTTAACCATTTCACCGCTACTGGGACAATATATCCCAGTACCTTCTGTAAAAAATACAACATCTTATTTATTTTCGTAATTAGGTATTTCGAATTTCTCTTTGACGTTTGGGTAAAAGTTTAAAAGTTTCCACAATTATTTTTAAGACTCATCTTTAATTGATACGAGCATATTTTAACCAATTTTTACAAAATAAATATACACATATGCATAAAATTAAATAAATGTGAGATGGTGGTACCGTTTTTATAATATATATAACAATATACTGAAAGAGGCCAGGTTTTTTCTTTAAGTGGAGGACAATTAACGCCTTAGATAAGATTTGAACGGTAAAATACATATGCAGTATAAAAAAATGCATGTATGTATGTAAGAGATTATTAGTTAAATTTTTGACACGAAACTAGTTCAAAACACATTTTTGTTCACATATATAAGATGGTGTTTTTTCTTTTCATTTTTCATTCATTCAAAATTTTGTTAGTTTTTTAAGGGTTGTTAGAAGCTATCTTCTCCCCAAATTTGGTAGTTCTAGCTGTAAGGACAAGCGATAAAGGTTGAATTGTCGAATTTGAGTTATCGAATTTATCGATTTGCCAGCCCCCTTGTTATTGTATAACCCTAATCTTGAATCTTTAATTTACTATGCCATAGATAAAGACATTTGCAAAGTTCCAAGTCTCTTGCTTGAAGGGAGTGGAAAAAAGTTGCATTCATACAGACGGACGGAAAGGCGGACAGACTGACAGACGGACGGGCACCATAACGGACATTGCACAAACCCAATATACTCTGATACCGGAGGTAAAAAGAGAAAGTAGGTATATCGCCAATTAAAACCAATTTAATTATTATAATCAATTCTATTCAACAACCGGCAGTGAAGGAAAACGACTGGCTTTGGAGCAAGAAAAGGTGAAAGAAATAGAGACCACAAAGTTGAAGCAGGGGGTGATGGAAGCGAATCTGGAGGAAAAGAGGGCGGAACGTGATATCATTTTAGAACCAGAAGAAAAGTTGCAGTCGGACGCAACCGACTGGGGGATACTCGATACCAGTAGTAAAACAGATAAAAAGAGACCTGATTGCAATGGGGTGCGGATACGGCAGGAGTTTACGCTTCCACATAGATTGTCTCATGTATATGGGGATGCCAAAAAGCTTTCTTCCTTCCAAATTTGGTGACTCTAGGTCAAAGTTTATTAAAAGTAGGGAGACGGGAGCTGGGGGCGGTATGGAGGCGTGGAATCCAAAGTATTCATTCAGATCTTTGTGTGAGCTGGGGGAGGTATAGGGACGGTTTGGGAAAGGTATCGGGGGGCGTGGCATCAAAATTTTTGCTGCAGGTCTGTGTATGATTTCAATTGCTATCCTCATACCAAATTGGGGTACCTAGCTCAAAGCTAGTAAAATTTGGTGGAAGGGGGACTTGGAGTGGTATGGGTGGGGGCCGGCATCCAAATTTTTTTGGTTTTCTCATCACCAATCTTGACACCAAATTTTGTGGCTTTAGCTGAAAAGCTGTGGAAGATATAGGCGTTTTTAATTTCAAAATGCAGTGGGCTGGGGAATGGTAGGCTTGGCTCCAAAACTTTGCTTTAGTTTTTTGGGGGTCGGTACCAGTTATCTTCCTACCAAATTTGATGACTCTAGCTCAAACACTATTAAAGATACACGCATTACCGTTTTTAGCGAAGCGTTGAGGCGGTTTGGGGCGGCTGGGCAATATGGATGGGCGTGGCATCCAAAGCTTTTCTGATTTTGTCTGCAGGTTTTCATTACCCATCTTGGCACCAAATGTGTTAGCTCTAGCTCAGAAACTGTGCAAGATATAGGCGTTTCTTTTTTTTAACTGCGGGGGGGGGGGGGGGGTGAGGGGGCTTAGCAATGAATGGGGAGGCGGAGGTCCAAAAATTTGATGCATTTTTTTGGGGGTCGTTAACAGTGATCTGTCTTCTAAATTTGGCGACCCTCAAGCAAGCACCGTGGAAGATACACGCATTACCGTTTTTAGAGAAGCGTTGGGGTGTTTGGGGGTGGCTAGGGTAGTTTTTAGGAGCGTTTTTATAAATTTGGATAAGGGTCGTCAACACCTCACTTGGCAACAATCTTGGTGGCTCTAGCTCAGTCATTTCTGTCTTTCAACTGCGGGAGGCTGGGGCTGGGGCTGGGGCGTGGCTCCAAAACGGATACAGTTTTTTGGGAGTTGTTAATAGTTATTTACTGCGCAAATTTCGTTGTTAAAGGTAAAAGGACGTGCGAAATAGGTGAAATTATCGATTTTGAGTTAACGAATTCATAAATTTGCCAGCCCCCCAGTTATCGTAGAACCCCAATTTTAACACACATCTTACACGGCTAGATAAGGACATATGCAAAGTTTCAAGTCTCTAGCTTGGACGGTGTGGAAAAAAGTTGCCCACATACGGACAGACTGACAGCCACCATGACGGACATTGCACAAACCCAATATACTCTTTACCTTCGGTATCGAACATAAAAATGTAACGTGAGCTTAAGTTCAAAAACGCAAACTGTTAGAGATGCATAAAATAAAAATATAAATAACAATAAATTATTTTTTGCTCGTCGCTTCTGTTCAAGTGTTGAGCTTCTCAGAGCTCAAAGGATTGCATCTGGTTTATAGCGTATGCAAAGAACATTGCCTTAAACTGGCTTCAGAAAATCTTCTCAGATATCCTGACGACAGGTTCGATCCCCAAGACTTGGCTTGATTATAAAGTCGTCTTCATCCGCAGGGCTGGCAAAGCATGATACACGTCCCCAAAGGACTTTGACCCATAAGCCTTACATCCTTTCTACTCAAGACACTGGAAAGCGTGCTAGACCTACATATCAAAGATTCGATTACGACCGACCATTTCTCCAAAGCACAACATGCTTACCAAAAAGGCAAATCTACCGAAACAGCGCTTCATGGTGTTTTCTCCACAATAGGAAAAGGACTTCAGCAGGAGTACTGCTCCAAAGCCTTTCTAGACATTTAGCGCGTTTTCAATATAGTCGTACCAGAGGCAATAACAGTGACATTATCGAAGCTGGGGGTTGGACACCGCATTGTGGAACTGATTGATCAACTGCTCAAGAGCAGGATCGTCAGGGCTACACTGGATCCTCAACCATATCCAGATACATAAATAGAGGCCCACAAGGAAGTGTCCTCTCTTCTCTCCTTTGAAACGTGGCAGTTAACAGCCTGCTGCGCTCAATAAAGGGAGGGGGCTGTCGGGTGATCGCTTATGCGGAAGACGTTGCCATTTCGAGCAAATACCCTAAACTTTGTGCGAACGCATGACCACATCACTTCGTACACTGTACTCATGTGCCACATCAAAGGCACTTAGGCTGAACCCAGCTAAAACTGACTTAGTCCACTTCACCAGGCAGTATAAGATCCCTCCCATGAAACCACCAAACCTGAATGGGTTTGAACTAGCGTTCAGTAAATCCGTCTAATACTTAGGGTTCAATCTTGACAGTAAACTAGATAGGAACCTCAACTCGGCTAAACGAGCTAAGAAGGCTTCAGTCGCACTATACACATGCAGGAAATCCATTGGATTAAAATGGGGAATGCACCTCATATCACCCTCTGGCTGTACACAGCCATCGTCAGACCCATCCTACTGTACGGAGTGTCGGTATGGTCAGCTCTATCAAAGATGAAAACAGCCAACAAGCACAACAGGAGCCCTCAGTACGACCCCAACTGAAGCTCTTGATAATATACTTAACCTTCTACCAGTAGACCAAATGGGGAAGTTAGTAGAAACTCTATCTGTGCTACGCATGAGGTAGCTCTAGCATAAAAACTGTAGAAAATATAGGCATTTTTTGTTCTAAACTGCGGGGGGGCTGGGGGCGAAATTGGTGGGTGTGGCTCCAAAATTTTTGATGGAGTTTTTTGGTGGTTGTTTGTAGCTATCTTTCCCTTAAAGTTGGTAGTTCTAGCTAAAAGGGCGTGCGAAATAGCTGGATTTATCAACTTTGTGTTATCGAGTTTATGGATTTGCCAGCCCCCTAAATATTGTGGAACTCCAATCTTGACACTTAAATTTACTATGCCATAGGTAAAGACATTTGCACAGTTTCAAGTCTCTAGCTTGAACGGTGTGGAAAAAAGTTGCGCTCATACGGACAGACGGACAGAAACCATGACGGACTTTGCACAAACCCAATATACTCTTTACCTTCGGTATCGAACATAAAAATGTAATGTGAGCTTAAGTTCAAAAACGCAAACTGTTAGAGATGCATAAAATAAATATATAAATAACAATAAGTTATTTTTTGCTCGTCGCTTCTGTTCAAGTGTTGAGCTTCTCAGAGCTCAAAGGATTGCATCTGGTTTATAGCGTATGCAAAGAACACTGCCTTAAAGTCTTTCTAGACATTTAGGGCGTTTTCAATATAGTCGTACCAGAGGCAATAACAGTGGCATTATCTAAGGTGGGGGTTGGACACTGCATTGTGGAACTGATTGATCAACTGCTCAAGAGCAGGATCGTCAGGGCTACACTGGATCCTCAACCATATCCAGATACATAAATAGAGGCCCACAAGGAAGTGTCCTCTCTTCTCTTCTTTGAAACGTGGCAGTTAACAGCCTGCTGCGCTCCATAAAGGGAGGGGGCTGTCGGGTGATCGCTTATGGGGACGACGTTGCCATAGACTTTCCGTATCACATCACTTCGTACACTGAACTCATGTGCCACATCAAAGGGACTAAGGCTGAACCCAGCTAAAACTGACTTAGTCCTCTTCACCAGGCAGTATAAGATCCCTCCCATGAAACAACCAAACCTGAATGGGGTTGAACTAGCGTTCAGTAAATTCGCCAAATACTTAGGGCTCACTTTTGACAGTTCTAGCTGTAAGGGCGTCGTCAGGAGCAGCGATTAATATGTCTAATTAAGCTCATCTATTGCTGTGTTAGTAAGGTATAGCGTATGCAAAGAACATTGCCATAAACTGGCTTCAGAAAATCTTCTCAGATATCCTGACGACAGGTTCGATCCCCAAGACTTGGCTTGATCATAAAGTCGTCTTCACCCCCAAGGCTGCCAAAGCATGATACACGTCCCCAAAGGACTTTGACCCTTAAGCCTTACATCCTTTCTACTCAAGACACTGGAAAGCGTGCTGGACCTACATATCAAAGATTCGATTACGACCGACCATTTCTCCAAAGCACAACATGCTTACCAAAAAGGCAAATCTACCGAAACAGCGCTTCATGGTGTTTTCTCCACAATAGGAAAAGGACTTCAGCAGGAGTACTGCCTTAAAGCCTTTCTAGACATTTAGCGCGTTTTCAATATAGTCGTACCAGAGGCAATAACAGTGACATTATCGAAGCTGGGGGTTGGACACCGCATTGTGGAACTGATTGATCAACTGCTCAAGAGCAGGATCGTCAGGGCTACACTGGATCCTCAACCATATCCAGATACATAAATAGAGGCCCACAAGGAAGTGTCCTCTCTTCTCTCCTTTGAAACGTGGCAGTTAACAGCCTGCTGCGCTCAATAAAGGGAGGGGGCTGTCGGGTGATCGCTTATGATGAAGACGTTGCCATTTCGAGCAAATACCCTAAACTTTGTGGGAACGCATGACCACATCACTTCGTACACTGTACTCATGTGCCACATCAAAGGGACTTAGGCTGAACCCAGCTAAAACTGACTTAGTCCACTTCACCAGGCAGTATAAGATCCCTCCCATGAAACCACCAAACCTGAATGGGTTTGAACAAGCGTTCAGTAAATCCGTCTAATACTTAGGGTTCAATCTTGACAGTAAACTAGATAGGAACCTCAACTCGGCTAAACGAGCTAAGAAGGCTTCAGTCGCACTATACACATGCAGGAAATCCATTGGATTAAAATGGGGAATGCACCTCATATCACCCTCTGGCCGTACACAGCCATCGTCAGCCCCATCCTAATGTACGGAGTGTCGGTATGGTCAGCTCTATCAAAGATGAAAACAGCCAACAAGCACAACAGGAGCCCTCAGTACGACCCCAACTGAAGCTCTTGATAATATACTTAACTATCTACCAGTAGACCAAATGGGGAAGTTAGTAGCAACTCTATCTGTGCTACGCATGAGGTAGCTCTAGCATAAAAACTGTAGAAAATATAGGCATTTTTGGTTTTAAACTGCGGGGAGGCTGGTCGCGGAATGGGTGGGCGTGGCTCCAAAATTTTCGATTCGCGTGCGAATTAGCTGGATTTATTGATTTTGCATTATCGAGTTTATCGTTTTGCCAGTTATCGTAGAACTCTAATCTTGACACTATAATTTACTTTGCCATAGGTAAAGACATTTGCAAAGTTTCAAGTCTCTAGCTTGAACGGTGTGGAAAAAAGTTGCGCTCATACGGACAGACACCATGACGGACATTGCACAAACCCAATATACTCTTTACCTTCGGTATCGAACATAAAAATGTAACGTGAGCTTAAGTTCAAAAACGCAAACTGTTAGAGATACATAAAATAAATATATAAATAACAATAAGTTATTTTTTGCTCGTCGCTTCTGTTCAAGTGTTGAGCTTCTCAGAGCTCAAAGGATTGCATCTGGTTTACTACATCGTCAGGAGCAGCGATTAATATGTCTAATTAAGCTCATCTATTGCTGTGTTAGTAAGGTATAGCGTAAGCAAAGAACATTGCCATAAACTGGCTTCAGAAAATCTTCTCAGATATCCTGACGACAGGTTCGATCCCCAAGACTTGGCTTGATTATAAGCAAAGCATGATACACGTCCCCAAAGGACTTTGACCCTTAAGCCTTACATCCTTTCTACTCAAGACACTGGAAAGCGTGCTGGACCTACATATCAAAGATTCGATTACGACCGACCATTTCTCCAAAGCACAACATGCTTACCAAAAAGGCAAATCTACCGAAACAGCGCTTCATGGTGTTTTCTCCACAATAGGAAAAGGACTTCAGCAGGAGTACTGCTCCAAAGCCTTTCTAGACATTTAGCGCGTTTTCAATATAGTCGTACCAGAGGCAATAACAGTGACATTATCGAAGCTGGGGGTTGGACACCGCATTGTGGAACTGATTGATCAACTGCTCAAGAGCAGGATCGTCAGGGCTACACTGGATCCTCAACCATATCCAGATACATAAATAGAGGCCCACAAGGAAGTGTCCTCTCTTCTCTTCTTTGAAACGTGGCAGTTAACAGCCTGCTGCGCTCAATAAAGGGAGGGGGCTGTCGGGTGATCGCTTATGCGGAAGACGTTGCCATTTCGAGCAAATACCCTAAACTTTGTGCGAACGCATGACCACATCACTTCGTACACTGTACTCATGTGCCACATCAAAGGGACTTAGGCTGAACCCAGCTAAAACTGACTTAGTCCACTTCACCAGGCAGTATAAGATCCCTCCCATGAAACCACCAAACCTGAATGGGTTTGAACAAGCGTTCAGTAAATCCGTCTAATACTTAGGGTTCAATCTTGACAGTAAACTAGATAGGAACCTCAACTCGGCTAAACGAGCTAAGAAGGCTTCAGTCGCACTATACACATGCAGGAAATCCATTGGATTAAAATGGGGAATGCACCTCATATCACCCTCTAACTGTACACAGCCATCGTCAGACCCATCCTACTGTACGGAGTGTCGGTATGGTCAGCTCTATCAAAGATGAAAACAGCCAACAAGCACAACAGGAGCCCTGAGTACGAAATCAACTGAAGCTCTCGATAACAAAGTTTCTAACATTAATGAAACAAAGCAGTGGTCCGAACAGATTTACGGCCACTCCAAGGTGCTTATGGGAAACCCACTTATTCCCAAAAACACGGACTATTGTCAGCCTCAGGAATTTTAAAAAACTACAATCCCTCCAGGGACGATTGGTGCTCAGGCACGCCAGGGCCGACAAACTCTATAAAAATTTACACTGATGGCTCAAAACTAAACGACTGGGTAGGGGGCGGCGTCTTTTGCGATAAGCTATCCATTAACAAATTTTTCAGCCTCCCTGACCATTGCAGTGTGTCTCAAGCTGAAATCGCTGCAATACACGAGGCACTCTCCTGCATCTCCGAAATAAATTGCACTGCAGCCAGAATCTGCATATTTTCTGATAGCCATGCGGCTATCAAATCTCTCAAGGCGATATCATCCAACTCGATGTATGTCACAAACTGCCGCAGATCTCTCTAGGAAATGGCTGAGAAGTTCGAGATACACCTCATATGGGTGCCCGGACATAAAGGCATCGAGGGCAACGACAAAGCAGATGAGCTGACAAGGCATGGTACTACCATGCCTTTCCTCACAGATAAGGAGAGCATGGGTATCCCCATTGCCAGCTGCAAGCTAAGAGTTCGATCGCAGTTCGAACTTGAAGCAAACAAGAGATGTCAGCTTACCACCGAAACGGGTAAGATTGCTAGGCAAACCTGGCCAACTCGCTGTTAATAGCAGTCCTCAAGACTTATCCATTTGAACAGAACAGACTGCCGTAATCATGCAGCAAAACTTCGAGCCCCTTTTAACGATTTCTGCAAAAGCTGTTGAAACGTGGAGGAAGAGGAAACAGTCTCCTACCTTTTCTGTGACTGTCCGGCTTTCTGCAAGACCAGAAATAAATATCTTGGTTCTTTCTTCTTATAAAACCTCTCTCAACTGGCAGATACTAACCCGAAAAACATCCTGTCTTTTATTCAAGCCACGGGCTGAGACCACGTCCTCGAAATCGTTTTGACACACTCTGTCTGGGTAGACGGTGTCTGTGGACTAAGTCCAAGACGCGGCATTACAAAGAGCCAAAATATGGCCTATGTAAGTGGGGGGTTTTTTCAAACTGCTCACTACCGGTCAACCTAACGTATAGAGTGCATCTGGCTACTTAGGTAACAAATATGTGTCCTTATTTCTTCTCAAGTTTCAGTTCATCCATTTTTTATTTAATTTAATTACCAAAATGCGTCCCTTGCAGTCGTTTGGCACTCAAGGGGTCGCTCAGTAGCTCGTGTGTGGCATATTAACGCTTTGCAACTTTACAGCGACAAGTAATAGCCCCAATATCAGTTTTATGATAAGTCCGTAATTTTTCTTAATTTCTCTATTTTTCAGGGCTAATATCAAATATATAACCTAATTACTCCTTAAAAATTCAAATAAAATTGGAATAAAAAAAAATATTTTAAGAGGTATTTTTGGTTAATAAAAGATGTTTACATATAATGCATACATATGCTATTATCTTTTCGAATGGTTTTAAGAGTCTACCCAAAACACAAGAAAAAAAAACTAATGAGTGTTAGAACTCACGAGCGATGTGTTAACAGCCGTTTGTACCTGTTTGATTGCTATATATTAGCATAAAAAGAAAAGAATAGATTATTGAATTTAGTTTTCCTTTCTCCAGTTTCTCTGTCTATTTTTTTTATTCTACTTTACTTTATTCCGAGTTTTCGGCAACTGACCTTTACAAATGCATCGCTGAATAAACTTTCGTAATTTGTGTACATCTTTGCATTATTGTTAGCAAGGGCTGTTAGAAAGTGTCATAAAGGAAAAACTAGGAAGAGTATGTATGATGAGCAGCAGCAAAAGTGATATTTGACTGCCTGGGAAGACAACAAGAGAGAGAAGTTTTTATTGTTGATTTGGTTGTTTTAAGTTAGAACTTCTAACTCAACAAAACCACCTGCTGCCTATTCTGTTATTTCTTTCATCACATTTAACAACGATTAAAACACACAAACAAAGAAACATACCAACAAATAAATACAGAAGAAGTATTTGCAGAAGCCTGTTTATTTTTGCAATAAATTAGATTCTTGGATATGAACGATAGCTTGCCTGCCTTGCGTATTCTATGACCTTTTGATACCTGTCCTACCCCACAAAACACTTGGACTAGCAACTGATATGCACCTAGCCAACCAAGTATCTTGAGCTAAAAACTAGGCTTCTGCAAACACTTGTCCACAAAACTATTTTTCTTCCCATTATTGCGCGTGAGTAAAATAAAACAACAAGATTTTGTCTTCCAAGGCAGTCAAATATCAGTTTTGCTATTGCTGATCATACATACTCTTCCCAATTTTTACCCTATGACACTTTCTAACAATCATTGGCAATCAGTTATGTAAAGATGTACACAAATTACGAAAGTGTATTCAGTAGTGCATTGGTACATATGTAAATGTTAGCGCGCGTTTGCCGCCGACACAGAAAAAGGAAAAATATCAAAAATAACAAAAACCTCGATAAGCAGGCACAGCAAGAAATATATGTATGTTTCAAACGCACTTGCATACAATATGTACCAACAACTTTTTACTCTTTTTGCTGTCCGCTGACCCGCCGCCTCTCCTTTAATCGATGGGCCGCTGAACGCAAAGGGAAACTGAACAAAACAACAACGTGCTGGCTTGTCGTAGCTGAGAAACACAAGCTGCACAAAGAAAAAATACCCCTTGAACCAATATTCAATAATTGTCAATAAAAACTCTAATATATGATTTTAATATATATATTGTTTTTGCTAGAATATAAACAATAAACAATGCTAGAATATAAACAAACATGTAGAATTGAAATTATATTAAAGAATCTCAAGTTTTGCTATTCAATTGTACAAAGTTGCTATTAAGTGTATACTACCCTTCCAACTTGGACACATCGTTAGCAAGACTTTGTATTTTACAGTTATTCTCTGCCGCTACACCAATACAATCATACTCAGATGAATATGTATATGAAATTTTGCAGTCGGTCCACGACTGCACGCTAAATTTGTTCGTCGGTCGAGCTCGTTACAGCGCGGCACGCTGCATTTGCCCATGTTTGTAGAGCGGCACGCTGCATTGTTTGCATGTATTATCAAATGGCAGAAATGGGTACCCGTGCCTATAGTTGTTAACACATCAAAAACAAGTTTTAGCCATCATTTCGTTGAATACTTATACTATATGTTAAAAGCCTGTACAAATTGTGGCGGGACGACGATAACATTCTCTTAAAAAATCGCAAAAGCAACTGTGGTTTGTTTACTTGTCAATAATAATAACCAGAGCTCGCAAGAATTGTCGACCCTTCCAGATTGTCTGAAAAAAAATCTGAGAAAGCACACTCAACTCTGTTCTGATCAATGAGTGGAATACTCAAGCAAACACAGTTTTTTTGCTCGAGTTTTCCAACGACCGTTTTGGTGAGCACAAACGCCTGAAGTGTCTTTAGCGTATGTATGCGTGTTTCTTTGTCTTTTGCGTCGGTTTTTACTACATTACACAGAAATAACACACATACATGCACACATACTTTTTGCTTCAACTTTTAACATTTTGCTCAGTTGCAGACACTCTTCAAAATGTTATTGCAAGACCGATTCGTGTTTTTCGTGTTTCAAAACAAAGAACACATGAGAACCGAAATAAAGTGTTTTACTGAGAGAAAGACAGAGGGCGCTAAAATTTTGTCTGTTTTTTAGGCAAGAGGACGGCAATAAAAATATGTGTTGAGAGTTTTGTGCGAGCTTTGATAATTGAATTTATAATAATAATTTGCGACCAACGAACGCTATTTTCGTATTTGTGTTCAACAAATGCCTTGCTGATGGCGGTTTTAAAAAAAAAAAACACAACTAGATCCGAATGCAAAAGGCAATTGTAGCATTTAATTAAAACCATATAGGATGGGCAAAGCTGAGATTAAAAGAGATTTTGGCAAAAAGATCCGAATGACAGTACGGGACGACTTGAGTTGAAGAATAAAAATAATGCGGCTCGTGGTGTTGCCCTTTTTCCGACCGTAAACAGGTGCTGAACGCTTATTACTGCCGTAATAAGGTGTTAAAATTTGCATTGTTCAACACTACCGTTCAACCCTTTTTTTGGATTTTCAATTAAATATATTTAAGATCTGCCCGTGGGGGCAATAATTTAAATTTAAATCTTGAAACTTGGCAGTAGAAGTAGTAGCACTAAGCACTTAGTGGTAGTAGGTATCGTAGGATGTGTTGAGTAGCTGGTGTGGAGGAGGATCACTCGTCTTGCTAGGATGGTTGAGCAATCTGGCAGAGTAGCTGGCACTCATCTTACTGATAACTTCTGTGACCAGTGGCACACGTGGGCACCGGATATAGTCCGTAGTGCTTTATTTTGAAATCTTTGAATCAGCATCCGATTGCTCTTGCTCGCGGTCCCCCACAGCTGGATGCCATAAGACCAGATGGGCCTGAGAATGGCCTCGTAAACTTGTAGTTTGACACTAAGTTTCATTTTGGACTTTCTGCCAATAAGCCAGTAGAGTTGTCTCATTCTCATGTTCTCAGCCTGTTTACGTTTACGAGTGAGGTGCGTAGGCCAAGAGAGATCCAGGGTAATACCGAGGTAATTTGGAGTTGCCTCGTCAGGGATCACTGAACCGTCTAGGTAGACAGGCGGACAGTTACCCAACGTGGTTTGTGTAGATTTGTCCTGGTTGACGGCAATGTTCCACTTTTTCAGCCAATCGTCTAGTAGACGATGTTGTTGTAACAAATCGGAGGCAGCAGGGAAGCGGTGGAAAGGAAGGCGGTGTCATCAGCGTATGTGGCTACGGTCAGGTTCCGTTACGGTAGATGGGCATGTCGGCAGTGTACAAGGTATATAAAATAGGACCAAGTACACTGCCTTGAGGTACTCCAGCTCTGATAGTCTTAAGCGATGACGTTGCTTCACCGCATCTGACATAGAATAGTCTATTCAATATGTAAGACTCCAAGAAGTTGAAGTAGGGCATATGGAGATTCGCTTTAATTTTGTGCACCAGCCCGGGATGCCAGACCCTGTCAAAGGCTTGTTTGATGTCAAGCATAACCGCGCAGCAGTACTTATAATTCTCAAATGCATCTAGAATTCGCTCGACAAGTCTGTGGCATTGTTCGGGGGTCCCTTGTGAGCGCCTGAAGCCAAACTGGTGATCGGGAATCAGACCAGCCTCGTCAATTACCGGCAGCATTCTGCGCAGAAAGAATTGCCAGCAGACTAATCGGACGATAGGAGGCGAGGTTTTCTTCAGGCTTGCCTGGCTTGGGTATCAGTATAACTTCCGCACATTTCCACTGCGCTGGGAAGTACCTAATTTGCATGCATCGATTAAAAATTCTGCATGAAGCTGAGTGCAGGTAGGTGGGAGCATTTTAAGCGCCAAGGCGTCGATGCCGTCAAGGCCAGGTGACTTGCTGCATTTGAGCGAGGCGATGTCTTGCTCTATATCCTCAGAGGAAGCTGGAGGGATTGATGCGTCGTAGGGCCTTGGGGATTCAAGAAATCTTCTAGTGGCCTCGGCGTCCTCAGCTAAGCATCTCTCGAAGGGCGAGAAGGCGTTATAAAGGTGATCCGCAAAAGCCTCAGCACGTTCGCTATTGGACCCGGCACCATACACTGATTGCATTTTTTATATGCATAGCTCTCTTGACAGGCCTACCTTACCTGCAAGAGATTGTGCTGAGGGTCACCAGGCTCGACGTTCTCCAGAAATTCGTCAAGAGCGCTTCTTCTTAGAAGCAGCAGCAGCTCTTTGAGTTGTTTACGCCGAGCAGTTGCGAATGCAGCAGCATTATGCTTTTCCTGCGTAAAATGCTCAATTGTGGCGTCAATGTCCTCAGAGGAGATAAGCGCGGCGTTTGGGTTGATTGTGTGTTGCAGCCAGGATTTGTATATCGCAGGGTTCGTGTTTCTCTGGGTAAGCCTTCTGCGGGCAGATTTTCTTTGCGCTGTATGCATTTTAGCAACTCATTCCCTTTGGAGTTATTGAGTCTGGAACCCCACCAGGAGTGCTTTGCGTGATGATGAACCTGGCACCGAGGCCATCCAGAATTTGGCCGAGTTCGTCATATTTGACTGTGTCTGGGAGGCACATACGCAGCACCAACTCTGAGATCTCCTAAAGGGCTGATCAATCTAATCAGCGCAAATGGCACCCAGTTTTTTTATAGGCCAGACAGCTCAACATACTTAATGCCGCTTTTTACAAGAATTGCTGCACCGCCATGGGCCCTACCGTTGGGATGGTTGACGAAGATTAGATCATATCCATTGAGACAAAAATACGATCTATCGGTGAAGTGTGTTTCGGACAGGAGGAGAATATCGATTTGGTTGGTCTTGACAATGTGCTCGACCTCAACCCTTAACTAATAGAACTGCGTAGTGGGTTATGTTATTACTGTACGGCTGGTGTACGAGAACATTTATTTTATAAAGTATTTCCATTAAGGGCGCTAAACGGCCGTATGTTTATAGGCCTACAGAAAAAAATTTACTAGAAGCAAAAATAAACTGAGGGTGTGTAGAACACACTCTTTGGAAGTTATACTTCTTATATAGTTATATTTTTTGGATAATTCGTATAGGCAATAGAGTATGTTTGATATAAAATTTAGTGGGGCGTAGCTCAAAACTTTGATGCAGTTTCTTGAGGGTCATTACAAGTTATCATCCCACCAAATTTGATGACTCTAGCTCAAACACTGTGCAAGATGCACGCATTCCCATTTTCAGCGAAGCTTTGGGGCGGTTGGGGGCGGCTAGGGCAGTATGGATGGGCGTGGCATCCAAAGTTTTTATGAATTTGGTTGAGGGTCGTCATCACTTATCTTGGCAACAGATTTGGTGGCTCTAGTTCAAAAACTGTGCAAGATATAGCCATAAACTGCGGGGGGGGGGGGGGGCTGGCGGCGGAAAGGGTGGGCGTGGCTCCAAAAATTTTGATGCACTTTTTTGGAAGTTGTTAGTAGCTATCTTTTCCTCAAATTTTGTAGTTCTAGCTGTAAGGGCTTGCGAAAAAGCAAGATTTATCGATTTTGCGTTATCGAGTTTATCGATTTGCCAGATATCTTGACACTTTAATTTACTATGCCGTAGATAAAGATATTTGCAAAGTTTCAAGTCTCTAGGCTGAAGGGTGTCGAAAAAAGTTGCGTTCATACAGACGGACAGACACCATGACGGACATTGCACAAACCCAATATACTCTTTAATTTCGGTATCGAGTATAACAAGAAAGAAGGCTCTTGTCCGGAGAGCCCGTCTAAAAGATATCCTGAACCCAGTTGCAATAAGTATATTAAATTTATAAAAGACTTTGGTTTTCCTTGCTCCCTAAAAGTAAGCTTTGTTATTCAAAATAATGATCAATGCAAACAAAACTAAAAACTAACTTAACTTAACGGAATCTCCGTTGTTTCTAAACCGATTTTTCTATCGTTACCCATTATTTTAAGCCCCATTTTTACATTTTGCAAATTCGATATTTTTTGTAGGCGATTCCATGTGTATATCGGAAAGCAGAATAATTATCGATAATTTATAAACTTGTTCTGCTCACTACTTAGTACTACAGTACTTATATCCAAAGTCTGAAATCTCTTGCTCTTGTAGTCTCTAGATCTACGCGTTCATATAGACGGACGGACAGACGGACATGGCCATATCGCCTCGGCTATTTATGCTGATCAAGAATATATATTCTTTATAGGGTTGGAGATGCTTTCTTCTGCCTGTTACATACTTTTGCACAAAACCATTATTCCCCGTTTTACCCATTTTATGGGTTCAGGGTATAAAAATGTGGTAACAACTGTTTCTCTAAGTTTATTGAAAAAGATCGTCGATGAACACTTTTGGGGAATGAGTAAAAGTAAACAAAAGATTTGGTTGGCCTCATGTATTGTTAAAAGGGTCGTGAAAAAAAAATAGAGTGCAGAGCAGTAGACGCAAGTTAACTTTTGAGTATTCCATACATATTGGCGAAATTGATTGCAAAGTTTGCCAACAATTTATTTTAAAAACCTTAAATATTTCACAACAAATGATAAGAAGCATTGTTCTGAATCAGAAGACAAAAATTAATATTGATATGCAAAAGAAAAATAAGCATAAGCATCATATGAACGAAAAGTTGCGATTATAAAAAATTATATCGAGACATTACCAGCTGTACAATCGCACTATTGCCGCAATAAGAACGATAAATTATATTTGTCCAAGGACTTCGGCAATGTTTCGAATGAATATAAATGTTACATTGAACATTTAAAAGAAAGAGAATTATTGGACTCCTCACTGTCTTCACATGTGTTTCGCAAAATTCTCAACAATGATTTCCACATTGGATTTCATTTGCCAAAAAAAGACAGATGCAGTAAATGTGACCTAGCTAAGTACACCTTAATTGAATCGGAACAATTTAAGAGCCATATAAGAGACGAAAATGAAATCAAAAGTATTTTCCTGAAAGAGCAAAAAAACATATAAGAAAATATATATTTTTTCTTTGCGCAAGCTTTGATCTTCAGAAAGTATTAAATACTTCACATAGCAAAAATATTACATTATTTTATGCCAGAAAATATGCATATCACAATTTGAGCTTTCACGAAAACAGTCAATAATAGATATTGCTTTTTATGGGGAGAAAGATATGGGCGACGTGGATGCAACGAGATTTGCACTGCCATGTAGAAATACTTTTAAAATTTAAGATGGAATGGAAACTACCAAGTAAATCAGTTTGTATTGCAATAGTTGAGCAGGAAAAAATCGAAATAAGGCCATGTTGACCATGAGTTCTATTTTATAAATTTATCGTTGTTTGTTGAATTTATAAAGATTACATATTTGTTGCCAGGACATACAATGATGCCAGTTGACTCGGTTCAAAGCACAATAGAGTCGTTTACTCAAAAAAGAACATGTGGGCTCCTAGATAAAGGCAATTATTAGAAGTGCAAGAACAAACCCTTACCAATATAGATGCATACAAAATAGAAAATTCAAATTTTTTAAATTGGAAATTACTTTCGAATGAACTGAAATCAAAAGGTAATAAATTTAATGTAAGCTTGCTGCGGATATCCACTTTTAAAAAAAAGTGCATTAAATTAAAATACGGGTATTTTGAAAACAGCCCTGAAACAGCTATTAAAATGAGTTTTTGCCATCATCAAAATCGATTATATACAAAAGAATTTACATACATCTTTATATATGATTAATGATTTAAAATCACTTTGTGAAAAAAAAAATATTCTATAAAATTTCATCAGGAATATTTAAAACTTAATTCATCAAAGAAAGTCAAAGACTCATTAAACGAAAGCGACGAAGATGATTAGAAAAAAATTACTTTAACTTCTCCAGTCTGTTAACACACATAGTATTGTTTATTTCAAGCCATCTCATGAAAAATTGATTAAAATAAATTTCAAAAATACATTCCTAAAAAGAACAGCAAAAAAACTTAACGAATTTTTTTTTTTAACTAAGCTGTCGTTAAGTAAAGCCGCAAAAAAAATTTGTGTGTGTCAGTTCCGACGCACGACTCGAGTTTACTCTTTTTCGGAATAATTTAACGGCATTCTTTAATAATAAGAGAATGGTATAGCGAATGTTGAACACACTAACAAAATATAAGTGCTACTGTGGATATGTAGTTCAATCACTTATTTATAATTGAAATAATTTCTCAATTGTCAACTTAGCGCCAACTTACGCTAATAAAAATATGCAACAATCGTCATGCGCTAGTTTTCACAAAAACGTAACGAAATTTGTTCAGTTGATTTCACTCATATTTTTTCATACCGGGCTTCTTATATGCAAATCGATTTTTAAGAAGTAAACTCAAAAGATCTTGATATACTAAATCGCGCATTCTTGAGAATGAAAAGAAATTGTTTTTGAGATTGTTAAATCTTTAAATTATAATCACAATTTTTAGAATTTGAAATCTATCAATCGCAAAAATGAATAAACCCACTTTTGATTAAACAACTGGCGAACTGAAAATAAACTTGAAAAGTACTTATAAAAAAAGTTTGCGCGAATAAAACCATGAATATATTTTATTTCAAATAAATCCACTAAACGAAGTCTAAAATAATAAAAAAAAAAAATACATGTGGCACTCAGGGACTGCCGCGGTAAAGCTATTGCATGGACTTTTGTATCAATTTATGCAATGAGTATTTAGTTTTTGTTTTTTTTTTTTTTTATTTTCTTTGATATTAATTCAAGTTACACTTTTTGAGCTTGGTGCAAGAAAACAAATTTATTTATTGAATAAATTAGAAGTTAAAATTGTTAAAAATTTTTTTTTATTTTTATTATTTTAATTATTATAGTTTAACAATACAATACAATACAATAAGGCTATTCGGGAATTTGTATCGTTGAAATTATAGGTTTATGGTAACTAAAATAGGAAACATAAGTTTGAGACTTGATATCCTCTAAATATCTCGAAAATACAAGGTCAATGGTGGTCCCATATTTTGTTGTTGATTCTTTTGCATCATTATTCATTTGCAAGTTCAATTTCACCGAAAGAAAAGATGTCAATCCTGTGAAAAATATGATGAAATAGTAAAGTTAAATTTGATCATTAAATCAAATTACTTATCCATATACGATTTTTCTGCAATACTTACTGCTTTTCTTTTTTAATTTTTTTTTTTTTTTGACTGTCTGACGCTGAGAATATGCCCTTTGACGTTCACAATTTTTACTTTTTAGCTCTTTAAGATATTCTACTCTATAAGAAGAAAAAAGCTAGGTATAAATAATGGGTATATATAATTATGTATAGGTAGTGTTATTACACACCAAACAATTTATTCGTTCAAAAAATTTTAACTAAAAGAACGATATTAAGAGTTTGATCATCGAATTTCGCGCGATATACATTAACATATATATATTTAAAATATCATATACATATACTTTCTCTGCGCGTGTATTACCTAGACAAAAAATATAGGTATTAGATACTACACGTGCTTGGTTTAATGGTTTCTATTAAACATATATATATATAAATATATATGTATATGTATATAAATATATATGTATATAAATATATATGTATATAAATATATATGTTGATGTATATAAATATATATGTATATGTATATAAATATATCCATTCTTCATTGCATAGGTATTAAATTTAAACCATTAAACCACATATATAAATATATATATATACATATAGATACATACATATTGAGAATTTAAACTATATGTGTGTGTGCGTGTTTGTGTGTATAAAAGAGGGCTACTTTTAAGATCGCTCATTTTAATATCAAATTTGTGATAATAATTACAATAAAATGTATGTATATTGAGTACTCACTCATTTTCTTTCACTTTTTGTTCACCACTTTCTTCATTAACAAATGCACTTCGTTTATTCATATATAAATCACTTTTTTACAAATTTTAATCGTGCAGCTATTCATTGTTATATACATGTGTATACTTTTTCACAAACAGTTGTTGAGCTCCGATTTCGGAGCAGCGAGCTTCCTTCAGTCGTACCATATACATACAATTTGGGCGAACGCTCAGCCGAGCTATTCACTGTTGTTAATAGTTACACCTATGAATACATATATACATGTATACTTACATACCTACATGTATACTTACGAGGCGCACATGCGGTAAGTGTGGCATTAAAAAGATATGATAGATACTTATAGACCTAAATACTTTCTCATAAACAGCTGTATACGAATTCGTCCGATTTCGGAGCTGCCAGCTTCGTACAGCCAGTGTTATGCATTTTTATTACGGAAAATTTTGCGTTTCAGAATTTCTTGATTTGATGCGTTTTGGTGCATACGTTATTTTAGCCAATAAGGCTCGATATGTTGAGTTAGGTTAACAAACTTTCCAACATTCAATCTTGGCACCAAATGTGGTGGCTCTAGCTCAAAAGCTGTGCAAAATATAGGCGTTTCTGATTTCCAAATGCAGTGGGTTGAGGAACGGGGGGCGAAGCTCCAAAACTTTGATGCAGTTCTTTGGGGGTCGTTTACAGGTTTCTTCCTACCTCTAGCTCAAACACTAAAGAAGAAACACGCATTACCTTTTTAGCGAAGCGTTGGGGCGGCTAGGGCAGTATCGGTAGGCGTGGCATATGCATTTTTTGGAAGCCCATCATCACCCATCTTGGCACTTAATTTGGTGGCTCTAGCGCTAAAGCTGTGGGCGTTATAGGCATTTATGTTTTTTTTAACTGCGAGGCTGGGCCGGAATGGGTGGGCGGGGCTCAAAAATTTTTATTCCGTTTTTAGAGTGTCGGTAACAGTTATCTTTCAACCAAATTGACTACAAAGTGACTCTAGCTCAAACACTATGTAAGAAACACGCATTACCATTTCCAGCGAAGTGTTAATGCGGCTAGGGCAGTATGAATAGGCGTGGCATCCAAAACTTTTATGAATTTTTTGGGGGCACTAGCTTAAAAACTGTTGAAGACATAGATGTTTCTTATTTAAACTGCGGTATGCAGTTTTTGGGGGTTCTAAGTAGCTATCTTCTCCGCAAATTTGGTAGTTCTTGCTGTAAGGGCGTGCGAAATATGTGGATTTATTGATTTTGAGCTATCGATTTGCCAGCGTCCCAGTTATCGTAGAACCCCAATCTTGACACTTTAATTTACTATGCCATAGATAAAGACACTTGCAA
The DNA here is from genome assembly GCA_035044585.1 of Scaptomyza polygonia. NCBI lineage: Eukaryota > Metazoa > Arthropoda > Insecta > Diptera > Drosophilidae > Scaptomyza > Scaptomyza polygonia. Next base: position 229,456 of record JAWNNU010002190.1, read on the forward strand.
AGTTTCGAGTCTCTAGCTCGAGGGAGTGGAAAAAAGTTGCGAACATACGGACGGACAGACACCATGAAAGACATTGCACAAACCCAATATAATCCTTACCTTCGGTATCGAGTATTAAAAGGGGTACTGAATTATAGCTTTTGTTAAGTAACTGAGCTTCAGCATCATTCAATGGCAACAAATGAAAGTTAATGAAGTTAATGATTTTATTGATGTTTGTATAAGGTCAATTGTAAATAGAAATTATAACGATTATTGTCCCTCTGAAGTTGATGAATATGCAAAGCAAATGTTTCCAATTTGAGAAGATGAAGAACTGCTCATATTACTTACTCCTTGAAAATCAATTGTTTTTAGAAAAACAAAAACACCTGTTCTAAGATTTTCACGTTTAATTTTAATGACGCATTTAAAGAGTATGACTTTGTAGCCCCTGTCAATTTAAAGAAAATAATGAAGTAGATGGTCTTTCTGTTATGAACTAATTAGGAGTTATATTTATGGCTTCCAATATGTTCGACGAAAGTCGGCAATTACACCTTTGTTAAAGAACCATAGATAAATATCTTGTAGAGCCATGAGAAAATTTTTTTTTTTTTCATTTACTTTATATCACCCTTTAAGATTTGTTACATGCGATAATGCAACATAAACTAGTTGTTGGCAATGCCGTTTTTAATATTCGTAGACAATTTCATCAAAAGCGACTCCTTGCTTTTCGTTTTCGTCATGCAAATATTGTTCTGTTATTACTTAATGACGTACATGTTCGCAAATTGATTGGAGCTGCAAGTGAGCTTACACTCAGCGTTTGCAATTACTGCTCTGTAGCAGAGAGAGCAATACTAATATTGCTATGCTCCCGCTACCGTTCTCACTTTGATTTACTATGTAGCGTAGCCATAGCCGATCGAAAAAAAAGAGAATGCTCTGCTCTGTAGTTTATTCTGTGTTCGTAGCAATAGCAAAAAACGAAAAGTTTGACTATGCTACGCCGGTGCGATGGCCGATAAGCTATAGTGAAATGAGAGCAGAGCCCATGAAAAATTTGTATGTGCCATTTTGTGTTTTTGCTGCAGTTTTGTGATCATTCTTTTCATCGCGGGTTCGTAAAGCGCCGTAATTTTCTGAACACGCAAAATAGCCGTACCACATACAAATTGTTCGTTAATTTTTTTCGTAGTTCGTGCTCAACTTTAGGCGATGTTGCAAATTCGAGCCAAGCTCGAACTAGAACATTTTAATTATTTTATTCGAGATGTACCAATTTTCCTACAGCACCATTAGCTTATCCATCACATACGTTAATGTTTGTTGTCATGCAGGCCTGTTCAACATTTCGAGTCGAAACGGAATCGAACTGGATTCTCAGTTCGATGGTTGCATGCCCAGATTTCGATCGACTTATATTCTTCTCATACTCAATATCGATACCAATTTCGTATTGAGATAAACAGCTGATTGACATTTTGTATAAGACTAATTACGATCGCTTTGGCTTTGCCACCGCACGTAAATTTTAGGTGTACAACTAAAAAATAAAACAAATGAAAAATAATATCCAGGCCCTACGAATGATAATGCAAAACTATTGCCAATAGTTTATAATTTAAGTTAAAAATAGTTTCAGGGTTTAAAAACAGACATTAATTGCATTAAAGGCACAATCGTTTTCATTTCGAGTGCTCATTGTCAGTCGTTTTCAAAACGATCTGTTTGTACTCGGAATCAACATGTAGGAATGCAAAACGCTCGGAATTGATTCGATTGCGATATCGTGTGCTGATGGTTTTTTTACTGTTGCTCTTACGCTGAGAGGCACTTCTATTGTAAGTCAAAAGGTGGGCCTGTGGCAACCAAGAACGGTAAAAGTTTGTTAGTATTTGTATGCATGTGCGTTTGTTTTATTTCTTGCTGGGCTTGCTTTACGAGATTTTTGATAGTTTTGATATTTTTTCTTTTTCTGTGTCCAGCATTTGCTTGGGTGTTGGCAAATGACATCGATTAATGAACTACTGAATGCACTATAAATTTGTATTCATCTTGCGTATCTGTATGAAAGTTGCGCTGGCAACATTTTTGGCTTGTCATAGAATCAAAATATTAAAGAGTATGTATGACCATCAATGGCAAAACTGAAATTTGTCTGTGTGTACGTCTATGTATATGCAAGTTTGGATGTGTGCGCACCAATTGTATGCACATGCATACAAATACTAATAAATTTTTACCGTGCTTGGTTGGCACAGGCCCAATAGAAGGGCCTCTGAGCGTAAGGGACACTGTAACAAAAACATCTGCACATGATATCGCAATCGTGCTGAACAAGGCAAAGCCGAGAAGGTTCCCAGCAGCGACAACATGAGACAAAAAAGCTCTTTTGAAAGCTCTTACCAATTGCACAGTCCTTATATTGTGATGTGTTTGGTAGTTGCGGCACACGCTAACCATTAGAGCTTGAAAGCTGAAATTAAAATAATTCTTTTCTACACATTAAATGAAAGGAAACCAGTTTTTCGTAAAATTAGTACCATTGTTGTTTAATAATAGATAAGGTAGTATACAATTTTGAAAATGAGATGCAAAAAACGTTATGCATGTATCACACATAGAAACGTTTTCTATGTATTTTAGGATGTTATGGTGCGACAAGACGGAGGGCGCCTAAAGACTAAGGGCCGGTTTCTCAATGCGCAGTTAAAGTGACAGTTAGTTAATCTCGGCATAAAATTAATACTCAATGCAAAGTTAACCTTATTTGATCAGAGACTATCCCTCTAATGGTGCTGCCAACCTTACGAGCAAATTAGCTGTTTGGAATGAAATATTATTTCTGACTGCTAAATTTGTAACAAATGCTTAACATTCATTTTATTGAGCCCGGCTGAAAAATTTAAACGGCAACGTCGGTAAAACGTTTCGGTTGCTGAGGAGCATGTAGTTGATGTTCTTGTGGAGTCAAATCAACATATTTTAGATAATAATAATATAAATACAATGCAAGTGTCGGGGTGAGTGAGCTGTTTGCAAAACGAGGGCTTAAGCGATGTTATTTCGGCCCTTTAACTAAGCCTAAATGTTAGCCGGCACTCAGGCCTCTGATAAATTTATCGCTCGCCGAACCCTAAACGAACATTGAGCAACTCAATTTTGACTACACTGATGAAAGTTACGCTAACTGGACATTGAGAAACCGGCCCTAAATATTATACATACAATGTATGTTTGTAAGCAACATTTTCAATAAAGTTTAAGAACACATTTAAAATACGAAGACAATGCTGATTAGCTTAAGATTTTTATATGAAAAAAAAATTAGGTATATACACAAAAACACAGTTCCGTTACTCCAAACCAATCATGAACTGTACGCGAAAGATCAAGAAATAACAATAAAAAACATCAAACAAGTTTACGTACAGCATTCTTCTACATGCAATTTTGACAATATCCAAAGAAACTAACAGTTAGGCTACGTGAAAATATGACCAGCAATTCTTTTCACACGATTTCCAGCTCCGGGTGCCAGCATACACCCCTTCAAACATTACATTACTTTCACCACACTGCACGACGCAAACCATTCACTTCTAGTGTTAACAAAACCAACAGATTAGACTTTGCAAAATCACACTTAAACATTAATATTCCGTTTTATTTTCAACTTCAAACACGAATAAAATAAATACAACCAACACAAAAAAAAAAATGTATAAATGGTAGACTAAAGCTAGTAAAATTACCTTTCCATAGAGGTTTATATATTTAGATTTTGTTTTAAACAAATATGCATAAACAAACAAAATGGTGCATACGTTATTTTAGCCAATAAGGCTCGATATGTTGAGATGGGTTAGCAAACTTTCCAACATTCAATCTTGGCACCAAATGTGGTAGCTCTAACTCAAAAGCCTGGGAAAATATAGGCGTTTCTGATTTCCAAATGCAGTGGGTTGAGGAACGGGGGGCGAAGCTCCAAAACTTTGATGCAGTTCTTTGTTGGTCGTTTACAGGTTTTTTCCTACCTCTAGCTCAAACACTAAAGAAGATACATGCATTACCGTTTTTAGCGAAGCGTTGGGGCGGCTAGGGCAGTATCGGTAGGCGTGGCATCCAAATTTTTTATGAATTTGTTGGGGGCACTAGCTTAAAAACTGTGGAAGACATAGGTGTTTGTTATTTTAAACTGCGGTATGCAGTTTTTGGGGGTTCTAAGTAGCTATCTTCTCAGCAAATTTGGTAGTTCTTGCTGTAAGGGCGTGCGAAATATGTGGATTTATTGATTTTGAGCTATCGATTTGCCAGCGTCCCAGTTATCGTAGAACCCCAATGTTGACACTTTAATTTACTATGCCATAGATAAAGACACTTGCAAAGTTTCGAGTCTCTAGCTCGAGGGAGTGGAAAAAAGTTGCGAACACACGGACGGACAGACACCATGAAAGACATTGCACAAACCCAATATATACTTAACTTCGGTATCGAGTATTAAAAGGGCTTCAGCATCAGTCAATGGCAACAAATGAAAGTTAATGAAGTTAATGAAGTCAATGATTTTATTGATGTTTGTATTAGGTCAATTGTAAATAGAAATCATAACGAATATTGTCCCTCTGAAGTTGATGAATATGCAAAGCAAATGTTTCCAATTTGAGAAGATGAAGAACTGCTCATATTACTAACTCCTTGAACATCAATTGTTTTTAGAAAAACAAAAACACCTGTTCTAAGATTTTCACGTTTAATTTAAATGATGCATTTAAGCATGACTTTGTAGTCCCTGTCAATTTAAAGAAAATAATGAAGTAGATGGTCTTTCTGTTATGAACTAATTAGGAGTTATATTTATGGCTTCCAATATGTTCGACGAAAGTTCGCAATTACACCTTTGTTAAAGAACCATAGATAAATATCTTGTAGAGCCATGAGAAAAATTTTTTTTTTTTTCATTTACTTTATATCACCCTTTAAGATTTGTTACATGCGATAATGCAACATAAACTAGTTGTTGGCAATGCCGTTTTTAATATTCGTAGACAATTTCATCAAAAGCGACTCCTTGCTTTTCGTTTTCGTCATGCAAATATTGTTCTGTTATTACTTAATGACGTACATGTTCGCAAATTGATTGGAGCTGCAAGTGAGCTTACACTCAGCGTTTGCAATTACTGCTCTGTAGCAGAGAGAGCAATACTAATATTGCTATGCTCCCGCTACCGTTCTCACTTTGATTTACTATGTAGCGTAGCCATAGCCGATCGAAAAAAAAGAGAATGCTCTGCTCTGTAGTTTATTCTGTGTTCGTAGCAATAGCAAAAAACGAAAAGTTTGACTATGCTACGCCGGTGCGATGGCCGATAAGCTATAGTGAAATGAGAGCAGAGCCCATGAAAAATTTGTATGTGCCATTTTGTGTTTTTGCTGCAGTTTTGTGATCATTCTTTTCATCGCGGGTTCGTAAAGCGCCGTAATTTTCTGAACACGCAAAATAGCCGTACCACATACAAATTGTTCGTTAATTTTTTTCGTAGTTCGTGCTCAACTTTAGGCGATGTTGCAAATTCTAGCCAAGCTCGAACTAGAACATTTTAATTATTTTATTCGAGATGTACCAATTTTCCTACAGCACCATTAGCTTATCCATCACATACGTTAATGTTTGTTGTCATGCAGGCCTGTTCAACATTTCGAGTCGAAACGGAATCGAACTGGATTCTCAGTTCGATGGTTGCATGCCCAGATTTCGATCGACTTATATTCTTCTCATACTCAATATCGATACCAATTTCGTATTGAGATAAACAGCTGATTGACATTTTGTATAAGACTAATTACGATCGCTTTGGCTTTGCCACCGCACGTAAATTTTAGGTGTACAACTAAAAAATAAAACAAATGAAAAATAATATCCAGGCCCTACGAATGATAATGCAAAACTATTGCCAATAGTTTATAATTTAAGTTAAAAATAGTTTCAGGGTTTAAAAACAGACATTAATTGCATTAAAGGCACAATCGTTTTCATTTCGAGTGCTCATTGTCAGTCGTTTTCAAAACGATCTGTTTGTACTCGGAATCAACATGTAGGAATGCAAAACGCTCGGAATTGATTCGATTGCGATATCGTGTGCTGATGGTTTTTTTACTGTTGCTCTTACGCTGAGAGGCACTTCTATTGTAAGTCAAAAGGTGGGCCTGTGGCAACCAAGAACGGTAAAAGTTTGTTAGTATTTGTATGCATGTGCGTTTGTTTTATTTCTTGCTGGGCTTGCTTTACGAGATTTTTGATAGTTTTGATATTTTTTCTTTTTCTGTGTCCAGCATTTGCTTGGGTGTTGGCAAATGACATCGATTAATGAACTACTGAATGCACTATAAATTTGTATTCATCTTGCGTATCTGTATGAAAGTTGCGCTGGCAACATTTTTGGCTTGTCATAGAATCAAAATATTAAAGAGTATGTATGACCATCAATGGCAAAACTGAAATTTGTCTGTGTGTACGTCTATGTATATGCAAGTTTGGATGTGTGCGCACCAATTGTATGCACATGCATACAAATACTAATAAATTTTTACCGTGCTTGGTTGGCACAGGCCCAATAGAAGGGCCTCTGAGCGTAAGGGACACTGTAACAAAAACATCTGCACATGATATCGCAATCGTGCTGAACAAGGCAAAGCCGAGAAGGTTCCCAGCAGCGACAACATGAGACAAAAAAGCTCTTTTGAAAGCTCTTACCAATTGCACAGTCCTTATATTGTGATGTGTTTGGTAGTTGCGGCACACGCTAACCATTAGAGCTTGAAAGCTGAAATTAAAATAATTCTTTTCTACACATTAAATGAAAGGAAACCAGTTTTTCGTAAAATTAGTACCATTGTTGTTTAATAATAGATAAGGTAGTATACAATTTTGAAAATGAGATGCAAAAAACGTTATGCATGTATCACACATAGAAACGTTTTCTATGTATTTTAGGATGTTATGGTGCGACAAGACGGAGGGCGCCTAAAGACTAAGGGCCGGTTTCTCAATGCGCAGTTAAAGTGACAGTTAGTTAATCTCGGCATAAAATTAATACTCAATGCAAAGTTAACCTTATTTGATCAGAGACTATCCCTCTAATGGTGCTGCCAACCTTACGAGCAAATTAGCTGTTTGGAATGAAATATTATTTCTGACTGCTAAATTTGTAACAAATGCTTAACATTCATTTTATTGAGCCCGGCTGAAAAATTTAAACGGCAACGTCGGTAAAACGTTTCGGTTGCTGAGGAGCATGTAGTTGATGTTCTTGTGGAGTCAAATCAACATATTTTAGATAATAATAATATAAATACAATGCAAGTGTCGGGGTGAGTGAGCTGTTTGCAAAACGAGGGCTTAAGCGATGTTTATTTCGGCCCTTTAACTAAGCCTAAATGTTAGCCGGCACTCAGGCCTCTGATAAATTTATCGCTCGCCGAACCCTAAACGAACATTGAGCAACTCAATTTTGACTACACTGATGAAAGTTACGCTAACTGGACATTGAGAAACCGGCCCTAAATATTATACATACAATGTATGTTTGTAAGCAACATTTTCAATAAAGTTTAAGAACACATTTAAAATACGAAGACAATGCTGATTAGCTTAAGATTTTTATATGAAAAAAAATTAGGTATATACACAAAAACACAGTTCCGTTACTCCAAACCAATCATGAACTGTACGCGAAAGATCAAGAAATAACAATAAAAAACATCAAACAAGTTTACGTACAGCATTCTTCTACATGCAATTTTGACAATATCCAAAGAAACTAACAGTTAGGCTACGTGAAAATATGACCAGCAATTCTTTTCACACGATTTCCAGCTCCGGGTGCCAGCATACACCCCTTCAAACATTACATTACTTTCACCACACTGCACGACGCAAACCATTCACTTCTAGTGTTAACAAAACCAACAGATTAGACTTTGCAAAATCACACTTAAACATTAATATTCCGTTTTATTTTCAACTTCAAACACGAATAAAATAAATACAACCAACACAAAAAAAAAAATGTATAAATGGTAGACTAAAGCTAGTAAAATTACCTTTCCATAGGGGTTTATATATTTAGATTTTGTTTTAAACAAATATACATAAACAAACAAAATGGTGCATACGTTATTTTAGCCAATAAGGCTCGATATGTTGAGATGGGTTAGCAAACTTTCCAACATTCAATCTTGGCACCAAATGTGGTAGCTCTAGCTCAAAAGCCTGGGAAAATATAGGCGTTTCTGATTTCCAAATGCAGTGGGTTGAGGAACGGGGGGCGAAGCTCCAAAACTTTGATGCAGATCTTTGGGGGTCGTTTACAGGTTTCTTCCTACCTCTAGCTCAAACACAGAATATACACGCGTTTTCACGCTTTTGTCTTTCGCTGGTGACGGTTGTGTTTTTGAGCGCTCTCAATAAGTTATTGTTTTCTTGTGTTTGTGCACGGAGTGTTACTTGGTTTTATTTGGTAAACGATTCTAGCAGTGATCGCAAATATACGTTGTATATATTAACGTGTGCATAATAATAGTTGCTGACTTAAATAACATTTGAAGTCGCAGCAGAACCAACGCTGCAGTTGCTTTAAAAAAACATATGTACATACGTATATTTGAATTTGCTTATTCTGTGCTTGTTTTGTGTTTTCTTTCTTCCACTTACAACAAACAGCTTGTCTAATTTTCTTGCTCTTGCACTCCAGCATCAGTCCTCTCCAGCTTATGCCGCTCTTATCCGAAGCACTTTAGTTGTATCAGCCAAAGCACTCAAGCTCTCTCGCTCTCTTGGTTTTTACCGTTTTATCGTGCTCATTGCATCAACTACTTCACACTTACTTTCGTGAACCCTACATCTTTTTGATAAAGCATATTACTTTTTTTATTTTTATTTTTCAACTTAAAATCAATATGCTACTTTGATGCAGCAACAACTGCAAATTGGTTGGATCATCCAACCAAGACTTCATTATGTGCAGATTGTGTGACAATGTGATACACATGAAGTGTGTTGGCTTTACGGCCAAAATACGGGACTGCTTAATTGCAGACATAGGCCTTAAATGGTTTTGTCAGTCCTGTAATGAGGTGGAGAAAGAGTCTTTTCAATGTATGAGACAGACCTATGTAGGTTTTAATACAATGCATACTGCATTTAATAACCTTCATAACTCCTTTAAAGAGTTGCAGTCGAGCTTCAAAAAAGGCAAGTTGTTGAGTAATTCGCCGAAGCGTAAAAAGACTTCGGGGCCTTATCCGCTCAGTGTTCCTCCTGTCTTGGCCACCAATCCCCATTTGGTACCAGTCATTAATCCCCCAACGGGTTCAATTGCTAGCCCGTTAATGCTTTTTAACTCGCCGGCAAGAAATCCCAACAATAATCTTTCCCCGAGTAATTTAACATCCGAGCTTTCTCTTCCAACAGCTTGTGAAACTAGTGTTTCGTTGAGTTCTAAAAAGATACTGATTTATTCTTACGAATCCTAGGCCTTATATACTAACAAAATATCTTAGCGTAGGTCTGCGGTGGCACATTATCGCCAGCAGACAGTTGAATTTTTATTTGTTTAGGTTATTTTCTATTTTAAACATTAGCGTAGGTCTTTCCACAATCTTTGGTGGCCTTATGTTTAGTTATTGTTATCTATATTTTTAGCTCCTGCTGCAGTTGCACGCAGCTGGCTTATCTTTACAATATTTCCTTATATATAGTGGACTGTATGATATTTTGGCCGATAGTCGCGGAAGGCGAGAGTCGGCTCTATGGCAAACGTGTTCATTTATGAACAGCTTGTGTGCCTATTAAGCCTACTGAAGGTACAACAAGGGCTCACAAGCCTCTTGTTGCTGTGCCCTTGAACAAATTTATTTTCGTGTCTAGGCTAGCATCCGACACTTCGTTGGATGATGTTAGTGCCTACGTTAAAAGTAAAATAGACTCACCACTTATAACTGTTGAAAAGTTTAAGTTTAAACAAGCCCGAACCATATCTTCATTCAAATTGAGTGTTCCGCCCGAACTTTTCTCGACAATTTGTTCTGGAAAGTTTTGGCCACCTCAGCTCATTGTCAAGGAGTATGGAATAGGCGTAAAATTAATAATAACGATAGTAGGTTCAGTAGTGCACCAACTGTTAGCCATCCTGTTGCCTCAACTTCGGCGGCAAAAAACTAACAAAAGTAGTTAGCTTGGCCTATCAAAATGTTCGAGGCCTTAAGACTAAACTTTCAAAACTATATGTAAACAGCTTATCCTTTGATTCACAGATAGTTGCATTCACAGAAACCTGGTTAAAACCTAACATATGTGATTATTCCGTTTTGCGTAATAAGTATAACTTGTACAGATGCGATCGCACCTCCCGCAAGGGGGGCGGGGTTCTCATTGCCGTTGATTCTTGTATTTCCTCTGAACAGATTCACTCTCATGATCATCCAGATATTGAGTTCATATGTGTTAAAATACTATTTAGAGGCCGCTCACTGTATATTACTTGCTCTTATATCCCTCCCAATTCTGATAATAACATTTACATATCACATCTGAATTCCCTGCAGCTTGTGTCGTCGTTGTTGACGGATATGGATCAACTTATAGTGGTTGGTGATTTTAATTTGCCACATGTTGTATGGTCTGTGAATGACACATCTTCAGCGCAATTACCGGCCACTTCTGATGATTTTATCGATGGCCTTTTAGAGTTAGGCCTATCACAAGATAACAGGGTGCATAACTGTCGTAATAAAATGTTAGATTTGATATTTGTTTCTGATTCTGATTGTATGTAGTAATGTTAGTAGAGTATCCCCTCTAGTGCTTCCTGAAGATACCTACCATCCAACCTTAGAACTTTCCTTCGAACTTCTTAACCTTAGACTAGCATCTAACAATTCTTTAAAGACACGTTGCTTTCGTAAAACTGACTTTACTAAATTAAATGATTTGCTTCAGCATACTTATTGGTCTCAACTTTATTCTTGTATTTATTTTTATTTATTTTTTTATTTATTGTCAGCTATGAACAGCTGACATGAGCATAAAATTAATTAAAATAATCATAATGAAAATAATTAAGTTTAAAGTAAAATTTAAAATTATGTGAAGTGCTGAAAGTAAATTAAGGTTGAAATAAAGTTAACGTTAAAGCTCTGGGAAATTCAACAAGAAAATAAGTGGCCCAACATTTGTTGCGTGGATTGGGAAAAACCCAGAAAAACCCAATCAGACCAGTGGTAGATTAGTGATTATTGGTCACGATTAGATAAGGCAGAAAGGATAGATCGTTTTAGTACTGGAGTCGAGGTCTCCAGAGAGACAAGAGAATAAAGTTTGTTATAGTCAGAACATAATACACGGAATGGTTCATGAATTAAATAGTTGCTCGAGCAACGATCGAGGCTAAGGGGTAAAAAGTTACGTGAGGATCTAATGGGAACATTTAATTTTATTCGACTTAGAAGAACTGATGTGTCAATTTCACCATTAAGTAGATTCGTTAAAAATACTACACCATGCATAATTCTACGGTTCAACAGGGAAGGAAGATTAATTAAAAAAAGTCTACTTGAATAGGGGGGTAGGTCTATTCCAGGAACCCAGTTAAAACATCTAAGCGCAAACAGAAGAAATTTCCTCTGCACAGACTCAATTTTATCCTGGTGAATCCCGTATTGCGGGGACCAAACACAAGATCCATACTCCAGGATGGGATGTTCTAGGGATGTAAATAGCGTTTTAGTGGTGTAGGGGTCATCAAACTCTTTTGACCACCGCTTGATGAAGCCAAGAACGTTTATGTCCTTATTGACCATCGACGATATGTGAGAATCAAATTTTAATTTGCTATCAAGAATGATTCCTAAGTCTTTAATTTCAAAAACGCGGACAAGTGGTGAAGCATCAAGCACGTAGTGAGCAGTATGAGGGGTACCTCTACAAAAAGTCATGATTTTACATATTGAACAATTTAAATGAAGTAAGTTATAACGTCACCAAGCCGACAGTGCACCCAAGTCTGACTGTAGTAAGTTACAAAGAGAATCATCATTATAGCTGAAACATAGCTTTACATCATCAGCAAACATAAATACACGAGAATTAGTAACAACAGCAGGAAGATCGTTAATAAAGAGATTAAATAGCAATGGTTTTAGGTGACTCCCCCTAGGTACACCAGAGGTAACAAAAAGAGGTTTAGATACAGAAGATTTAAAAACTACTTTCTGTGTTCGGCCACACAAGTACTCAGAAAGCCACGACTGGAGTTTTGGTGGAAATCCAATAATATTTAATTTTTGAAGCAACAAAGAATGACTAACAGAATCAAATGCCTTACTAAAATCTGTGTAAACGACGTCAGTTTGCATTTTTGCCTGAAACCCTTTGATAACTAGTGAGGTAAACTCAAGAAGGTAAACTGCCATCACAATTTTTTACAAGACCTTGAATTCGCATTTGGATATCTGTGTTCCCCTCACTGTTCCTTCAAGTGAAAATAAACCACCTTGGTTTACGAGGGAACTTTCAAAATTAAAAAACGTGAAAACAAGATCCTATAAAAATTTAAAAAATCCTGAAATACTATAGATTTATCCTCGTATATAATCGCAAAGTCAAATTTTATTTCTGTAAACACTTTTTGTTATAACAATTATCTCAATCGTTGCAGATCAAACTTTTCCCGCGATCCGAAACAGTTTTATAAATTTGTAAACTCTAAACGTAAATCTTCATGCTGGCCACCCTTGGTTTACCTTGATAATACAAAAGCAAGTTCCGATCAAGCAGTGGCTGATCTATTTGCGGAGTATTTTCAATCAGTATACTCATCGAGCTTATATAGTTGCAATAATTCCTATCCTTTTCAAGTGCAAACGCCAAATTGCATATATGTCCCAGTTATAACTGAGTGTACGCTGCTAAGTGACCTTAACTCTATCAAACCAGGCTTCTTGCCTGGTCCAGATGGAGTGCCAGGTTGTATAGTTAGGTACTGTGCGGATTCACTTTGTACACCTTTACATAAATTATTTAACTTATCGGTTGACTCAGCTGTGTTTCCTGGTATATGGAAAGAATCTTTTATTATTCCACTTCATAAAAATTCTTCTAAGTCTAACGTTAAAAACTATAGGGTTATATCCAAGTTGTCTGCCATTCCGAAAGTCTTTGAAAAAATTATATGCTCTCAATTGCAGCACTTATGTTGTTCAATTTTATCCCCTTATCAACACGGTTTTGTTAGGCGAAGATCTACTACCACTTACCTTCTTGAGTTCACCTCAATTGTTATCAAAGGGTTTCAGGCTAAAATGCAAACTGACGTCGTTTATACAGATTTTAGTAATGCATTTGATTCTGTAAGTCATTCTTTGCTGCTCGAAAAATTAAATATTATTGGATTTCCAGCGAAACTCTTGTCGTGGCTTTCTGAGTACTTGTGTGGCCCAACACAAAAAGTGGTTTTTAAATCTTCTGTATCCAAATGTATTTTTGTTACCTCTGGGAGTCACCTTGGACCATTTGCTATTTAACCTCTTTATTAACGATTTTCCTGCTGTTATTACTAATTCTCGTGTATTTATGTTTGCTGATGATGTAAAGCTATGTTTCACCTATAATGATGATTCTCTATGTAACTTACTACAGTCGGACTTGGGTGCACTGTCGGCTTGGTGACGTTATAACTTACTTAATTTAAATTGTTCAAAATGTAAAATAATGGCCTTTTGTAGAGGTACCCCTCATACTGCTCACTACGTGCTTGATGCTTCACCACTTGTCCGCGTTTTTGAAACTAAAGATTTAGGCATCATTCTTGATAGCAAATGATTGATGGTCAATAAGGCCATAAACGTTCTTGGCTTCATCAAGCGGTGGGCAAAAGAGTTTGATGATCCCTACACCACTAAAACGCTATATACATCCCTAGTACGTCCCATCCTGGAGTATGGATCTTGTGTGTGGTCCCCGCAATACGGGATTCACCAGGATAGAATTGAGTCTGTGCAGAGGAAATTTCTTCTGTTTGCGCTCAGATGTTTTAACTGGGTTCCTGGAATAGACCTACCCCCCTATTCAAGTAGACTTTTTTTAATCAATCTTCCTTCCCTGTTGAACCGTAGAGTTATGCATGGTGTAGTATTTATCACCAATCTACTCTTGTCTCTCTAGAGACCTCGACTCCAGTACTAAAACGATCTATCCTTTCTGCCTTATCTAATCGTAACCACTAATCACTAAACTAACACTGGTCTGATTGGGTTTTTCTGGGTTTTTCCCAATCCACGCAACAAAGGTTGGGCCACTTATGTTCTTGTTGAATTTCCTAGAGCTTTAACGTTAACTTTATAACTTTTTCAACCTTAATTTACTTTCAGAACTACATATAATTTTAAATTTTACTATAAACTTAATTATTTTTATTAAAATTATTTTAAATTAATTTTATTTTCATGTCATCTGCTCATAGCTGACAATAAAACAATTACCGTTTTTAGCGAAGCGTTGGGGCGGCTAGGGCAGTATCGGTAAGCGTGGCATCCAAATTTTTTATGCATTTTTTGGAAGGCTTTCATCACCTATCTTGGCACTTAATTTGGTGGCTTAAGCTCTAAAGCTGTGGGCGTTATAGGCAGTTATGTTTTTTTTAACTGCGAGGCTGGGGCGGAATGGGTGGGCGGGGCTCAAAAATTTTTATTCCATTTTTAAAGGGTCGGTAACAGTTATCTTTCTACCAAATTGACTACAAAGTGACTCTAGCTCAAACACGCATTACCGTTTCCAGCGAAGTGTTATGGCGGCTAGGGCAGTATGAATAGGCGTGGCATCCAAATTTTTTATAAATTTTATGGGGGCGCTAGCTTAAAAACTGTTGAAGACATAGGTGTTTCTTATTTAAACTGCGGTATGCAGTTTTTGGGGGTTCTAAGTAGCTATCTTCTCCGCAAATTTGGTAGTTCTTGCTGTAAGGGCGCGCGAAATATGTGGATTTATTGATTTTGAGCTATCGATTTGCCAGCGTCCCAGTTATCGTAGAACCCCCATCTTGACACTTTAACTTACTATGCCATAGATAAAGATACTTGCAAAGTTTCGAGTCTCTAGCTCGAGGGAGTGGAAAAAAGTTGCGAACATACGGACGGACAGACACCATGAAAGACATTGCACAAACCCAATAAAATCCTTACCTTCGGTATCGAGTATAAAAAGGGGTACTGAATTATAGGTTTTGTTTAGTAACTGAGCTTCAGCATCAGTCAATGACAACAAATGAAAGTTAATGAAGTCAATGATTTATTGATGTTTGTATTAGGTCAATTGTAAATAGAAATTATAACGAATAGTGTCCCTCTGAAGTTGATGAATATGCAAAGCAAATGTTTCCAATTTGAGAAGATGAAGAACTGCTCATATTACTTACTCCTTGAGAAAATACATATACATTGAAAATCAATTGTTTTTAGAAAGAGCAAAACCACCTGTTTTAAGATTTTCACGTTTAATTTTAATGATGCATTTAAAGAGCATGACTTTGTTGTCCCTGTCAATTTAAAGAAAATAATGAAGTAGATGGTCTTTCTGTTATGAACTAATTGGGAGTTATATTTATGGCTTCCAATATGTTCGACGAAAGTCGGCAATTACACCTTTGTTAAAGAACCATAGATAAATATCTTGTAGAGCCATGAGAAAATTTATTTTTTTTTTCATTTACTTTATATCACCCTTTAAGAATTGTTACATGCGATAATGCAACATAAACTAGTTGTTGGCAATGCCGTTTTTAATATTCGTAGACAATTTCATCAAAAGCGACTCCTTGCTTTTCGTTTTCTTCATGCAAATATTGTTCTGTTATTACTTAATGACGTACATGTTCGCAAATTGATTGGAGCTGCAAGTGAGCTTATACTCAGCGTTCGCAATTACTGCTCTATAGCAGAGAGAGCAATACTAATATTGCTATGCTCTCACTACCGTTCTCACTTTGATTTTCTATGTAGCATAGCCATAGCCGATCGAAAAAAAAGAAAATGCTCTGCTCTGCTCTGTAGTTTATTCTTTTGTCGTAGCAATAGCAAAAAACGAAAAGTTTGACTATGCTACGCCGGTGCGATGGCCGAAAAGCTATAGTGAAATGAGAGCAGAGCACATGAAAAATTTGTATGTGCCATTTTGTGTTTTTGCTGCAGTTTTGTGATCATTCTTTTCATCGCGGGTTCGTAAAGCGCCGTAATTTTCTGAACACGCAAAATAGCCGTACCACATACAAATTGTTCGTTAATTTTTTTGTAGTTCGTGCTCAACTTTAGGCGATGTTGCAAATTCTAGCCAAGCTCGAACTAGAACATTTTAATTATTTTATTCGAGATGTACCAATTTTCCTACAGCACCATTAGCTTATCCATCACATACGTTAATGTTTGTTGTCATTCAGGCCTGTTCTACATTTCGAGTCGAAACGGAATCAAACTGGATTCTCAGTTCGATGGTTGCATGCCCAGATTTCGATCGACTTATATTCTTCTCATACTCAATATCGATACCAATTTTGTATTGAGATAAACAGCTGATTGACATTTTGTATAAGACTAATTACGATCGCTTTGGCTTTGCCAACTAAAAAATAAAACAAATGAAAAATAATATCCATGCCCTACGAATGATAATGCAAAACTATTGCCAATAGTCTATAAATTAAGTAAAAAATAGTTTCAGGGTTTAAAAACAGACATTAATTGCATTAAAGGCACAATCGTTTTCATTTCGAGTGCTCATTGTCAGTCGTTTTCAAAACGATCCGTTTGTACTCGGAATCGAAATGTAGGAATGCAAAACGCTCGGAATTGATTCGATTGCGATATCGTGTGCAGATGGTTTTTTTACTGTTGCCCTTATGCTGAGAGGCACTTCTATTGTAAGTCAAGCGGTGGGCATGTAGCAACCAAGAACGGTAAAAGTTTGTTAGTATTTGTATGCATGTGCGTTTGTTTTGTTTCTTGCTGGGTTTGCTTTTCGAGATTTTTGATAGTTTTGATATTTTTTCTTTTTCTGTGTCCAGCATTTGCTTGGGTGTTGGCAAATGACATCGATTAATGAACTACTGAATGCACTATAAATTTGTATTCATCTTGCGTATCTGTATGAAAGTTGCGCTGGCAACATTTTTGGCTTGTCATAGAATCAAAATATTAAAGAGTATGTATGACCATCAATGGCAAAACTGAAATTTGTCTGTGTGTACGTCTATGTATATGCAAGTTTAGATGTGTGCGCACCAATTGTATGCACATGCATACAAATACTAACAAATTTTTACCGTGCTTGGTTGGCACAGGCCCACCGCTTGTCTTACAATAGAAGGGCCTCTGAGCGTAAGGGCCACTGTAACAAAACCATCTGCACGTGATATCGCAATCGTGCTGAACAAGGCAAAGCCGAGAAGGTTCCCAGCAGCGACAACATGAGACAAAAACGCTCTTTTGAAAGCTCTTACCAATTGCACAGTCATATTGTGATGTGTTTGGTAGTTGCGGCACACGCTAACCATTAGAGCTTGAAAGCTGAAATTAAAATAATTCTTTTCTACACATTAAATGAAAGGAAACCAGTTTTTCGTAAAATTAGTATCATTGTTGTTAAATAATAGATAAGGTAGTATACAATTTTGAAAATGAGATGCAAAAAACGTTATGCATGTATCACACATAGAAACGTTTTCTATGTATTTTAGGATGTTATGGTGCGACAAGACGGAGGGCGCCTAAAGACTAAGGGCCGGTTTCTCAATGCGCAGTTAAAGTGACAGTTAGTTAATCTCAGCATAAAATTAATACTCAATGCAAAGTTAACCTTATTTGATCAGAGACTATCCCTCTAATGGTGCTGCCAACCTTACGAGCAAATTAGGTGTTTGGAATGGAATTTTATTTCTGACTGCTAAATTTGTAACAAATGCTTAACATTCATTTTATTGAGCCCGGCTGAAAAATTTAAACGGCAACGTCGGTAAAACGTTTCGGTTGCTGAGGACCATGTAGTTGATGTTCTTGTGGAGTCAAATCAAAATATTTTAGATAATAATAATATAAATACAATGCAAGTGTCGGGGTGAGTGAGCTGTTTGCAAAACGAGGGTTTAAGCGATATTTATATCGGCCCTTTAACTAAGCCTAAATGTTAGCCGGCACTCAGGCTTCTGATAAATTTATCGCTCGCCGAACCCTAAACGAAAATTGAGCAACTCAATTTTGACTACACTGAGGAAAGTTACGCTAACTGGACATTGAGAAACCGGCCCTAAATATTATACATACAATGTATGTTTGTATGCAACATTTTCAATAAAGTTTAAGAACACATTTAAAATACGAAGAAAATGCTGATTAGCTTAAGATTTTTATATGAAAAAAAATTAGGTATATACACAAAAACACAGTTCCGTTACTCCAAACCAATCATGAACAGTACGCGAAAGATCAAGAAATGACAATAAAAAACATCAAACAAGTTTACGTACAGCATTCTTCTACATGCAATTTTGACATGTAAAACCTCGTTCTGGTAAACCAAAATAATTTAATCCACGTCGGGAATGCAATATTGTGTGTACTTTTGTCCAAGATCCAAAGAAACTAGCAGTTAGGCTACGTGAAAATATGGCCAGCAATTCATTTCACAAGTTTTTCAGCTCTGGATGCCAGCATACACCCCTAAAAACATTACATTACTTCCACCACACTGCACGACGCAAACCATTCACTTATACTGTGAACAAAACCAACAGATTAGACTTTGCAAAATCACACTTACACATTAATATTCCGTTTTATTTTCAACTTCAAACACGAATAAAATAAATACAACAAACACAAAACAAAAAAAAATGTAAAAATGGTAGACTAAAGCTAGTAAAATTACCGTCCATAGGGGTTTATATATTTAGATTTTGTTTTAAACAAATATGCATAAACAAACAAAATGGTCAAAATTTGAGCCACATTAATATTCGGTTTTTTTTCCTAAATATCAATTTTAACAAGAAAAATACATAATCTTATATTTTGTGTGACACCCAGTATCGCTTAGGAGTTTTGGCTTTGTATAATTTTTGTGTATTCATGCCTTATTTTACCCCAATATTCCATAAGCCGTTTCTTTAAGATGGATATGGACGATATTCTCGTTTTGTGCACCCGGTGGTGCACTTTCCCGACGTGGATTTAACTTTTTCGGTCTACTAGAACGAGGTTTTACATATCAAAATTGCATGTAGAAGAATGCTTTACGCAAACGTGATTGTTGTTTTTTCTTGTAATTTTTTGTTCTTTCGCGTTAGGAGTAACGGAACTGTGTTTTTGTGGATATACCTAATTTTTTACATATAAATATCTTAAGCTAATCAGCATTTTCTTTGTATTTTATAGGTGTTCTTAAACTTTATTGAGCCACTGTAGATAATTATTTTATCACTGGTGTATAAATTTATTTCTAAAATGAACGTGGTTAACAGAACTTTTTATTAATAGCGTTCGGTTAAGCAAATTTATTTGGAGATGCTAAATCATATATGTAGTTTACAATGTTTTTGTTTCATATTCGCAAGTGCATGCTATCACAAATATGAACATACTTGAAGAAATTCATTAAATAAATAAGATAAATGTGTACCAATATGCCAACGAATGCAAACGCACTCATTTAATTTTTTTTTTTAATAACAAACGTTACCTTCTGGTATTTATTTTATTTTTTAATGAACAAAAACAAATTAAGCCGCGAAAACCACACAACCTATTATTGATTTAAGTCAAATGGTATCGGTTGGTTTGAAAAGACAGACAATAAAATGAAAAGCGATTGCTTAATTCGTATAACAGTAGAAAATAGAATATTCTTGTTCTCGTCGTACGCTTTATAAAATTATTCTGTTTTGGGCTTTGAGAGACACAATTCCCGACTCCGCCCAGTATCAATAGTTAACTAAGTATTTTCTCGAGCACTGGGCTTACACTTTTCAGCACTGTGCTGTTAGTTTTTTACAGCACTTGGCAAAATTAGTGATGTGTAAACATTTTTGTCATCGATTTAACCTTAATACTGCATTTACAATTAAGTTGCTAAAAATAAAATAGTTTACATTGGTCTTGAGAAAGAGCTGTTTGTTGTTTACCTTTTCACGTGTGACAAGCTGCTGCTCTTGTATTTTTTGTGTCAGCACCTCAAAATAAACAGATTTATAGGGCATTTACATTACAGTGAGTTTGCTATCGATATCTTCATCGACTCAATAACTCAGAATTGGTGTTTACATTGGCTCAAAAGTGAGTTATTGCGTTAAGCGTCAACAGCTGTGTTTTGCTTGCAGTCGAAAAATTGAACAAATTATTAATAACAAAGTAATAAATAAGAACAAATTATGTATGATTGCATCTGCGATGGAGCAAAACAACGCAATGATTATGAGTGCTATGAATATGGGTGGGAAATCTTCGGGAACATTAGATTTGCTAATGACTTCCCAAATAATAGCTTGTTGCTGCATTTTGCATAATTTTTGCAATATGCATAACAGCTCAGTGAGCGACAACTGGCAACGTGAAGCTCAAAATTCACATCAAAATGATCAGCCAGAGTTTGAGGATTGGCTTGGAAATATTAATCCAAGTGCTGAAACAATAAGGCAAGCCCTAGCAATTAATTTCATCAACAATAATTCTATTTAAATAAATAAATTTTATTCATAAAAAAAAATAGCATTTATGTATTTTTAATTGTTATTCGCCTTCATTAACTCAAGCATTTCTTTTTGAAAATTATCAGCGCGATCTGCCATAAGCTTCATTACTTTCAACTTTTCCTTCTCTATTTGAACAAATTGAGCCATATCATCAATTCTTCGTCGCTTTGGTTGTGAAGGCGAGTCTGTAGTTGAGGTTTCGGTTTCTGTTGTGCTGCCGTGGTCTTCTTCAATTAGGTGGGAGAAGTCTGCAAAATTTTGATTATTAATACAAATATCTAATATTGTTATAATGCAATGTATCACCTGTGCTATCAATTGGACTGCATTCCAATGCGCTGGAAGTTTCGAGAACACTCGCCATAGCATTGTAATACTCTCAGGTTGAGGAAGTGCCACCTGATGCTCCCACTTTAGCACGTTCAGCTCTATAAATATATATTAATAATTATATAAATATGTTTTTATAAGGATAGTTTTTTTTTATTTCAAACTGACCTGTACTTCTTCATGAGGTTCTCCAATTTGTTTTTTATCTCAAAGTGAGACGGTCCAAACTCTTTCATATTTTCCGCGTTTTTCTTATGGATATGTGAATTTTTGCGTGCTCCACGAAATCCATCAATATTTTCCTGCCATAACTCAATTAACGTGTGTGTGGCAGCAGTTGACCACACAAATCCCCGATCAGAACCTTTAATTTGGTTGAAATAAGTTTAAAATGTATAGCATAGTAAAAAACCCCTAACTTACCATTTTTTTGAGACATTTTTGCCAAATTTTAATTTTTTTAATTTCATTTATCTAGTGGTGATAGTTCGAAAATATACTTAAATGGGCAGCACTTTTAAGTAAACCGAATGTTTATCGAGTACAAGCAACTGCATCCAAACTTTACTCAACTTTTTGTCACCACTACTTTTTGTATGGGAAAAAAGCTGCTTGTTGCCCTTAACGCACTAACTCAAATAAGCAGTGCCAGTGTAAACGCCGTATTAATCCTCTTTTTGTCTCAAATCAAATAGAAATTGAAATGTTTCATTACCATATGATTCACAAAATTTTAGTTGAAAATATTTGATTAAAAAACCGCACCAATTATCTGCCGATATTAGTACTTTGAGAAAAAAAATCGATACATCGATAAAAAAAAACACTACCGATTCTACCGGTGATAAACGGGTAACAAAAATCAAAAAATATTCTTTGATTATTTGATTTTAGTACCTTTAAGCGAAATGTGAGTGACTTTGCTTGCAGCGCCATAATACAATCGCCTTTTGCAATTTACTTGAAATGCTGTTCTACGACATACCCATATATAGATTGAGGTCACAAATAATTATTTATTATTGACTACAAAAGTTTATTCACTTTTACAGCCTTTAACAGCTGATACTTGAACTAGTGGTTCTATCAGTGTTTAATACGCGAATGCTACTTTTTAAATAGAAAAGATTCACTTACAACCAAAAGCATAAACGTAGTCTGCTGCAGCATTCATGTCAAATGATTGTATTTCCATTGAGCTATTCTTTGTGTAATAAAAGTTGATTTAACATGAATTTTGTTGACGATGGGCTGTGACGTAGTCTAACTGAACGCTGCAAAAAAAAAAAAAATGCAATGCTGCGTTGTAAGCAATAAGCAGCGTTTTGGCATACAATTATTAAAAAAGTATATGGTGACGAAAAGTTAAGTTTCGTTTGGATTCAATTGCATGTATGACTGTCGTCATTACTGGCTTACAAATAGATATAAAAATAGATACTCATCGTATTTTTAATAGTGTTGTTTAGTGAGCATGTTCACTTGTTGGGACAAATCAAAAGATAAATTGCTTTGCGACTTAATGCTTAAAAAACTATTGCAGTATTTGCATTTGCTTCTTGTGCGCCTCAAATCATTGAAATAAATTCAAATTTCGCAATGCCAATTTATTATTATTGGTTGAGTTCTATTTTTTGAAACAATTTGTTTTGGCGCCAGCACAAATTCAGCGGTAATGAACCAAAACATTTAAATGAGCGGTCACCAAGAGAACCTCTGTGAACATGGAAACTGATATGTATGTCAAGTTAGCAACGGTTCGCCAGCAACGATTTTTGGAACTTTGTTCATGAGTCGGAACCACGTATGATCATTGGCATTGTTAAACATTTTTCTGAATGAAACTTAATAAATATTATTGCAAAAATGTTTAAAAATGTATTATTTATTGTTTTAATGCATCGTTGGGCATATTCCAGCTTTTAATATGGGTAAAACGAGCGATTGAAAAATCACACTTCCAGCATTTTTTAAATATCTCAACTTAGAAGGGATGGCGTCGAATGAAACTTATAACTAATTTAAGCCTTTTATTTCACCTATTTAATAAAAAAATTTGCAGGAAAAAGAAACAGCACTTTTTGAGGAATTTGCGAAAGAGTGCATCTACCTCGGTTTTAGCCCCATACAAAATGACCGCCAAAATCAATGCGTGGTTCTCAAACGTATACATCGTTTCTCTGACAGCATGGCGTCGGATGAGGCATATATTAAATTAAAGCTAGATGCTTGCAGAAGCTATTAAAGTTAAATTTAGATAAATTAAACAGCCAGTTATTGAGAAAATTAATTAATTGTTAATTGACCTCAAAAAGTTCATGTGAAAATTATCGAGCTTGTAGTTCGTGCATGAACAGAACAGTTGTCCAGCAGAAAGCTGACTGATATGGCGCTGGTTCGATTAATATGTTCACTGCGGAAAGCTAACCGGTACATATTATGTATTAAATTGCAAACAAAGGCTGCCGGACTAACAAATTATATTTCTAAAATTAGCTTTTTTCAATTAAAAATACCATATACTAACTAAAATCATGCATTAACAACATTTTTGTAACATTCTTCAACCATTTACCGTGCCCCGTATCCCTTACTACCATGCAACTGACGCCATGTCGAGGAAAAAAATATAAAAGTTAGCAACGATTTTCCTTTTTGAGTATAATAATGCCACCTAGTTACATACATGGTTGCACGTTTCGTTGGCTGAAATGTCATAAAATGCATAATACTATTTACACAGCAGATGCACGGTAAATGGTTGAAGAATGTTACAAAAATGTTATTTATGGTTGATTTTAGTTAGTATATGGTATTTTTAATTGAAAAAAGCTAATTTTAGAAATATAATTTGTTAGTCCGGCTGCCTTTGTTTGCAATTTAATACATAATATGTACCGGTTAGCTTTCCGCAGTGAACATATAAATCGAACCAGCGCCATATCAGTCAGCTTTCTGCTGGACAACTGTTTTGTTCATCACGAGCCACAAGCTCGATAGACTTTTTACATGAACTTTTTGAGGTCAATTAACAATTAATTAATTTTCTCAATAACTGCCTGTTTAATTTTTCTAAATTTAACTTTAATAGCTTCTGCAAGCATACAAGCTTTTATTTAATATATGCCTCATTCAACGCAATGCTGTCCGAGAAACGATGTATACGTTTGAGAACCACGCATTGATTTTGGCGGTCATTTTGTATGGGGCTAAAACCGAGGTAGATGCACTCTTTCGCAAATTCCTCAAAAAGTGCTGTTTCTTTTTCCTGCAATTTTTTTTATTAAATAGGTGAAATAAAAGGCTTAAATTAGTTATAAGTCGCATTCGACGCCATCCCTTCTAAGTTGAGATATTTAAGAAATGAGGGAAGTGTGATTTTTTAATTGCTCGTTTTACC
This sequence comes from Scaptomyza polygonia, assembly GCA_035044585.1. Lineage (NCBI taxonomy): Eukaryota > Metazoa > Arthropoda > Insecta > Diptera > Drosophilidae > Scaptomyza > Scaptomyza polygonia. Next base: position 253,963 of record JAWNNU010002190.1, read on the forward strand.
CATATTAAAAGCTGGAATATGCCCAACGATGCATAAAAACAATAAATAATAAATTTTTAATTATTTTTGCATCAATATTTATTAAGTTTCATTCAGAAAAATGTTTAACAATGCCAATGATCATACGTGGTTCCGACTCATGAACAAAGTTCCAAAAATCGTTGCTGGCGAACCGTTGCTAACTTGACATACATTGGATATACTGATATACTGATACTGATATCGCCAACCAAAGAATATTCAAGACAAGGTATACTAATAGGCTATTCACACTAGGGGACATATCGGGGAACGATGAGAAGATGTGAAATTGTGTTCACATTGCAACATTTAACATTTAACATCTTGCGTCTTCTTCTTCATTTGTAAAAGAAAACGCTTATTTCACTACGTATTTTTTTTGTTGTAACAAAATATTACAAAAGAATGGATAAAAGAAATTTATAGATAATATCTATAGTTGCTCAGCAACAGGGTATGATTGTTGATCTTCCTTACTATTTAAATAAACCCTGTGAAGACGAGGATTTCGAATGCAATGCCTCGGAGGATTTGGGCGCATGTAAGTGAAAATAAAAATTAATAAATACTAGGTAAATGATAAAAAAAACTTTAAGATGCGGTTTGGTGAGTTTTGGGAAAAGGATATTCCCAAAAATAATGAAGCCTTTTTTAAAGAAAGTTTTCGGATGGAGAAGGCGTCATTTTCGTTACAGGTGCAGAGGTTGGGAGTTTTAAGGAGGCCGTTTAGATACGCAAAAGAGTACGAAAAGCGCATAGCCATCGCACTGTACGCCTTGGGGAGTGCAGCCGAGTATCGGACTGTGGCACGGCTGTTTGGTGTTTCGCCACATAGTGTATGCAATATTCTGCACGAGTTTTGTCCAGCAGTTGCTGTGGAATTTGGCGAAGATTATCTGCCATAAAAGTTTTTAACAGAATGTATGGTGGATGAATGCGTCGCAGGGTTTGAAGCCCTTGGATTTCCACAGTGCATTGGAGCGATTGGTAAACAAAGTTGTTAAGTAGTCAATGTTGTTTTTAACAATATCTTTTATTATTAAGATGGATGTCATATAGAGGTCGTAAATCATCAATACACTCTGCCCACAAGTCCAGCAGGAGTGCTTCCTTTTCGGGCGACCATATTGTTCGATTTGCTGTACATTTTCTTTCTAAATTCGAAAATATTATGAAAATAACATAAATAATTTGCATTTGAGTTACCGTTGTCGTTGCCCGCCATGATTTATTTGCCATTCATTTGCGTAGACATTGTTTACATTTTGGTTGTGAATGACAATTTTTTAGTGGTGGAATCAAAAATATCGAAACTAACTAAATAAAAACACTTGGATTAGGAACATTTCCAGAAGATGTTGGAATATTTTGAGAAAACTTGGAACGGGTACTTCATACGTAACATCTTTGATGTAAAATGTTAAATGTGCCCTAGTGTGAATTGGGTATAAGCCGGCACTCTCGCATCGGTTAAGTTTATAGCACGCTAAGCCCTAAACGAACATTGAGAAACTCAATTTTGACTAAACTTGGGATAGTTACGCTAAGCGGACATTGAGAAATCGGCCCTAGGTGACATCTTAATTGTTCTTTGATAATGATTATTGTACTCTTTAATCAACTGCTTATACATTTCGATCCAATTATATGTTCCATTGAAGCTGAACTCTTTCCACATCATCTCCTTTAAATTTCTATTAAAACGCTCAACAATTGATGCTTTAAGAACACTAAAGCTTGAGTAATGACTGATGTTATATTTTTTACACAGCTTCGTAAAATCAGTATTAAACAAGTAGAAACGTTGCAGTCGGACGCACCCGACTGCGGTATACTCGATACCAGTAGTAAAACAGATTAAAAGAGAGCTGATTGCAATGGTGTGCGGATACGGCAGGGGTGTACGCTGCCTCAAAGATTGTATCCTCATACCAAATTTGGTGACTCTAGCTCAAAAATAGTCAAATTAGTGGGAAGGGGGGATGGGGTTGGTAAGGGTGGGCGTAGCGTCCAAAGTTTTGCTGCAGATCTATTTATGATGTAAATTGCTATCCTCATACCAAATTTGGTGACTCTAGCTCAAAGTTAGTAGAATATGGTGGAAGGGGGGCTGGGGGCGGTATGGGTGGGGGCGCCATCCAAAATTTTTGGGTTTCTTCACTTCCAATCTTGGCAACAAATTTGGCGGCTCTAGCTCAAAAGCTGTGGAAAATATAGGCACTTTTGATTTCAAAATGCAGTGGGCTAGGGAACGGGGGGGCGTGGCTCCAAATTTTTGATGCAGTTTTTTGGGGATCGTTAACAGCTATCTTGGAACCAAATTTGATGGCTCTAGCTCAAAAACTGTAGAAGATATGGGCATTCTTGGGGTTAAACTGCGGGGGGGCTGGGGGCGGTATGGGTGGGCGTGGCTCCAAAATTTTCGGTATCGAGTATAAAAAATGTTCACGCATCGAAGGGTTAAGAACGGATTTCAGCCATAGTTCTTCCTTTACAAACACAAACCCATATACTCTTTTAGCCTATTCACACTAGGGCACATATCGGTGAACGATGAGATGTGAAATTGTGTTCACATTGCAACATCTAACATTTAACATCTTGCGTCTTCTTCTTCATTTGTAAAAAAGACGCAAATTTCACCACGTATTTTTTTTGTCGTAACAAAATATTACAAAAGAATGGATAAAAGAAATTTATAGATAATATCTATAGTTGCTCAGCAACAGGGTATGATTGTCGATATTGCTGACTATTTAAATAAACCCTGTGAAGACGAGGATTTCGAAGATGAGCAACTTTATGCACTTGTTGCAATGCCTCGGAGGATTTGGGCGCATGTGAGTGAAAATAAAAATTAATAAATACTAGGTAAATAATCAAAAAACTTTTAGATGCGGTTTGGAGAGTTTTGGGAAAATGATATGGTGGATGAATAAGTCTCTTGGTTTGAAGCGCTTGGATTTCCACAGTGCATTGGAGCACTTGGTAAACAAAGTTTTTAAGTAGTTAATGTTGTTTATTATAATATTTTTTATTATTAAGATGGATGTCATATAGAGGTAAAGCCATCAGCTGAAGAGGCCACAGACCACGCATATCATCAATACACTCCATCAACAAGTCCAGCAGGAGTGCTTCCTTTTCGGGCGACCATATTGTTCGATTTGCTGTACATTTTCTTTCTAAATTCGAAAATATTATGAAAATAACATAAATAATTTGCATTTGAGTTACCGTTGTCGTTGCCCGCCATGATTTATTTGCCATTCATTTGCGTAGACATTGTTTACATTTTGGTTGTGAATGACAATTTTTTAGTGGTGGAATCAAAAATATCGAAACTAACTAAATAAAAACACTTGGATTTCCAGAAGATGTTGGAATATTTCGAGAAAACTTGGAACGGGTACTTCATACGTAACATCTTTGATGTAAGATGTTAGATGATAAATGTGCCCTAGTGTGAATTAAGTATAAATATATCCTGATTCTATATTGATTCTATATTGCTAACACTGTTTTTGAGTCAGCCTCTCTCAGAACCACAGTAACCCATTCTCTTTAAAAGTTAAATGAGAGCCCTGTTTAATTGTGTGCGTTTTACATATTCAAAGGAGTGCATGTATGCTAATCATTTTGCTGCTGGCAAAAGGCGGAACCAAACGATGATTTCTACCTTAACGACTCACTGCAGTATAATAGGGCGTATACATTACAGTGAGTTTGCTATCGATATCGTCGTCGACTCAATAAATCAGAATTGGTGTTTACATTGGCTCAAAAGTGAGTTATTGCGTTAAGCGTCACCAGCTGTGTTTTGCTTGTTGTTTGTAAAAGTCGAAAAATTTTATTAATCAAAGTAATGAATAATAACAAATTATGTATGATTTCATCTGCGATGGAGCAAAACAACGCAATAATGATGAGTGTTATGAATATGGGTGGGATCTCTTCGGGAACATTAGATTTGCTAAGGAATTCATGCAGTCGAGACATTTGGAAACTCTTTCATTTGTTCCGCCATTTTGTAAATGTGCGAGTTTTTGCGTGTTCCACGAAATTCATCAATTTTCTCCTGCCATAGCTCAATTAACGTGTTTGCGGCAGAAGTGGACCACACAAATCTCCGATCAGACCCTTTAATTTGGTTGAAATGAGTCCAAATGTATATCATGGCAAAAAGCGGCAGCTACAAATACTCTGCATTCGTTCAAACACAGCTACAATGCTCTTCCTACTGATGTTACAACAGCCATAAAGCCAATCTATGAAGATTTGAGCAAAGACGAACTTTTAAAGCGGTGTCTTGGAGGTTTCACGGAAAATAACAACGAGAGTCTCAATCAACTTATTTGGAAAATATCTCCAAAATCAGTAAGCGGAACTGCAATCGTTGTTGAAATTGCAGCAAATGTGGCAGCATGCATTTTCAATGAAGGATGTTTTGCTGTTGTCTTTTTTGGATGAAATGGGCATCTCTACCGGCCCAAGTGCCCACCAGTGGGCCCGCCTAACTGATGAACTACGAATAACCCGAGCGAACGAAGAAGCTGCGCGTACAACAAAAGATGGTAGAATTCAACGTAGACAAGAGCAAAAAGATGCATTGGATATGCTGAGTGACAGTGTTTCACTGTATGGAGCTGGCATTGATGACTCTATGTAAGTATAAAAATTAATATTCTTTTATTGATGATTTATTTCGAATTTTCACGTATGAAAAACTTTAAATCGATTTTCCCAAAAACGTCTTTTTTGAAGTTTGTGAACATCAGAACTCAAAATCTTCTGAACCGATCCTTTTGAAAATTTGAACATTACTTCTTCACATAAATCAACGGGTAATCAGCAAGAGTTTTTTTTTTCATCTTTTTCTATTTTTTAATAACAAATTAACCGCGATTTTTTTAAACTAAAATCGCGTTTTTCACTTCGAAGTGCTGTAAAAAATAGAAAAAAAAAAAATCTTGCTATTACCTCGAGAAATACATATCCTTGAAAATGCATATAAATTTTTTTGTTTTAGATAATCCGGTTACGAGTTATAATGTACACCGCAAAACCAATTAATATTTTTCTTTGAAAATTTTTTGTGACATACTTCAAAAGTTGTACAATAATATGTAATAAAATTTAATAAAATTATATTGTTGATTTCGCCGAAAAAAAATCTTAAAAATATTCGTTTTTCTCGCCTTTAAAACCCTACCCCGCCCTTAACTTTTTTATTTTTAATTTTATTTGTTTTGAAGTAGCAACAACAATTTCGGCAATTAAAGTAAATTATTCTTGCATATTAAATATCTGATAACTAGTATTTGAGGTTTTGATGCATTGCTACCCGGGTTCAACACCGCGTCAGAAGTTTATTTTAACTTCTATTTACTTGTAAATTTTTAATTTTATTTGTTTTGACGTAGCAACAACAATTTCAGAAATTCTGGTTTATTATTATTGCATTTTAAAAATCTGATAAGTAGTCTATCGAGCCTTATTTGCAAAAATAGCGTATGCGCCATTTTCCGAAAAATTTTTTTTAATGCAAATTTGTTTATAATTTACCAACCGCATCTGCACACATTTTACATTTTAATTGTACATATTAACGGAGATATTAGTCTGTCAATTATAACGTAAGCGACACTCGCTTTTTTTGTTGTCCGCGAAAATAACGTAAGCGACACAAAACCAAATATGTACATATGTATGGAAGTGCATCGAAGAGAACTGTTCAAACCAAGATTAAGCTAAACCGAATGAGAGATGAAAGGAGAACGAAAAAGTACCGTTGATCTTATATCTGACTAGAATCTTTGCAAATTTTCGACTTAGTTTAGTTAAAGATTTTGAATTGAAACGTTAAACTAAATACAGTACAAAGTACATATACTCATATATTAAACTTAAAACATTAAAGTAAGTAAAAATTGTTTATTGTTATTTAATCTTTTGTGCTAGTTCTCTGTCCTAGAAAAATATGGTCTGTTCAGTGTTGTATGTTACAAGTTTTCAGTTGCTAATTTTTACATATTTTGCTCAAGGTTATCGCAATGTCACTTGTGCCATACAGCGAAGTGAATGCGAATCAAACCCAGATATCGATTCAATTGAAAAAGAGACTTGCATTGGCAAGCGTGGCTACAAAAATCTAAAGAAAGGGAACGGAATTCCACAAATCCAATATGCTATGTAGATGTGCTCAAATTAATCCCTGTTATAATAAAAAATGCGGTAATAACTGTTTCTCTAAGTTTAGTGAAGATCGGCAATCCCTCAATAAACACTTCTGGGGAATGAGTAAAAGTAAACAAAAGATTTGGTTGGCCTCATGTATTGTTAAAAAGGACGTGCAGAGAGTGCAGAGCAGTAGACGCAAGTTAACTTATGAGTATTCCATACATATTGGCGAAATTGATTGCAAAGTTTGCCAACAATTTATTTTAAAAACCTTAAATATTTCACAACAAATGATAAGAAGCATTGTTCTGAATAAGAAGACAATGAATAATAGGGGTTTTCACACGCAACGTTGTTATTCGTTATTCGTTATTCGTTAAATTTGTTAAAGGTTGCCAACTGTGAAGACTCGTTTTTTACGTCAGCTGTTAATCGTTAAAATACCTACTTTCAATCAATTATTTGCAACACAACTGACAAAACACAAAGCATAAAACAGCTGATTAGTGTTTTACCGAATAACAAGTAATTTGTCGGGGCTGCCAGCTCGTTAAAGTGTTATTCGTTAAGCCGGCATTTTGTTAAATTAACAAAAACAAAATACATGTAGAACTTTAACGAATAACGAATAACGAATAACAACGTTGCGTGTGAAAACCCCTAATATTAATATGCAAAAGAAAAATAGGCATAGCCACTCAGATGAAGGAACAGTTGCGATTATAAAAACTTATAGCGAGACATTACCAGCTGTACCATCGCACTATTGCCGCAATAAGAACAATAAATTATATTTGCCCAAGGAGTTCGGCAATGTTTCGAATTTATTTAAATGTTACATTGAAAATTTAAAAGAAAGAGAAATATTGGACTTCTCACTGTCTTTACAAGTGTTTCGCAAAATTTTCAACAATGATTTCCACATTGGATTTCATTTGCCAAAAAAAGACAGATGCAGTAAATGCGACCTAGCTAAGTACACCTTAATTGAATCGGAACAATTTAAGAGCCATATAAGAGACGAAAATGAAATCAAAAGTATTTTCCTGAAAGAGCAAAAAATCATATAAGAAAATATATTTTTTCTTTGCGCAAGCTTTGATCTTCAGAAAGTATTAAAAACTTCACATAGCAAAAATATCACATTTTTTTATGCCAGAAAATATGCTTATTACAATTTGAGTATTTACGAAAACGGCACCAGAAATGGATATTGCTTTCTATGGGGAGAAAAATATGGGCGACGTGGATGCAACGAAATTTGCACTGCCATGTATAAATACCTTTTAATTTTAGATGGAATGAATACTACCAAGAAAATCTGTTTGTATTGCGATAGTTGCGCAGGACAAAATCGAAATAAGACCATGTTGACCATAATTTCTTATTTTATAAATTCATCGATGTTTGTTGAATCTATTAAGATTACATATTTGTTGCCAGGTCATACAATGATGCCAGTTGATTCGGTTCATAGCACAATAGAATCGTTTACTCGAAATAGAACAGTGTGGGCTCCTAGTGAGTGGCAAACAATTATTCGAAGTGCAAGAACAAACCCTTACCCATATAAATACATACCTCTAGAAAATTCAGATTTTTTAAGCCGGAAATTACTTTCGAATGAACTTAAATCAAAAGGTAATAAAATAAATATACAGGCCTGTTCTACAATTCGAGTCGAAACGAAATCGAAATGGATTCTCATTACGATGGTTGCATTCCCAGATTTCGATCGACTTATATTCTTCTTATACTCAATTTTGATACCAATTTTTTATCGAGACAAACAACTGATTGAGTAAATCAAACAAAAAAAATAAAAAGTGCGTTTATTTAAATAAGCTATTAAACATGCCGGCAGCACTTATATTAGCAGCAAGAGAAAGAGAACGTCTTGCTAAATTAAAAGCTAGAAGCATTAATCGATTGCTACGAGCCCAAGAAAGCACCAACGTTATGGAAATGTTGGACTCTAAGTAAGTTGGTCGTTATTCTCATGGTAAACATTTATATTTATAGATTTCAGGAGTCGTTTTGGGTTAGTAAACAATAATCGGCTCATCGACCCAACAACGAAGCTTGCAGCAACTCTACGCTTTTTAGCAACTGGCACATATCAGCTAGCAGCGGCAAAAGATTTCAACATCACCATAGGCAGGAGTACTTTCTCAAAAGAGCTACATAACGTCATCAACGCTCTTAAATCCTGTATATGTAAAGAACATATTAGCATGAAGATGTCTGCCGGCAAAAAAGTTGAGTCGAAACTGTTTTTTTTTGTTGAGAAATTTGGATTTCCGGGTGTCGTTGGTTGTGTTGATGGAACCCATTTAAAGCTAGTAAGGCCTAAAAATAACGAATCTTTGTATTTGAACAGAAAAGGATATTTTAGTATAAACGCAATGGTGGTGAGTTCCATATAGATTTACTTAGTTTCTCCTTTTCATTAAATTGGAGGCCCACATGCATTCAAGTTTTTGGCAAGTGCTTCCCACATTGCACCAATTCCCACCTTATCCCCTTTGGTAAAACCTTTTGCCACGTCCGGGTTTTCCTTCATGAAGCTCAATAGCAAGTTTTCTTGCTCTGCGTTTCGTTTTTTCCCCCGAAAAACGCAAAAAATCTTATTAAACGTTCACAAATAATTATTCGTTTACTTACATTTTGAATATATGATTGAGTTCAGCTATTAACCGCACCGATAATTCATAAATACTCGATAGATATACTTATACTCGTGTAATTACTCGTTTTTGCTTGAGCTAAACTTTAATCATATATAGTAATCAAGTTTTTATAGTTATTTTAAGAAAAATCTTTTGTAAATAAAAACAATAAAAAACACATCTAATTGTTTGGTTAAACATGACAACTCTACTTTTTGTGTAAGACTGATTCCGATCGCTTTGGCTTTGCCAACGCAAATAAATTTTAGGTGTACAACTAAAAAAAAAGTACAAATGAAAAATATTATGTTTATACTACCCCTCTAACTTGGACTGCATCAAGCAGATTGAGGCAAAACTCTAAAATTTGTATTTTACAGTTATTCTTTGCCGCTACACCAATTCAATCATACTCAGATAAATATGTATATGAAATTTTTCAGTCGGTCCACGACAGCACTCTAAATTTCTTCGTAGGTCGAGACCAGCGCAGCACTGCACGCTGCATTTGTTTGCATGTATTTAACTGGCAGAAATAGATACCCGTGCCTATAGATGTTAACACATCAAAAATATACATTTACATATACATTTACATATTATTCAAAATATACTAATTGTTTTAAATTTTCAGATGCTATCAAAGCAGACGATGTTAATGAGCGCATCTACATTAAACTTATAAGGCAAGCGTTCAAAATGCACAAGGGTCGTTTCGCAAAAAAAACTAATGAGTGTGGTTGACACTCCCCATTTATTTGAAACGCTGTTAGCAAGAAATAGAATGTTAGGCACAGAAATCCAAAATTTGATACTTACCATTACACTGGCAAAAGCTAACATAGTAAATCCCACAATACTTGATCATGCCGATCTTAAATCACTTGTCGAACAAGACACTCCAATAGTTAGCTTAATAGAAGCATCTAGAATCAGGGTCCTTCAGTCCGAGAATATTGTCCATATACTAATAGCCTATCAAAAAGTTAAGTCTAGATGCAAAAAGATCACCGTCTATCCGGTTTCTCATCGACAAACCATCCTTCGACTCGACGAGGACACACAGGCGGAATGCGAGAAGGACACTTTCGCAGTAACGGGATGCACCGAAACCACGCATAACACATTTTGCGAACAATCCCGACAAGAGACGTGTGCGAGCTCACTTCACGCAGGAAGCACTGCAAATTGCCACACTCAACACAGCCACCTGAGGGCGATAATGCCCGTAGATGACGGCGTTGTGATCGTTAACGAGGCTACGGCAAGCATCCGAACAGATGACGGCGCAGATACAACCGTTACAGGAACATTCCTTGTAACATTTGAACGTTCTGCGATTGTAAATGGAACAAAGTTTCTGAACATGCGCGAGTCGATAAGCAAACAACCTGGCGTCGTGAGATCACATAACACATATTGCACTCACACATTATATGACACTAAGCAACTAAGAAGTTTTGTATAAATAAGAAATCGGCCCTAGGTGACATCTTAATTGTTCTTTGATAATGATTATTGTACTCTTTAATCAACTGCTTATACATTTCGATCCAATTATATGTTCCATTGAAGCTGAACTCTTTCCACATCATCTCCTTTAAATTTCTATTAAAACGCTCAACAATTGATGCTTTAAGAACACTAAAGCTTGAGTAATGACTGATGTTATATTTTTTACACAGCTTCGTAAAATCAGTATTAAACAAGTAGAAACGTTGCAGTCGGACGCACCCGACTGCGGTATACTCGATACCAGTAGTAAAACAGATTAAAAGAGAGCTGATTGCAATGGTGTGCGGATACGGCAGGGGTGTACGCTGCCTCAAAGATTGTATCCTCATACCAAATTTGGTGACTCTAGCTCAAAAATAGTCAAATTAGTGGGAAGGGGGGATGGGGTTGGTAAGGGTGGGCGTAGCGTCCAAAGTTTTGCTGCAGATCTATTTATGATGTAAATTGCTATCCTCATACCAAATTTGGTGACTCTAGCTCAAAGTTAGTAGAATATGGTGGAAGGGGGGCTGGGGGCGGTATGGGTGGGGGCGCCATCCAAAATTTTTGGGTTTCTTCACTTCCAATCTTGGCAACAAATTTGGCGGCTCTAGCTCAAAAGCTGTGGAAAATATAGGCACTTTTGATTTCAAAATGCAGTGGGCTAGGGAACGGGGGGGCGTGGCTCCAAATTTTTGATGCAGTTTTTTGGGGATCGTTAACAGCTATCTTCCCACCAAATTTGGTGACTCTAGCTTTAACTCTTTGGAAAATACACGCATTCCCGTTTTTAGTGAAGCATTGGGGCGGTTTGGGGCAGCTTGGGCAGTATGGATTGGCGTGGCATCCAAAGTAGAAGATATGGGCATTTTTGGTGTTCAACTGCGGTGGGCTGGGGGCGGATAGGGCAGTATAGATGGGCGTGGCATCCAAAGTTTTTATGCATTTTTTTGGAGGTTGTAATCACCTATCTTGGCACAAAATTTGGTGGTTCTCGCTTAAAAACTGTAATAGATATAAGCATTTCTGAAGAGGCCACAGACCACGCATATCATCAATACACTCCATCAACAAGTCCAGCAGGAGTGCTTCCTTTTCGGGCGACCATATTGTTCGATTTGCTGTACATTTTCTTTCTAAATTCGAAAATATTATGAAAATAACATAAATAATTTGCATTTGAGTTACCGTTGTCGTTGCCCGCCATGATTTATTTGCCATTCATTTGCGTAGACATTGTTTACATTTTGGTTGTGAATGACAATTTTTTAGTGGTGGAATCAAAAATATCGAAACTAACTAAATAAAAACACTTGGATTAGGAACATTTCCAGAAGATGTTGGAATATTTCGAGAAAACTTGGAACGGGTACTTCATACGTAACATCTTTGATGTAAGATGTTAGATGATAAATGTGCCCTAGTGTGAATTAAGTATAAATATATCCTGATTCTATATTGATTCTATATTGCTGTAAACTCTCTATTTATTCGTAAAACGATTAACGATTATATTTATAATAAATGTTTCCTTTCTTGGTTGCACGCAATTGCGTGCGCTTGACATCAGGGGAACCGGAAAAGAGAGCGAAATCAGTTAAGTGTGGCCAAACCACACTTAACACTTAAAAACTTAACACTTAAAACTAACATCGGTACTTAAATACTATCTTACAATATATCGATACACTAACATAAAATAGGCAGGTTTAACATAAATACAATTATAAAAATACTTTACAACTCGGCCGTCCTGACAACGGAATCGACCTCGATTCCACGTACAAGGCTCAGGGCCATACCAGACGGTGGGTATTGCCTGCGGTCAAACGTCAAAAGCACAATTTTCATCAGGAGTAAGCCAACATTTTAATTTTGATGACTCCAGCACACCGGATGACATACCGATCATTCGGAAGTTTCTTATGGATGACATAGGGACCACGGAATCGCTTAATGAGTTTTTTGTTTACACCAGCCGTCGTATCAACATTTTTGATAACGACAAAATCACCTTCTTCAAAATTAACAGCCGGTCGATGATATTTATTAAAGTACTCTGTGCTATACTCTTGAGATTTGACAATGTTCTGCAAAGCAATCTTACGGGCATCTACTAGGGACACTTCATCAATCAATCTATCATCTAAATGCTCAGTCAGCTCATCTACAACAGCGCCACGCTGTTCGACACCAAAAAGAAGGACGGAGGGTGTAAATTTAGTTGTGGAATGGATTTAATTATTTAAGGCGAACTCAATTTTCGGAAGTTGTTCCACCCAATTGGCATGATCCAATGGTTCAGCCAATTTACCCAGCATGGGACCTAAGACACGGTTGACGCGTTCCACTTGACCCTTAGCACGAGGTGAGGCAGTTGCATTCTGGACATGGACGATATGACGGGACTGCAGAAAATCAGCAAACTCAGCGGAAGTGAAGCACGTACCTCGATCACTAACAATTCGACGGGGTCGACTGAAGTTTGGAAAATACTGCGTCTCTAGAGTGTGACATGCTTCTCGGGAACTCGTAGTAGCGGCAGGGTACAATTTAACAAACTTCGTAAAGGCATCAATAACGACTAGCAGATATTTTTTCCTGGACTGTATTGACGGAAGGGGTCCTAAGTGGTCAATATGAAGAGTATCAAACGGCAGAGGAATTTTCGGAATACAATGCAGGGTAGCGTTATTATTATTAGCGGAAGCAGAATAATAAATGCACTTGAGACAGTTTTTAATAAAATTATTAACGTAAGATTTCATATAGGGAAACCAATAATGTTTTTTAATCTGCGTACAGCATTTCTTAGTGGACAAATGACCTAGCTTTTCGTGCGCGGTTCGTATGACACTATTAATCATTTCGGCAGGGACATAAAGTTGAAGTACGTCGGTTGGTGATCGGCGATACACAACACCATCTTGTAATTCAAACCCAGCCATCTCTTGGTTCTCCAAGACACTCCGAAGTTTGACAATTTCTGGATCACGGTTTTGCGTCAGTTGTAGTTGGAAATCCAGGTTCAAGTCATCCACATATGCCGAAGTGTCTAGCCTACTAAGTGCATCAACATGGGGCATAGAGATGCCGGACCGATGTACAATAGTATAATTATAATTTTCCAATAATAATGCCCAGCGGGCAATTTTCGCGGAAGATCCACCGTTCTTCAGTGTTAACGCTAACGAATTACAATCTGTAATTATCTTAAAAGGTATAAACTTCAGGTATGTCTCAAAACGCTTTAAGGCATATACAATGGCCAGGGTTTCTAATTCATAGCTATGCAATTTGGATTCTGGGGCGGAAGCGGTCTTTGAAAAATAGCACACAGGATGAAACTTATCATCAGTTTGTTTCTGCAACAGCATCGCTCCAAAACCGGCGGAACTAGCATCACAATGTAATTCGGTTTCTGACTTCGGGTTATAAATAGACAACACAGGTGACTCTATCAGTTTGGACTGCAGTGTTCGGAAGGATTCAAGACACTCATCAGAGAAAACATAAGGGGCATCTTTTTTCAGCAGACGCGACATCGGATAGGCAATTTTGGCAAAGTTGGGTACAAAACGGCGGAAGTAAGAAAAGAGACCCAAACAGCGTTCCAATTCTTTCCTATCCCGAGGTTCTGGCAGACTCTCTATGGCTTGAAGATGAGCTGGTTTCGGGGTGATACCGGAAGAGTTTGCTAAATACCCCAAATATTCTAACTCTTTGTGCGCAAAACGACACTTTGACAATTTAAGTTGTAGCCCATTCACTCGTAAGGTATAAAGTGTCTCTAAGCACTTGCAGATGGGTTTCAAAATCACTCGACGCAATTAAGATGTCGTCCATATAAATCACTAGTTGGCCTCTATTGATTAAGTCCTTCAGCACAAAGTACACAAATCTAGCGAAAACTGGGGGGCCATTGCATAGTCCAAACGGCATGCGAACGTACTCAAATTGTCCGTCGGGTGTTACAAAGGCAGTGTATTTTATCGAATCAGGGTGCATCTTAACATGGTGAAATCCACTTTCTAAATCTAGTACAGTAAAGAACGATTTACCCCCCAGGTGTTCGATGCAATCCTCTAACAGCGGAATAGGGAAGTGGTCACGGACTGTAATTTTGTTCAGCGGTCGATAATCAACACATTTTCTTAAGGTATTATCTTTTTTTCTCACGGGCACTATAGCGGAAGCGTAAGGAGAACTACTATGACGGATAATGCCAGCCTCTAATAAATCATCACATATCTGGCGCACTTCGTTGCGCTCGTGATGGGATAGTCGGCGGGGACAGCAGAAAATGGGGGTCTGACTTGTCAATTCAATTTTCATCTCGTAATTAGTAGGTCTAATCAGTTCTGCAGGGATATCAACATAAGAGGCGGAAATAACAGACTGCAGCTTTGCAGCTTGTTCTGACGACAGGGTAGACTCTATATTAAATTCATCTTCATTAACAACAGGTAACTCAATTGCATTAATAGCCGCTAGGGCATCACTCAGCGAATGTTCAGACATGACGGAATTATTTATCTCAGTGGTACACGATTGTGATTCGGCAGGCATAGACTCATTTTCATTAAGCGACCGTGTTGGTTCTTTTGGGATTACCGTGCGTTTGACATCTGTTCTACACAAATCAAGTGAATTAAGGACAGCAGTGAGTTTCATGTTACAATTTACTTGCGGTTTATTAAAGGTTAACAATTGACTCTTTGAGTATCTTATTTTAAATTTACATAAGTTAATACTCATTTTCTCAAAGAAATCTCTGCCCAAAATCATTGGCAGATCTGTGGCACTGTTAGGCAGTACATCACATTTGATTAATACTGTTCGATTAAATAGGCGGACGGCATAAGGGACTTTTCCCAGAGACACCAGTTGACGGTTTCCTAAACCACGGCAGTTCAACGGTGTTCGTTTGAATTTAAATACGGAAGGCACCTCGGATTGTCGAATAAAACTTTTAGGACTACCCGAGTCAAGGAGAGAGAAAATCTTTGTAAACTCACTGCTTTTCACTTGATTTGACACAAAGGCAACACTCACCATCTGTAGATGTTCAATTTTATCAACTAACGTATGCAACTCGTATGGGTGACGTCGTCAGCAGCGGTAGCACTGGAAGCGATGACCTTCGCAATTTTAAACGGGCAGTTCCTATAAATATGGTCAATTTTTTCACACTTAAAACATGAGTTGGCTGGTCTCAGAGGTTTCGGGCACTGGGATTTGTAATGTCCAAACGAGGAACAGTTGTAGCACCGCACATCTTTCGCGGCAGGGACGGCAGTTGTAGACTGCGGAGGGACAATAGTAGCGGCAGGTTGTCGAGGCAGAGACTGGGTAACGGCAGCCACTTGTCTACCCGCAGTAGATTGGACTCGACGTCTTTCGTACCTCTCCAGGAGCGTCTTCAGGTCGTACACGGTCCTGGCTGCATACAGCATGCCCACTGCCGACGAGTTGTCTCGGAGTCCATCAATGATGAGATCCACCAACTCAGCCTCCGGAATTGTGGCATTCATGGCGATCTCCTGCATCTCGATGGCATACCGAAGGTATCCCTCTCCAGGCTTAAGACGTCGGTTCCGCAGGGCTGCGTACACTTCTTCTGTGCTCTTTGATCTTCCGAACTCATTTATTAAGATTTCCTTTAGCTCTTCATAGCTGCGCACAGTGAGTGTACGCATGAGGACTGCCGCCGTGCCTTCCAACAGCCGACGACATGCAACAAATCGCAAACGGTCATCCAGTTGGAGTATTTCACAGGCGTCCTCCAAGTCGCTGATCCACTTGTTTACATCGTAAGCGTTGTCTGCCGAAAACCGCGGTACCATGGACTCGATCACACTAATGTCTGTTACCCGCTGACTGGGGACGCCAGGAGACACATCGATCTGCTGTTCCAAACTTGCAATTTGCTTTTGCAATTCCAAGACTTCCTTTTGTTTACGTAAGTAAGCTAAATGCTCATCCAGATTCAAAGACACGGGAAGCGGGGTGACCGCCAGAACAGCAGACGGCAAGACAGCAGCCGGCACAGTTGACAGCAACATTGACTCCGAAACGGCAGACAGCGAGGCGGCAGCAGGAGCATATGACTGCAGAGTTGACGCTGAAACGGCAGACAGCGAGGTGGCGGCAGTAGCATATGACGGCAAGGTTGACGCTGAATCGGCAGGCAGCGACGCAGCAGCAGGAGCATATGACGGCAGAGTTGAGGCTGAAACGGCAGACAGCGAGGTGGCGGCAGGAGCATATGACTGCAGAGTTGAGGCTGAAACGGCAGACAGCGAGGTGGCGGCAGTAGCATATGACGGCAAGGTTGACGCTGAATCGGCAGGCAGCGACGCAGCAGCAGGAGCATATGACGGCAGAGTTGAGGCTGAAACGGCAGACAGCGAGGTGGTGGCAGTAGCATATGACAGCAGAGTTGGCGCTGTAACGGCATGCAGCGAGTCGGCAGCAGAACTGGTCGACGGCAAAGTTGACGCTGAGACGGCAGGCAGCGAGGCGGCAGCAGGTCTGGTCGACGGCAAAGTTGACTCTGGGACGGCAGGCAGCGAGGCGGCAGCAGATCTGGTCGACGGCAAAGTTAACGCTGGGACGGCTGGTAGCGAGTCGGCAGCAGACTTTGACAATTCTGACACTAGTTTGCGTATTTGTATTATCGTTGACAGCAGCGGCACTTCCACATTGTGTGCCTTCGGCAGTTTTATCATTTCATCCTTATTCAGGCCCATTGTTGTGAATTGGGCGTTGAATATTTATTGGGCGTTGGGCGTATCCCACTTCTGAGCTGTAAACTCTCTATTTATTCGTAAAACGATTAACGATTATATTTATAATAAATGTTTCCTTTCTTGGTTGCACGCAATTGCGTGCGCTTGACATCAGGGGAACCGGAAAAGAGAGCGAAATCAGTTAAGTGTGGCCAAACCACACTTAACACTTAAAAACTTAACACTTAAAACTAACATCGGTACTTAAATACTATCTTACAATATATCGATACACTAACATAAAATAGGCAGGTTTAACATAAATACAATTATAAAAATACTTTACATTGCTAACACTGTTTTTGAGTCAGCCTCTCTCAGAACCACAGTAACCCATTCTCTTTAAAAGTTAAATGAGAGCCCTGTTTAATTGTGTGCGTTTTACATATTCAAAGGAGTGCATGTATGCTAATCATTTTGCTGCTGGCAAAAGGCGGAACCAAACGATGATTTCTACCTTAACGACTCACTGCAGTATAATAGGGCGTATACATTACAGTGAGTTTGCTATCGATATCGTCGTCGACTCAATAAATCAGAATTGGTGTTTACATTGGCTCAAAAGTGAGTTATTGCGTTAAGCGTCACCAGCTGTGTTTTGCTTGTTGTTTGTAAAAGTCGAAAAATTTTATTAATCAAAGTAATGAATAATAACAAATTATGTATGATTTCATCTGCGATGGAGCAAAACAACGCAATAATGATGAGTGTTATGAATATGGGTGGGATCTCTTCGGGAACATTAGATTTGCTAAGGAATTCATGCAGTCGAGACATTTGGAAACTCTTTCATTTGTTCCGCCATTTTGTAAATGTGCGAGTTTTTGCGTGTTCCACGAAATTCATCAATTTTCTCCTGCCATAGCTCAATTAACGTGTTTGCGGCAGAAGTGGACCACACAAATCTCCGATCAGACCCTTTAATTTGGTTGAAATGAGTCCAAATGTATATCATGGCAAAAAGCGGCAGCTACAAATACTCTGCATTCGTTCAAACACAGCTACAATGCTCTTCATACTGAGGTTACAACAGCCATAAAGCCAATCTATGAAGATTTGAGCAAAGACGAACTTTTACAGCGGTGTCTTGGAGGTTTCATGGAAAATAACAACGAGAGTCTCAATCAACTTATTTGGAAAATATCTCCAAAATCAGTAAGCGGTACTGCAATCGTTGTTGAAATTGCAGCAAATGTGGCAGCATGCATTTTCAATGAAGGATGTTTTGCTGTTGTCTTTTTTGGATGAAATGGGCATCTCTACCGGCCCAAGTGCCCACCAGTGGGCCCGCCTAACTGATGAACTACGAATAACCCGAGCGAACGAAGAAGCTGCGCGTACAACAAAAGATGGTAGAATTCAACGTAGACAAGAGCAAAAAGATGCATTGGATATGCTGAGTGACAGTGTTTCACTGTATGGAGCTGGCATTGATGACTCTATGTAAGTATAAAAATTAATATTCTTTTATTGATGATTTATTTCGAATTTTCACGTATGAAAAACTTTAAATCGATTTTCCCAAAAACGTCTTTTTTGAAGTTTGTGAACATCAGAACTCAAAATCTTCTGAACCGATCCTTTTGAAAATTTGAACATTACTTCTTCACATAAATCAACGGGTAATCAGCAAGAGTTTTTTTTTTCATCTTTTTCTATTTTTTAATAACAAATTAACCGCGATTTTTTTAAACTAAAATCGCGTTTTTCACTTCGAAGTGCTGTAAAAAATAGAAAAAAAAAACTTGCTAATTACCTCGAGAAATACATCACCTTTAAAATGCATATCAATTTTTTTTTGTTTTAGATAATCCGGTAACGAGTTATAATGTACACCGCAAAACCACTTTTTTCAAGGCACCTCTGGAGATTCACCGTCACCGGCTTATTTATTAATATTTTTCTTTGAAAATTTTTTGTGACATACTTCAAAAGTTGTACAATAATATGTAATAAAATTTAATAAAATTATATTGTTGATTTCGCCGAAAAAAAATCTTAAAAATATTCGTTTTTCTCGCCTTTAAAACCCTACCCCGCCCTTAACTTTTTTATTTTTAATTTTATTTGTTTTGAAGTAGCAACAACAATTTCGGCAATTAAAGTAAATTATTCTTGCATATTAAATATCTGATAACTAGTATTTGAGGTTTTGATGCATTGCTACCCGGGTTCAACACCGCGTCAGAAGTTTATTTTAACTTCTATTTACTTGTATATTTTTAATTTTATTTGTTTTGACGTAGCAACAACAATTTCAGAAATTCTGGTTTATTATTATTGCATTTTAAAAATCTGATAAGTAGTCTATCGAGCCTTATTTGCAAAAATAGCGTATGCGCCATTTTCCGAAAAATTTTTTTTAATGCAAATTTGTTTATAATTTACCAACCGCATCTGCACACATTTTACATTTTAATTGTACATATTAACGGAGATATTAGTCTGTCAATTATAACGTAAGCGACACTCGCTTTTTTTGTTGTCCGCGAAAATAACGTAAGCGACACAAAACCAAATATGTACATATGTATGGAAGTGCATCGAAGAGAACTGTTCAAACCAAGATTAAGCTAAACCGAATGAGAGATGAAAGGAGAACGAAAAAGTACCGTTGATCTTATATCTGACTAGAATCTTTGCAAATTTTCGACTTAGTTTAGTTAAAGATTTTGAATTGAAACGTTAAACTAAATACAGTACAAAGTACATATACTCATATATTAAACTTAAAACATTAAAGTAAGTAAAAATTGTTTATTGTTATTTAATCTTTTGTGTTAGTTCTCTGTCCTAGAAAAATATGGTCTGTTCAGTGTTGTATGTTACAAGTTTTCAGTTGCTAATTTTTACATATTTTGCTCAAGGTTATCGCAATGTCACTTGTGCCATACAGCGAAGTGAATGCGAATCAAACCCAGATATCGATTCAATTGAAAAAGAGACTTGCATTGGCAAGCGTGGCTACAAAAATCTAAAGAAAGGGAACGGAATTCCACAAATCCAATATGCTATGTAGATGTGCTCAAATTAATCCCTGTTATAATAAAAAATGCGGTAATAACTGTTTCTCTAAGTTTAGTGAAGATCGGCAATCCCTCAATAAACACTTCTGGGGAATGAGTAAAAGTAAACAAAAGATTTGGTTGGCCTCATGTATTGTTAAAAAGGACGTGCAGAGAGTGCAGAGCAGTAGACGCAAGTTAACTTATGAGTATTCCATACATATTGGCGAAATTGATTGCAAAGTTTGCCAACAATTTATTTTAAAAACCTTAAATATTTCACAACAAATGATAAGAAGCATTGTTCTGAATAAGAAGACAATGAATAATAGGGGTTTTCACACGCAACGTTGTTATTCGTTATTCGTTATTCGTTAAATTTGTTAAAGGTTGCCAACTGTGAAGACTCGTTTTTTACGTCAGCTGTTAATCGTTAAAATACCTACTTTCAATCAATTATTTGCAACACAACTGACAAAACACAAAGCATAAAACAGCTGATTAGTGTTTTACCGAATAACAAGTAATTTGTCGGGGCTGCCAGCTCGTTAAAGTGTTATTCGTTAAGCCGGCATTTTGTTAAATTAACAAAAACAAAATACATGTAGAACTTTAACGAATAACGAATAACGAATAACAACGTTGCGTGTGAAAACCCCTAATATTAATATGCAAAAGAAAAATAGGCATAGCCACTCAGATGAAGGAACAGTTGCGATTATAAAAACTTATAGCGAGACATTACCAGCTGTACCATCGCACTATTGCCGCAATAAGAACAATAAATTATATTTGCCCAAGGAGTTCGGCAATGTTTCGAATTTATTTAAATGTTACATTGAAAATTTAAAAGAAAGAGAAATATTGGACTTCTCACTGTCTTTACAAGTGTTTCGCAAAATTTTCAACAATGATTTCCACATTGGATTTCATTTGCCAAAAAAAGACAGATGCAGTAAATGCGACCTAGCTAAGTACACCTTAATTGAATCGGAACAATTTAAGAGCCATATAAGAGACGAAAATGAAATCAAAAGTATTTTCCTGAAAGAGCAAAAAAACATATAAGAAAATATATTTTTTCTTTGCGCAAGCTTTGATCTTCAGAAAGTATTAAAAACTTCACATAGCAAAAATATCACATTTTTTTATGCCAGAAAATATGCTTATTACAATTTGAGTATTTACGAAAACGGCACCAGAAATGGATATTGCTTTCTATGGGGAGAAAAATATGGGCGACGTGGATGCAACGAAATTTGCACTGCCATGTATAAATACCTTTTAATTTTAGATGGAATGAATACTACCAAGAAAATCTGTTTGTATTGCGATAGTTGCGCAGGACAAAATCGAAATAAGACCATGTTGACCATGATTTCTTATTTTATAAATTCATCGATGTTTGTTGAATCTATTAAGATTACATATTTGTTGCCAGGTCATACAATGATGCCAGTTGATTCGGTTCATAGCACAATAGAATCGTTTACTCGAAATAGAACAGTGTGGGCTCCTAGTGAGTGGCAAACAATTATTCGAAGTGCAAGAACAAACCCTTACCCATATAAATACATACCTCTAGAAAATTCAGATTTTTTAAGCCGGAAATTACTTTCGAATGAACTTAAATCAAAAGGTAATAAAATAAACATACAGGCCTGTTCTACAATTCGAGTCGAAACGAAATCGAAATGGATTCTCATTACGATGGTTGCATTCCCAGATTTCGATCGACTTATATTCTTCTTATACTCAATTTTGATACCAATTTTTTATCGAGACAAACAACTGATTGAGTAAATCAAACAAAAAAAATAAAAAGTGCGTTTATTTAAATAAGCTATTAAACATGCCGGCAGCACTTATATTAGCAGCAAGAGAAAGAGAACGTCTTGCTAAATTAAAAGCTAGGAGCATTAATCGATTGCTACGAGCCCAAGAAAGCACCAACGTTATGGAAATGTTGGACTCTAAGTAAGTTGGTCGTTATTCTCATGGTAAACATTTATATTTATAGATTTCAGGAGTCGTTTTGGGTTAGTAAACAATAATCGGCTCATCGACCCAACAACGAAGCTTGCAGCAACTCTACGCTTTTTAGCAACTGGCACATATCAGCTAGCAGCGGCAAAAGATTTCAACATCACCATAGGCAGGAGTACTTTTTCAAAAGAGCTACATAACGTCATCAACGCTCTTAAATCCTGTATATGTAAAGAACATATTAGCATGAAGATGTCTGCCGGCAAAAAAGTTGAGTCGAAACTGTTTTTTTTGTTGAGAAATTTGGATTTCCGGGTGTCGTTGGTTGTGTTGATGGAACCCATTTAAAACTAGTAAGGCCTAAAAATAACGAATCTTTGTATTTGAACAGAAAAGGATATTTTAGTATAAACGCAATGGTGGTGAGTTCCATATAGATTTACTTAGTTTCTCCTTTTCATTAAATTGGAGGCCCACATGCATTCAAGTTTTTGGCAAGTGCTTCCCACATTGCACCAATTCCCACCTTATCCCCTTTGGTAAAACCTTTTGCCACGTCCGGGTTTTCCTTCATGAAGCTCAATAGCAAGTTTTCTTGCTCTGCGTTTCGTTTTTTCCCCTGAAAAACGCAAAAAATCTTATTAAATGTTCACAAATAATTATTCGTTTACTTACATTTTGAATATATGATTGAGTTCAGCTATTAACCGCACCGATAATTCATAAATACTCGATAGATATACTTATACTCGTGTAATTACTCGTTTTTGCTTGAGCTAAACTTTAATCATATATAGTAATCAAGTTTTTATAGTTATTTTAAGAAAAATCTTTTGTAAATAAAAACAATAAAAAACACATCTAATTCTTTGGTTAAACATGACAACTCTACTTTTTGTGTAAGACTGATTCCGATCGTTTTGGCTTTGCCAACGCAAATAAATTTTAGGTGTACAACTAAAAAAAAAGTACAAATGAAAAATATTATGTTTATACTACCCCTCTAACTTGGACTGCATCAAGCAGATTGAGGCAAAACTCTAAAATTTGTATTTTACAGTTATTCTTTGCCGCTACACCAATTCAATCATACTCAGATAAATATGTATATGAAATTTTTCAGTCGGTCCACGACAGCACTCTAAATTTCTTCGTAGGTCGAGACCAGCGCAGCACTGCACGCTGCATTTGTTTGCATGTATTTAACTGGCAGAAATAGATACCCGTGCCTATAGATGTTAACACATCAAAAATATACATTTACATATACATTTACATATTATTAAAAATATACTAATTGTTTTAAATTTTCAGATGCTATCAAAGCAGACGATGTTAATGAGCGCATCTACATTAAACTTATAAGGCAAGCGTTCAAAATGCACAAGGGTCGTTTCGCAAAAAAAACTAATGAGTGTGGTTGACACTCCCCATTTATTTGAAACGCTGTTAGCAAGAAATAGAATGTTAGGCACAGAAATCCAAAATTTGATACTTACCATTACACTGGCAAAAGCTAACATAGTAAATCCCACAATACTTGATCATGCCGATCTTAAATCACTTGTCGAACAAGACACTCCAATAGTTAGCTTAATAGAAGCATCTAGAATCAGGGTCCTTCAGTCCGAGAATATTGTCCATATACTAATAGCCTATCAAAAAGTTAAGTCTAGATGCAAAAAGATCACCGTCTATCCGGTTTCTCATCGACAAACCATCCTTCGACTCGACGAGGACACACAGGCGGAATGCGAGAAGGACACTTTCGCAGTAACGGGATGCACCGAAACCACGCATAACACATTTTGCGAACAATCCCGACAAGAGACGTGTGCGAGCTCACTTCACGCAGGAAGCACTGCAAATTGCCACACTCAACACAGCCACCTGAGGGCGATAATGCCCGTAGATGACGGCGTTGTGATCGTTAACGAGGCTACGGCAAGCATCCGAACAGATGACGGCGCAGATACAACCGTTACAGGAACATTCCTTGTAACATTTGAACGTTCTGCGATTGTAAATGGAACAAAGTTTCTGAACATGCGCGAGTCGATAAGCAAACAACCTGGCGTCGTGAGATCACATAACACATATTGCACTCACACATTATATGACACTAAGCAACTAAGAAGTTTTGTATAAACAATGCTGACGCGCTATAATTCAGTTCAGCGCTCTGCGCTAAGAACGGACGCGGCGGTAAGCTGACATTTCATATTCGAAATGTTGACTGCTCCACATAAAATGCTGAATCGGCTTGCCGATTGTAGCTTGTGGCGTGATGCATTGTAGCGACAGGGTAAAGTTACATTCCATTCTGTATTTGTAGTTTTAGTCTTTATTCAATAATTCTATTCTGTCAACTATACAGGCAACATCTGAATATTTTTCAAAAAAGTTTTTACAAAATAAATATTTTTGTCGATAATAACATAAGCTTTTTACTGTGCTACGTTTGCACATTTCTCGGCATTTTGGACTCTGTTTTGTGCAGTGTCGGCTTAAGCAATTCATCTGCCATTATTAGGAATAAAGCGTTGAATATCTTTACTTAGCCCGTTGGGCTTATCGGGCGCCCCACCGCTGTTATTGACAGAATAGCGTCAGTAGCTACTTAAATTCAACTCTTGGCTGGGACCTTGGCGATTTACATGAACACTTCAAGTCATGCTATTACCTCCGGACTTATTGCAAAACAGCACATTAAGCCGGCAGCCATGTACAAAAACAAAGAGACTCTTGGCATAGCACTCAGAAAAGCTGTCAGCGAACCATCATCTACTCAAAGCAGTAGCTCCACCGCAACACTTGCTAGTGCCACCAGCAGCACCACATACACAATGGCAAATATAAACTCCATCTCAACTGCGGCAACTGCTGCAATTAGCAGTGTGGGCTCCAGAGTGAACATGGATAACTCCACGGACACTGCTTCTGTAACAGTCAGAGGAGCTGCATCAAGATTGAAGGATGGCCAAAAACATCTGATGCTGAAGAGGAAGAAACTATACTCACCCATTACTAGCTCTAAAAGGGTGAACAAAGAATCGATGTTGGAATCACCACCAGCATCAACCAGCAAAGCAAACTCTAGCAACAGGTTTGCTATTTTAGATATGGACATGGACTTAACCAGTGACAGGTATGTTGTGGAAAGTTCAAAAGATACATATGTAGGCCCTATTAGCTCTTCTGCAACTGCTCAACTGAATATTTGTAATGAAAATATGGACACCAATGACACAGAAACCAGCTCGCAGCAGAATGAATCTTGTACTAATAATCGGCTCAACAATAATGCAAAGCCACCTCAAATAGTTATTAGTATTACTAGCCTTAAAGATCTCTTTGAAATCATTTTGGAGGTCACTAGTCTAGATAACGTATCAGTCAAAGTTAACCAAGGAGAAACAGCTAGAATATTCCCCAAAGACTGTAATACTTATAGAGCTATTGTTGATCATTTTGATAAAATAGGTATCGAATTCCATACATACCAAATGAAGCAAGAAAGGCCTTACAGAATAGTGGTTAAGGGTCTTCATCATAGCACATTAACCAACGAAATTATGGCCGGTTTTAAAAATATTGGCTTTGATGCTCTTGAGGTACATAATCCAAGATCAAGGACTAACAGAGATGAAAAACTCAACATGTTTTTCATCAATATAAAGCCATGTGCTAAAATTAATGATATATATGATATCACAACACTTTGCCGACAAAGAGTGAGAGTAGAAAGGATGCGAAAATCCTCGGAAATCGCCCAATGCATACGATGCCAGGATTATGGACACACTTCCAAATACTGCCGTCGTCATCCGCACTGTGCTCGATGTGGTGAAAACCATGAAACCAAGCAATGTCAACGTTCCCTAGATCAACCGCCTACCTGTATGCACTGTGGAGGAAATCACATGGCAAGCTACAAAGGCTGCCAGTGGTATCAGGAATACCTTCGTAGATCAATGAGCCCTCCCAAGAAGCAACAGCGTCAACCCTTGCCGACTAGCCAGACTAGAAAAGTCAGAAACCAAACTTTACGACAACAGCCACAACAAAAATATCTACAGCAAGTTCAACAGCAACGAACACAACAAATGCCTAGCACTACTGGAGTCACTAGTGGTAACATATCGTACGCCTCTATAGTAAGAAACGGAAATGCACCTGCCCAGCGCCGTCTACATGAGTTCAAAGCGAAACTTCCCTTACCAAAATCAAGCGAAAACACTACACAACAGCAGCATATGCTTGACGTCCACACAATATTAGAACAACAGCAACACCAATTTATGAAGTGGCAGCAGCAGCTCCAGCAACAGCATCAGCAGCAATTCCTTTTGTGGCTACAGCAGCAGCAACAGGAACAACAACAGCAAAACAAGCAGAACAGTCAACGACTTGAACGGCTTGAAAATATGGTTTTTGAAATGGCCAACTCAATTAAGCTATGGACTGGGGATAATTTAACTCCCCAGCTCCAAAACAACGCTCCAGCCTCACAATGAATGCACTCAAGATCCTTATCTGGAATGTCAATGGCATTTCGGGTAAAGCTAAAGAAGTTGAGCACTTCGCGCACAACAACAGCGTTGACATCCTTCTCTTAACTGAGATAAGACTCAACCGAGGAGAAACTGTAAAAATATATGGATATACATTCTACCCAGCGTACAAACCATCACGTCACAATCATGGCCACGGAGGAGCGGCAGTTTTAGTGAGGAGTTCTCTTAATCATTTCCCACAAAGAGTTATTGAAACACGAACAATTCAGATGGGGGACATGGAAGTAAGTGCTATATACTGTCCACCAAGAAATAGAATCGAAGTAAGGCACTTTACTGATATACTCGCTTCTTGCGGTCAAAGGTATCTGGTTGGAGGTGACTGGAACGCGCGACATTGGATGTGGGGAGACACCTATAATTCACCCAGAGGTCGAGAACTAGTCGAAGCCATTACAGCCAGAGGGGCTTATATACTTGCTACTGGTTCACCAACCAGATACCTCTATGTAGCAAGCCACACAGCAACATGCATTGATTTTGCAATTTACCATGGGATACCGGATTCTAGAGCAAACATATGTCAAAACTGGGATTTAGACTCCGATCACATAGCGCTTCTTGTGAAACTACAAATGGATGGAGTTAATATCATACCAAGCTCTCGACTAATCACCAGCCGAACTGACCTTATCGCATTCAGACAAAACCTCGAAGGATCCTTTGAATTAAATTCGACTCTGGACTCTGTCTAAAGTATGGGAGAGGCTTATTGGCAATAGGATTACTGTGATTATAAGCCAATGCAGTATATTGCCAGATCATCAATTTGGCTTCCGAGGAGGACATGGCACTGTCGAACAAGTTCACAGATTGGTTAAACACATCTTGCAGGCGTTTGACGACCGAAGTACTCGAACGCAGTCTTTATTGATATGCAGCAGGCCTTTGACAAAGTCTGGCATGTTGGCCTATTGTGCAAAATTAAAGACCTCTTACCTGCACCGTACTATGGCCTGCTAAGGACATATCTTGAAGGACGAGAGTTTAAGGTCAAAGTAAGGGACACATATTCGACGAACTACCTCATGAGAGCTGGAGTCCCACACGGCAGTGTTCTCGGACCGCTGCTCTATTCGCTGTACACTGATAGCTCCCTCTAAGGCTCTTATTGCAACTTATGCAGATGACATCGCAGTCATATACAACTCCAGCTGTTGCGTAGAAGCTGCTAATGGACTACAGGGTTACGTTAACACTCTTGCAGTTTGGTGCAAACGATGGAATCTAAAGGTCAATCCGCTTAAAACAACCAACACCTGTTTCACACTAAAAAGGCTAGTGATGAATACCCCTGCCATCCAGCTCGAGGGAGTTACCCTTGACCAGCCATCTCAAGCTAAATGTTTTGGCATCACCCTCGACAAGCGCCTTACTTTCGGGCCACATCTTAAGGCCACAGTGAAAAAATGTGGACACCGAATACAGCAACTGCATTGGCTAATCAATAGAAGGAGCATCATGCCGCTTAGGTGCAAAAGAGCTGTGTATTCCCACTGTATTGTTCAAATATGGTTCTATGGAATACAGATTTGGTCGATCGCAGCCAAATCAAATTATAAACGTATACATGTGCTGCAAAATCGGGTACTAAGACAGATCACAGGCTGTCCCTGGTACGTACGCGGTTCTACACTTCACAGAGACCTTAATCTGCATACATTGGAAGAGCAGATTTGTAGACACACGAGCAGATACAGTGACAGATTGCTAAGACACCGCAGCCTACTTGCAAGACAACTACTCCCTGCTCGCCCTCTAAGGCGACTTAAACGGCTTGGCTTTGCCAAGACAATTGGACGTCAATAAGACTCCAATACCCAGTAATCCTCATACTACATTATGGGGTTTGGTTTTATTTTTCAGTTACTTCCATGTGTTGTTAAGGTACTTTTATGCTTGTACTGGTTCTACTTTTAATAAATTATCAAAGAAAAGTCTTGATTCAATAGCGCACAATCCAAGTCGCAGAAATAAATGTACTCCGGCATAGCCGTTAACAACCATAAATATATATAATATATATATAATAAATATAAATATAGAAGGCCAGTAAGCCTTCCAACATAATCTTCAGTGACATCGCTGAAGATACATCAACTTAAATAACAACACGCCACCAATTGGTGATCAGCAGCGAGGGACGACTAACTACGTGGGACGACTAACTACGTGGGACGTGTGAGAAACATCATCATACATCATCTCCATAACTGCATAATTGGCGCCCAATTAAAACAGAACTCACTCACTAAAACATGTAAGTTCGAAAAAGTGAATTAATTTTCGGCATAATCCAAAAACATTCAAGTAAAAATATAAATTGCCACGCATATTTGCGTACTACCAAGATATCTTTTTCAAGTTCATACTTTTCGTATCGACGCCTTGGCGCTTAAAATGCTCCCACCTTCCTGCACTCAGCTGTTATGCAGAACATTCAATCGATGTATGGAAATTGGGCACTTCCCTGCGCAATGGAAATGTGCGGAAGTGATTCTGATACCCAAGCCAGGCAAGCCTGAAGCAAACCTCGCCTCCTATCGTCCAATTAGTTTACTGGCAATTCTTTCCAAATTACTTGAACGAGTGTTTCTGCGCAGAATGTTGCCAGTTATTGACGAGGCTGGTTTGATCCCCGATCACCAGTTTGGCTTCAGGCGCTCGCATGGGACCCCCGAACAATGCCATAGACTTGTCGAGAGAATTCTGCATGCTTTTGAAAACAAGAAGTATTGCTGCGCGGTTATGCTCGACATCAAGCAAGCGTTTGACAGGGTCTGGCATCCTGGCCTGCTACACAAAATCAAAGCCAATCTGCCTACGCCCTTCTTCAACTTCTTGGAGTCTTACATCATGAATCGACTTTTTTATGTCAGATGCGGTGAAGCAACGTCCTCGATTAGGACTATCAGAGCTGGAGTGCCTCAAGGCAGTGTACTTGGTCCTATTTTATATACCTTGTACATAGCCGACATGCCCGTCTACCGTAACGCGAACCTGACCGTCGCCACATACGCTGATGACACCGCCTTCCTTTCCACCGCTTCTGTTCCCCAACATGCCTCCGATTTGGTTCAACAGCAGTTAAATCTGCTAGACGATTGGCTGAAAAGGTGGAATATTGCCGTCAACCAGGACAAATCAACACAAACCACGTTCGCTCTGCGCCTGGGTAATTGTCCGCCTGTCTTTTTAGACGGATCAGTGATTCCTGAGGAGGCAACTCCAAAATACCTCGGTATCACTCTGGATAGGAGGCTCACTTGGCGTACGCACCTCGCTCGCAAACGTAAGCAGGCTGACAGTAGGATGAAACAACTCTACTGGCTTATCGGTAGGCAGTCAAAAATGAAACTTAGTGTTAAGTTACAAGTTTACAAGGCCATTCTCAGGCCCATCTGGTCTTATGGCATCCAGCTGTGGGGAACCGCGAGCATGAGCAATCGGATGTTGATCCAGCGGTTTCAGAACAAAGCACTCCGAGTTATATCAGGTGCCCACGTGTACCATGACAACGCCACTATTCACGGCCAACTACGCATGCCAATGGTCAAGGAGGTCATCTCAAAGTTAAGTGTCAGCTACATTGCCAGACTACACAATCACCCCAGCAATCTAGCCCATTCACTCCTTGACAATAGTCTTACCACCAGAAGACTCCAGAGGACCCACCCGCTTGACCTCCCACACCTGGTTGACGTCTGATCCTCCCCCCACACTAGCTCCTGATTCCCCCAATGATTCCTTAACTTAAACTTAATTACTGCCAAGTTTCAAGCCATATTATTTAATTATTGCCCACACGGGCAGATCTTAAATAAATCAAACTGAACCCCAAAAAAAAAAAAAAAAAAAGTTCATACTTTTACAAACGAAAAAAATTCATAGCATACTTTTAAAATCAAAAAATTTTTTTGTGTTGCATACTTTTGCCTAAGCAAAATTTTTTGTAGCATAACCTAATAGAAATTTTAAGAATAAAAACATTGCATACTTTTACTAAAATTCAAATTTTGTGGCATAACTTAATAAAAGTTTTGAAAATAAAAAAAAATTTCATATTTCTACTGAAGAAAATTTTACTGCACACATTAAAAAAAAAAAAAAATAAAAAAAAAAACCACAAAGAATTCAGTGAGACTTTCACAAGTAACATTTTATTTCTTGCATTTCCTAAATCACCAATTTACGAACCGAACGATAACAGTGTTCGGCCAAAGTATATTTGAGTAGTGTCGACCAACTGCCAATGAGTTGGCCAGGCCCTAACAGGGAAGTAAAAGTTGAATACGATAGCGAGGATAGCTGGGATTCAGAACAAACCATTTCAAAAGACCACCGGTTAGCAAGTGCCCCAATAAATAACAACATGGAAGCCAGCCAGATCCAAACGCTCATTGAAAATGCAATCAGACAAGCTTTGGCACAACAACAGACCCAATTGCAAGCTCAAATAAATTCTCTAACCAGTCAGGTACAGAGTCTGCGGGTGGAAACACCTCAGATCATTACTTATGAAAAAATATCTGTCACACCCGTTGCCTTCCTCACAACCATCTACAATAGTATCATTAGACTACACCACTTCCCTTCTCAATGGAAGTGTGCGGAAATCATAATGATACCCAAACCACGAAAGCCTGAACAGGACCCTGCCTCCTACCGTCCCATCAGCTTGCTGGCGATCCTGTCTAAAATATTTGAAAGAATATTATTAGTAAGACTACTGCCAGTCCTGGAAGACGGAAACTTAATCCCAGCCCACCAATTTGGCTTTAGGAGTCAGCATGGAACGCCTGAGCAAATCCACAGAGTTGTACATGCGATCCTCAACTCAACTGAATCTAAGAAGTACTGCTCCGCTGCATTCCTAGACGTGAAACAGGCCTTTGACCGTGTCTGGCATCCAGGACTACTCTATAAGCTAAAACGCGTGCTCCCAGCGCCACTCTTCCTACTGCTCAAATCATACCTAAAGAGGCGAACGTTTTATGTTAGATGTGATGCATCGGAGTCAGAAATCTGTTCAATTAACGCCGGTGTTCCTCAGGGAAGCGTTCTAGGACCAGTTCTCTACACGTTATACACAGCAGATCTTCCAGTCCTAAACAGAGATGACCTGGTTATCGCCACCTATGCAGACGATACAGCTTTCCTGGCCACTTCAAGTGACCCTGCAACAGCATCGGCCATCCTTCAAGCCCAGCTGTCTTACCTCGAGCCATGGCTCAAAAGATGGAACATCGTGGTCAACGAAAATAAATCAGCACACATAACCTTTGCTACCAGAACAGAATCCTGCCCACCAGTTTCTCTAAATGGCTCGACCCTGCCGTCGGAGCACACAGTTAAATACCTTGGCTTAACCTTGGACAGGCGGCAGACTTGGTCGGCACACATAAAGGCAAAGCGTAAGCAGCTCTCCTTAAAGCTCACACAACTGATGTGGCTCCTTGGACGTAAATCCCAACTCGACCTAGAAAACAAACTGCTGCTATACAAGGCTATTCTAAAACCGATATGGACATATGGGATCCAGCTTTGGGGTACAGCCTCAACATCCAACATCGAGATACTGCAGAGATTTCAAAATATAGCTCTTCGCAGACTGGTAAACGCACCATTTTATGTTAAAAATCTGGTGATCCATAGGGACCTTGGAGTTCCCACTGTCTCCGAAGAGGTAAGCCGTTACAGCCAAAGATACATAGACAGGCTCGAGTCTCACTGCAACCACCTAGCTTTTAACCTGCTAGATAACAGCACCCAGACTCGCCGACTCAAGAGGCACCACCCTTTGGACCTTCCTTTTAGGCCACCTAAAGCATGGTAACATTAAGATATTATAACTATCCCCATAAATGAAAAATTCCCCTGTAAATGTTTCCTTATAAAATTTACTTATTATCTATAAGATAGATTGTAAATAAAAATATATAATAAAAAAAAAAAAACACCCGAAATAAAATGCGATATCCCTCTGGACATTATCAAATCTATACCAGAGTTCTCAGGCGTTCAAGATGAATATGTATCTTGGAGGCAGTCAGCAACAGATGCTTACGACTTGTTCAAGCCCTATAATGGCAGCCATACCCACTACCAAGCTGTTGCTATCATACGCAACAAAATCAAAGGCTCAGCTAGAGGCGTGCTTGTTTCGCACAATACTGTGTTAAGCTTTGACGCCATATTAGCTACACTGGATTGCACTTACGCAGATAAAACGTCCTTGCGCTCTCTTAGACAAAACTTAGAGATGGTTAGACAAGGCGACATGTCTTTGATGCAGTACTACGACGATGTCGAGAAAAAACTGACTCTAGTTACCAACAAGATCGTTATGACACACGAGCAAGAAGGCGCGGTTCTGCTCAACGCTTAAGTTAGAGCCGACGCTCTTCACGTCTTCATTTCGGGCCTTAAAAAATCGCTCAGGGGCATAGTTTGCCCAGCTCAGCCCAAAGATTTACCATCTGCTCTGGCATTGGCCAGAGAGGCAGAGTCAAGCATTGAGAGAAGCATGTTTGCTAACTCTTACGCGAAGGCTGTAGAGGAACGGGCCTAAGTGTTTGAAAACAACAAAAGCCATCCCCAGGGAAAACCAGGCAGATTCAATAAGGATGATAAAAACCAAAACAAGAACCCGCATTTTGTAAAACGCCAAACGGCCAAGCCCCAAGATCCGCCACATAGAGACAACCAGGACCAAGCCCCACAACCAATGGAGGTTGACCCTTCTTCCTCCAAGTTTAGGCAACGCACTGAATACAGTAAGAATAACCCTAATAGCTCGAACGCACCAAAACGTAGAAACTCTTCCGACCGTTCAACTGGCCAAAGACGCCAGCGCATTAACAATGTGGTACAAGAAGACTCGAAAGAGTCAAAGGAAGAATACAAAAAAGCAGCAAAGGCTGCAGTTGAGGATATTGATAGCGAAAACGAGTACGCCCCAAGTGACGACTCGGTTCATTTTTTAGGGAACACTCCCGGTTGCCGTACATCGTTCGGCGGCTATCCGGGAAAACATTAAAAATGCTGATAGACACAGGCGCGGCTAAAAATTATGTGAAGCCCGTAAAGGAGCTAAAAACCATAATGCGGGTCGCCAAACCATTCTCGGTGAACTCAATTCATGGTTCCACCGAAGTTAAGGTAAAGTGCCTGATGAACATTTTTCATCACAATTCCCCTTTCTTTCTGCTAGATACCCTCAGTTCATTTGACGCCATTATAGGCTTTGACCTGTTAACACAGGCCGGGGTCAAGTTGAACTTAGCTCAAAACATTCTTGAGTATCAGGGCACTTTTGAAAAACTTCAGTATTATAACTGTGCTGATGTTAACTTCACAAATGTCAATGACATTGTGGTTCCTGCTTCTATTAAAAAGGAGTTTCGGAATATGATGCTCAAAAGAAAGAAAGCCTTTTCTACAGAAAATGAAGCTCTACCTTTCAACACCGCTGTCACTGCCACAATTCGGACATTGGACAATGAACCGGTGTACTCCAGAGCCTACCCAAATCTTATGGGTGTTACTGACTTCGTAAACAACGAAGTCAAACAAATGCTGAAAGACGGCATTATCAGACATTCACGGTCGCCATACAACAGCCCAACTTGGGTAGTTGACAAAAAAGGAACAGACGTTCACGGTAACCCAAAAAAAAGATTAGTCATCGACTTCAGGAAACTGAACGAACGTACCATCCCAGACCGTTACCCAATGCCCAGTATTCCCATGATTTTAGCGAACCTTCGGAAGGCAAAATTTTTCACCACACTCGACCTAAAGTCAGGGTACCACCAAATTTACCTTGCGGAGCATGACCACGAAAAGACTTCGTTCTCGGTAAACAGCGGCAAATACGAATTTTGTCGTCTACCGTTTGGCTTAAAAAAAGCTAACAGCATTTTTCAGAGGGCATTAGATGATGTTCTAAGAGAGCATATTGGCAAAATATGCTATGTCTATGTTGACGACGTTATCATCTTCTCTAAAAATGAGACGGACCACGTTCGCCACATCGATGCCGTGCTGAAATGCCTCATCGATGCCAACATGAGGGTGAGCCAAGAAAAAACTAGATTTTTTAAAGAAAGTTTAGAAAAGCTTGGTTTTATAGTCAGCAAAGACGGAGTATAATCTGATCCCAAAAAGGTAAAAGCCATTCAGGAGTACCCTGAACCAAAAAATGTTTACGGAGTCAGAGCTTTCTTAGGACTAGCTAGCTATTATAGAGTCTTCATCAAAGGCTTTGCCGCTATAGCACGGCCAATAACAGACATTCTAAAAGGGGAAAACAGCTCAGTAAGTAAGCACATGTCAAAAAAGATTTCTGTTGAATTTGATGAGATTCAACGCAACACATTTGAACGTTTGCGCAACATTTTGGCATCGGAAGATGTCATACTCATGTACCCAGACTTCAAAAAGCCTTTTGACGTATTGGGGCTGTGCCGTCTCAAGAAAATAGACCCACCATCATATTATCCCGTGCCTTAAAACAGGCAACGAAAGCGAATTACTTGCGATTGTTTGGGCCCTAGGCAAATTACAGAATTTTCTGTACAGCTCTAGAGAAATAAACATTTTTACTGACCACCAGCCACTCACATTCGCGGTAGCAGATAAAAATACTAACTCCAAAATAAAAAGGTGGAAGGCTTACATTGACCAGCACAATGCTAAAATGTTTTACAAACCAGGCAAAGAAAATCTTGTTGCCGATGCCCTTTCCAGACAAAACCCTAACGCTCTGCAAAATGAGCCTCAATCGGACGCTGCAACCATTCACAGCGAACTTTCACTGACATACACGATCGAAACTTCTGACAAACCTTTAAATTGCTTCAGGAACCAAATCGTTCTAGAAGAAGCACGTTTCCCGCTAAAGCGGAACATGCTGCTATTTCGCAGCAAAACTCGCCATTTGATCAGTTTCACTGACAAAAACAGCATTCTTAAAACACTCAAAGAAGTCGTACATACAGGGGTTGTAAATGCGATACACTGTGACCTACCCACGTTAGCAAGTTTCCAGCACGACCTAATTGCTCATTTCCCAGCAACTCAATTTCGTTATTGCAAAAACTTTGTGCAAGACATATCGGACAAAAGCGAGCAGTTAGAGATTATCACTGCCGAACACAATCGCGCTCACAGAGCGGCACAAGAAAACATAAAGCAAGTACTTCGCGATTACTACTTCCCAAAAATGAGCAACTTAGCCAAAGAAGTAGTTGCAAACTGCAGAGTTTGCACCAAGGCCAAATATGACCGGCACCCCAAAAAACAAGAGCTGGGAGAAACTCCCATACCAGGCTACAAGGCGAAATGTTGCACATAGACATTTTTTCCACCGACAAAAAGCAATTTCTAACTTGCATCGACAAGTTTTCCAAGTTTGCGGTTGTACAACCAGTACTATCCAGAACGATAGTTGACATCATAGGTCCCTGAAGATCTGTGTATGATGTCAATAGTTATCCTCAAACCGAATTTGGTGACTCTAGCTCAAAGTTAGTAGAATATGGTGGAAGGGAGGCTGGGGGCGGTATGGGTGGGGGGCGCCATTCACTTTTTTGATGGCTCTAGCTCAAAGACTGTAGAAGATATGGGCATTTTTAGTGTTAAACTGCGGGGGGCTGGGGGCAGAATGGGTGGGCGTGGCTCCAAAACTTTTGATGCCATTTTTTGGGAATTGTAAATAGCTATTTCCTCCCCAAATTTGGTAGCTCTAGCTGTAAGGGCTTGCGA
This sequence comes from Scaptomyza polygonia, assembly GCA_035044585.1. Classification (NCBI taxonomy): domain Eukaryota; kingdom Metazoa; phylum Arthropoda; class Insecta; order Diptera; family Drosophilidae; genus Scaptomyza; species Scaptomyza polygonia. The sequence continues at coordinate 290,454 of JAWNNU010002190.1, forward strand.
AATAGCTGGATCTATCGATTTTGCGTTATCGAGTTTATCGATTTGCCAGCCCCCTAGTTATCGTAGAACTCCAATCTTGACACTTTAATTTACTATGCCATAGATAAAGAGATTTGCAAAGTTTGAAGTCACTAACTTGAAGGGTGTGGAAAAAAGCTGCGAACATACAGACGGACAGACGGACGGACGGACAGACACCATGACGGACATTGCACAAACCCAACATACTCTTTACCTTCGGTATCGAGTATAAAAATCAATGACACGACAGAACTAATCCTGAAGCCCACAATAGAATACAATAAAAGCCTACACTCAGTCACCCAAGAAAAACCTATTGACATGGTGCACGCAAGTTCCAATGAGCGCCGCGTACACGTCAGAGAAAGACTGGTAAAAGCCCAGCATGAAAACATGAACAGGTGCAACAATTCCAGGCAAAACCGTGTTTTTGAGGTAAGAGAAAAAGTATTCCAGAAGAATAACAAGAGACTAGGAAATAAACTAACTCCGTTATGCTCAGAACAAAAAGTTGAAGCAGACCTGGGAACGTCTGTTCTCATTAAGGGAGGGTGGTCCATAAGGACAACCTAAAACAAGTAAGAAGGCTCTAGTCGGGATAGCCCGACCAGAAGATACCCTGAACCCAGTTGCAGTCCTTGCGTCCTAAAAGTATGCTTCAAATAATGATCACTTTAAACAAAACTCATAACTGACTTAACTTTACGATATCTCTAATGTTTCTTAACCGATTTGGACGAAATTTTGAGAAAAGTTTAATCGTTACCCATTACACCAACCCCTATTTTTACCTCTTTCAAATACGATATTTTTTGTTATCGATTCCATGTGTATATCGAAAACCAGAGTAGTTATCGATAATCTGAAGCAAACTTGTTCTGCTTATGGTATAGGAGAATTTATGTTCAAAATCTGAAGTCTCTAGCTCTTGTAGTCTCTGAGATCTACGCGTTCATACAGACGGACAGCCAGACAGACGGACAGACGGACGGACAGACGGACATGGCCATATCGACTCGGCTATTGATACTGATCAAGAATATATATACTTTATGGGGTCGGAGATGCTTCCTTCTGCCTGTTACATACTTTTGCACAAAACCATTATACCCTGATTTACCCATTTTATGGGTTCAGGGTATAAAAATACCCCTTGAACCAACATTCAATGATTGTCAATGAAAGCTCTAATTTATGATTTTAATATATATATATATATATATTGGTTATGCTAGAATATAAACAATAAACAATGCTAGAATATAAACAAACATGTAGAATTGAAATTATATTTAAGAATCTCCAGTTTTGCTATTCAATTGCACAAAGTTCGTATTAAGTTTATATTACCCTTCCAACTTGGACTCTATCAAGCAGATTGAGACAAAACTCTAAAATTTGTATTTTACAGTTATTCTCTGCAGTAACACCAATACAATCATACTCAGATGAATATGTATATATGAAATTTTTCAGTCGGTCCACGACAGCACTTTAAATTTGTTCGTAGGTTGAGATCAGCGCAGCACGGCACGCTGCATTTGTTTGCATTTATTTACTTGGCAGAAATAGATACCCGTGCCTATAGATGTTAACACATCAAAAATATACATTTACATATTATTCAAAATATACTAATTGTTTTAAATTTTCAGATGCTATCAAAGCAGACGATGTTAATGAGCGCATCTGCATTAAACTTATAAGGCAAGCGTTCAAAACGCACAAGGGTCGTTTCGCAAAAAAAAACTAATGAGTGTGGGAACTCACGAGCGATGTGTTAACACCTGTTTGTACCTGTTTGATTGTACCTATATGCTAGCATAAAACAGAAAAGAATACTTCATTGAAGTTAGTTATTTTTGCAACAAATAAGATTCTTAGATATGAACGATAGCTTGCCTGCCTTACGTAGTCTATGACCTTTTGATACCTGTCCTACCCCACAAAACACATGCACTAGCAACTGATATGCACCTAGCCAACCAAGTATCTTGAGCTAAAAACTAGGCTTCTGCAAACACTTGTCCACAAAACTATTTTTCTTCCCCCATTATTGCGCTTGAGTATTATTATTATTATTATATACAGCTAGGTTAAAGTTAAAAACTTAGTACCTAACTTAGATGCTGTAGCATGGCTCCTTTGAGGCCTTCAGCTAGATATTTATAGGTGTTGCTTAAAACTATGAGATATTTACAGATTAATGAATGATTATTTTAACTTTTAGATAGTGTAGCAGTTTTGAGGCTTTTAAGTATTTTTCTAGTAATTTTACATTTTCTAGTGTCGGGTTGGCTAACATTTCAATGGGATCTTTATGTTGAAGAATTTGTAGCCGGTGATTTGTGAAGGTTGGGCATTCGGTTAGTATGTGTGTAATGGATGTGTTTGTGTTCGTTGTGCAGAAGTTGCATATGTTAGATAGGTTATTGTTCATGTAGGTTTGGTGAGTGAGTTTGGTATGTCCAAGGCGTAATCTTGTTATTTTCGTTTGTGTATATCGTGATATTTTGTTTTGTAGTATTGATTTTGTAAAGTTATCAGCTGATAAGTAGTGCTTAGATTTTGGTACCATGTTGAGGTTTGGTTTAAACGGTTTCTTCTTTGGTGTGCTAATTTATTTTTTATTAGTTTTGTGATATCGGATGTGTTGTTATTTTGGGTGTATATGAGGGGGTAATTTGCAGCGTTTTTTGCATGCTGGTCTGCTATTTCATTCCCTCTTATATTTTGGTGGCCGGGTATCCATAGTATTTTAATGTTTGGGTGTTGTGTTAAAAGGGATCGTATCGAGCATTCGTAGAAGTTAGAGTTGTTTATGTTATTGATTGATTTAATTGATGATAGTGAATCGGAGCAAATTGGATTTTTCATTTTTAATTAGGTCTATAGCTTCGTGTATTGCAATCAATTCGGCGGAGTAAATTGAGCTGTATGGCATTAGGATGCCTCTTTTAATGCAGTTTTCTTCATCTGTAATGGCATAAGAAGTATGCTTGTCGGATTTCGATCCGTCAGTGAAGATGAATTTGTGGTTAGGGTAAGAGTTTCTAATTTCCAGAAAATGTTGTTGATACATAATTGAGTTTGTTGTAGTTTTGGTAGGCAAGCTGAAGTATTGTTGCATTGCTGGGGAACACCCAGGGGCGTTTTTTTGGTGTTGTGTCAGTGAGTGGGGTAATGTGTAGATTAAGTTGGCGACAGAGGTTTAGGCAATTACATACAGCTGATGGTACTTTAGTTAATGTGTTTTTGTTTTTGGTAATTTGCTTGAGTATTGTGTGCATGGGTGTTTGCGTCGCAAGTGTTAGGTTTTTGGCTAGTTTAGCGGTAAGGAATGTGTAACGTTCATATATTGAGTTTATGTCGGCTTCAAGTAGCAAATTGTTTGTGGGTGTAGTTTGGAAGGCTCCGATGGCAGTTCTGATTGCCGTGTTCAGGATTGTTTCGATCTTTTTAAGAGCTGATTTTGAAGCGTTCCCGTAGAGGGCCAGTCCGTAGTCTATTTTGGAGAGAAAAATTGCTTTAAGTATGTTTAATAATGTATAGGTGTTACAGTTAAATCTTGTGCTGGAAAGACATTTGAGTATATTGAGTTTTTTGTTAAGTGAGGTTGTTAGGTAATTGATGTGGTCGTTCCACTTGTATTTTTTGCTAACTATAAGTCCTAATATTTTTAGTGTGTCAGTTGTTTGTAGGGTGAAATTGTTGGTTTGAATAGTGCATTGACATTGGTGTTTTCTACATATATGTAGATGTTTACATTTGTTGGTGGATAGGGATGCTCCCGAGAAGGAGCACCAGTCTTTTATTTGAGAGAAGAGCAGGTCTAAATTGTGTTGCGTGTTCTTTTGGTATTTGTGGAATTTTAGAATAATGTGGAAGTCATCAGCGTAGGCTATGAAATTAAGGTTTTTGTTTAGGTGAATGATGTTAGCTAGCTTATTGTAGGCAATGAGAAATAGTATTACTGAAATTGGGGATCCCTGGGGAATACCGTTTTCAAATGGGAAAGTTGCAGAGATGCAATTGGATATGCGGCATCTTATCTTTCTATTGGTCATGAAGTTGGCTATGTACTTTAGGATTTTTGGGCCGATCTTCCATTCTTGTAATTGCGTGATTATGGTATGAATGCCAATACGGTCGAAAGCTTTAGAGAAATCGAGTGATACTATGGAGATGTGTTTTTTGTGGGTGAGTGAGTCGGTGATCAGATGGTCTAAGTAAATTAGATTGTCTGTTACCGATTTTCCTCTTTTGAAGCCGGTTTGGTTGGTGTGGATAAATTTGTTTGTATTGACAAACCACCACAAACGCTTGGCTATGATTTTGTCCAGGATTTTGCTGACACAGAGGTTTAGAGGTATTGGGCGGTAGGAATTAATGTCGGTTTTGTTAGAATTTGGTTTCAAGATTGGGATAGTGAGGCTAGTTTTGTATGTCTGTGGAATGTATGAGTTGAAAATTTGGTTGTAGTGTTTGAGAATTCTATTTTGGAATGAGGGTGGGGCTTTTTGAACCATAGGGTATGATACTCTATCTATTCCAGGAGTATGGCCTTTTAGTGTCCTAAGGGCTGATTGGAGTTCGATAATGCTTATTTCCTTTTCGATTTGTTGGGCTGATTTGGATGGGGCTGATATGTTGAGGGTTAAGGAGTTTTTTGATTGGATGAAGTTTTGGTCAAAGTTACTGTTGTCAGCTTGTTTACTCCAGTGTTTTGTAAAGGAGGTTGCGATTAGGAGTTTGTCCGTTACTGGTAGGCTATTTTCTGGATTAATTATTGTGTGGATATGTTTTAAGTTGTTTAAGCCACAGAAGCGTCTAATGTTTGTCCATATTTTGTTAGTTGTGGTGCTGGGTTGAATTTCGGATGTAAATGTAGAAATGGCATCTCGTTTAGCAGTTTTTAATTCTTTTCTAAAGAGCGCATTTGCCTTTCTGTATTTTATAATGTTTTCTGTGGTTATTGATTTTTTTAGTGTTTGCCAGGTTTGCATCTTATTTTTTCTTAGCTTTTCTAGGGTTTTATTCCACCATGGGGCTTTCTTAATTAGGATGTGTGGGTGGGTTTGTGGAATAGAGAGGTGGGCACTTTTAAGAATTATTTTTTTGATGTTGGCAGCTTCTTTGTTTAAGTTGTCAGTAGTTGGTATCGTGTTGCTGATCTGGTGTATGTGTTCGTTGTATCTGTTCCAGTCGGCGAGATGTAGTTTAAATATTGGTTTGCTGTAATTGTTTTGGTTGCAGTTAGTATGAAAAAGAGTTAGTAGTATAGGGAAGTGGTCGCTTCCATGGAGATCGTCAATTGTATTCCATTTAGCGTCGATTGTCAGTTCGGGTGAGCCAAAGGAAAGATCAATGTGTGTGTATGTGTTGTGCGTAGAAAAGTGTGTGGGTGAGTAAGAAAACAAGATTTTGTCTTTCAAGGCAGTCAAATATAATTTTGCTATTGCTACCCTATGACACTTTCTAACAATCATTGGCATACAGTTAGGCAAAGATGTACACAAATTACGAAAGTGTATTCAGTAGTACATTGGTACATATGTAAATGTTAGCGCGCGTTTGCCAATCACACAGAAAAAGCAAAAATATCAAAATTAACAAAAACCTCGATAAACAGGCACAGCAAGAAACATATGTATGTTTCAAATGCACTTGCATACAATATGTACCAAGAGCTTTTTACCGTTCTTGCTGTCCGCTGACCCGCCGCCACTCCTTTAATCAACGGGCCGCTAAACGCAAAGGGAAACTGAACAAAACAACAACGTGCTGGCTTGTCGTAGCTGAGAAGCACAAATTGCACAAAGAAACAAGTAAGAAGGATCTAGTCGGGATAGCCCGACCAGAAGATACCCTGAACCCAGTTGCAGTCCTTCCATCCTAAAAGTATGCTTCAAATAATGATCACTTTAAACAAAACTCACAACTGACTTAACTTTACGATATCTCTGGTGTTTCTTAACCGATTTGGACGAAATTTTGAGAAAAGTTCTATCGTTACCCATTACACCAACCCCTATTTTTACATTTTTCCAAATTCGATATTTTTTGTTATCGACTCCATGTGTATATCGAAAACCAGAGTAGTTATCGATCATTTGAAGCAAACTGGTTCTGCTTATGGTATACGAGAACTTATAGTCAAAATCTGAAGTCTCTAGCTCTTGTAGTCTCTGAGATCTAGGCGTTCATACAGACGGACAGACGGACAGACAGACAGACGGACAGACGGACATGGCCATATCGACTCGGCTATTGATACTGATCAAGAATATATATACTTTATGGGGTCGGAGATGCTTGCTTCTGCCTGTTACATACTTTTGCACAAAACCATTATACCCTGATTTACCCATTTTATGGGTTCAGGGTATAATAAACGGAATTGGCTTGTTTCGATTTCTGACACACGAGCGAACAAAAGGCACTCATTGAATAATAAATTGTAAATCGGCTTTGCTTTAAATGTTAAGTTGAAAAATAAATTAATGTTTGAAGCCTGTTCAAATTAAGTTTTTGTTCTCATCAGCCTTCCGCTTGCACATGAATATTCCATATTGGTCACAAAAAAAATAAAAATATTCATATATTTTCTTAAAATTAAATGAAAAATTTCTTGCAATAAATGTACAGAAAGTAAATGTTCAGTATAGATCGAAATATGAAAAGTATTTCTGAGTTGTATCATATTTATGAAAAGCTGATAAATTTCACGTATATGCGCTGTTTAACTTCTAACAATATTAAACAAGAAGGCTCTAGTCGGGAAAGCCCGACTAGAAGATACCCTGAACCCAGTTGCAGTCCTTGCGTCCTAAAAGTATGCTTCAAATAATGATCACTTTAAACAAAACTCATAACTGACTTAACTTTACGATAACACCGGTGCTTCTCAATCGATTTGAACGAAATTTTGAGAAAAGTTTAATCGTTACCCATTACACCAACTTCCATTTTTACATTTTCCAAATTCGATATTTTTTGTTATCGATTCCATGTGTATATCGAAAACCAGAGTAGTTATCGATCATTTGAAGCAAACTTGTTCTGCTTATGGTATAGGAGAATTTATGTTCAAAATCTGAAGTCTCTAGCTCTTGTAGTCTCTGAGATCTACGCGTTCATACAGACGGACAGACAGACAGACGGACAGACGGACGGACAGACGGACACGGCCATATCGACTCCGCTATTGATACTGATCAAGAATATATATACTTCATGGGGTCGGAGATGCTTCCTTCTGCCTGTTACATACTTTTGCACAAAACCATTATACCCTGATTTACCCATTTTATGGGTTCAGGGTATAAAAATACTCCTTGAACCAACATTCAATGATTGTCAATGAAAGCTCTAATTTATGATTTTAATATATATATATATATATATATATATATATATTGGTTATGCTAGAATATAAACAATAAACAATGCTAGAATATAAACAAACATGTAGAATTGAAATTATATTTAAGAATCTCCAGTTTTGCTATTCAATTGCACAAAGTTCGTATTAAGTTTATATTACCCTTCCAACTTGGACTCTATCAAGCAGATTGAGGCAAAACTCTAAAATTTGTATTTTACAGTTATTCTCTGCAGCAACACCAATACAATCATACTCAGATGAATATGTATATATGAAATTTTTTAGTCGGTCCACGACAGCACTTTAAATTTGTTCGTAGGTTGAGATCAGCGCAGCACGGCACGCTGCATTTGCTTGCATGTATTTACTTGGCAGAAATAGATACCCGTGCCTATAGATGTTAACACATCAAATATATACATTTACATATTATTCAAAATATACTAATTGTTTTAAATTTTCAGATGCTATCAAAGCAGACGATGTTAATGAGCGCATCTGCATTAAACTTATAAGGCAAGCGTTCAAAACGCACAAGGGTCGTTTCGCAAAAAAAAACTAATGAGTGTGGGAACTCACGAGCGATGTGTTAACACCTGTTTGTAGGTGTTTGATTGCTATATATCAGCATAAAACAGAAAAGAATAGTTAATTGAAGATAGTTATTTTTGCAATAAATAAGATTCTTGGATATGAACAATAGCTTGCCTGCCTTACGTAGTCTATGACCTTTTGATACCTGTCCTACCCCACAAAACACATGCACTATCAACTGATATGCACCTAGCCAACCAAGTATCTTGAGCTAAAAACTAGGCTTCTGCAAACACTTGTCCACAAAACTATTTTTCTTCCCCCATTATTGCGCTTGAGTAAGAATACAAGATTTTGTCTTTCAAGGCAGTCAAATATAATTTTGCTATTGCTACCCTATGACACTTTCCAACAATCATTGGCATACAGTTATGCAAAGATGTACACAAATTACGAAAGTGTATTCAGTAGTACATTGGTACATATGTAAATATTAGCGCGCGTTTGCCGCTCACACAGAAAGGGGAAAAATATCAAAATTAACAAAAACCTCGATAAACAGGCACAGCAAGAAACATATGTATGTTTCAAATGCACTTGCATACAATATGTACCAACAGCTTTTTACCGTTCTTGCTGTCCGCTGAGCCGCCGCCACTCCTTTAATCAACGGGCCGCTAAACGCAAAGGGAAACTGAACAAAACAACAACGTGCTGGCTTGTCGTAGCGGAGAAGCACAAATTGCACAAAGAAAAAATACCCCTTGAACCAACATTCAATAATTCTCAATGAAAATTCTAATGTATGATTTTAATATATATATATATATATATATATATATATTGTTTATGCTAGAATATAAACAATAAACAATGCTAGAATATAAACAAACATGTAGAATTGAAATTATATTTAAGAATCTCCAGTTTTGCTATTCAATTGCAAAAATTTCGTATTAAGTTTATATTACCCTTCCAACTTGGACTCTATCAAGCAGATTGAGGCAAAACTCTAAAATTTGTATTTTACAGTTATTCTCTGCAGCAACACCAAAACAATCATACTCAGATGAATATGTATATATGAAATTTTTCAGTCGGTCCACGACAGCACTTTAAATTTGTTCGTAGGTTGCATTTGTTTGCATGAATTAATAAAACGTTTAATTGTTTATTATAAAAAAAACACGTTTATTCAGGTTAAGTGCTGGATTAGAACTAACTTATGACAATTCTAAATTATGCTAAAGACCGCTTGTTGAATATCGCTGCTGCAGTTGTCGCCGCTGCTGCTGCCGTCGCTGCTGCTGTCTTGTAGCTTTGGGTGTCGCGTATCCAGGTTCGGTCCCACGGTGGTGCCCGTTGTGTAACGCGCCGGCCGTTGGCCCCATGCAGGTGCATGCTAGAAAGTGCTGATGCAGCGCACGTGGCGGCTGTGTTCCTCGAACTGTTGTTGCAATTAAGATTTCTGGGCAAGTGCATTTAAGGTGCACCTGCGCTGGCGTAACTGAGCGGCTGTGGTGAGAACTGTCGTTAACTCCTCCCCCTTTAAACGCAGACGTCCTCGGATGCAATGTAGAAACGTTTTTGCGTTTTGTTGTCTGCCGAGTTTGTTTCTTTTATCTTTATCTCGGGGTCGCCTGATGGTTTTTTGGCTGATATTTTGCTCCATATCCATACTGCGATTGCAACCAATATCATCAACAGGACTCCGGAGAGTGACAGGCTTATGGTTGTTGTTCTAAAATTTGCCGTTCTTAACATCTCCAGTCTTCTCGTGTTGTTGATGTTTATTTCCTTAAGCATTTGTAGAGACAGCACTTCGTTGGTCTTAGTGTTTTCTGCCAACATCTGGAAGAGTGGGGGAGTAGCTTCCGCGTATACCGATTCTTTTGCCTCGTATTCGTCTTCAGCGATTTGTACTGTTGAATTCAGAAATTGTATTAGGTAAGTCCCTTGCAGTTCCATTTCGTCCTGGTCTATTCGTATCCTTCCCTCGTAGTCGTTTAGAAGTAGCGTACCGGCAAGGATTTCCTCGTGATCTGGGATGTGTTGACTATTTATAGTTTTACAAAGTGGTTTTCGGTTTTGTAAGAGTGGGGTTATACAGGTGTTGTTACTTAGGTTTAAAATGTTATTTCTATTACAAATTGTTTTATCGCTATGGGTCTGACAATTATCTATTTGAGCAAATACAGTTTTATTACACATTATAATTTTCTCATATTTAATGTCATTTATTTTAATACCCTGTTTAACTGGTTTTATTATCATCGATACGCATGGTTCTTTTCCGATCAAAGGTATGTTTATCATGTAGAGTAAATTTTTGCCATTTGAGGCTATTTTTATTTTCGCAAATTCTAGTAATTCTTCCACATTGATAAACATGCCTTCTTCGTTTTCTAATATTTCTTCTATTTTAGTAACCTCTGCTTCTGATAATAAAATAGAGTTTACAGTGTTTGTCTTTGCCCAGTTGAGGGCATGAATTAGGTTCGTAAGATCATCTTTTAAAGTTTGTAATTTAAATTTTAATATAGTTGTTGCTTCTTCTATTAATGTCTTATCATCTTGAGTTGACTTAATTATAGTATTAGTTATTCTGCTTAATTCGTTCATTCTATCGTTAAGGACTTTGTTAATAATTACTTGTCTATTGTTGTTTTCTAATTGTTCGTTGATTTTTGCTGTTAAGATCTCGTGGTCATTTTTGTCCGGCGTGCCGGCCAACCATTTCCATGCTGTACCTAGAGCGTCTATAGACCTAGTCGCCCTTCTGGGTGGCTTAAGTCTACGTAAGTCGCCTTTTATCGTCCTGAGTTCGTATTCTAAAAATGGGTACAGCTGGTGTGAGTGGCTCACGTTTCGTACGTCTTCTTCTAATTTCCAGATGGCGTTTTCGTATTCTTCCATGTTAAAAACATGAATGATTCTGAATTCGCTATTCTGGACTGCAGCGATTCCGGTTTTTATTGGAATTAACTGGGAGTGCGAATAGTCAAGAATTGTTGCCAGCCCATGGCACAATGGCAAGAATAACCTGTGAACGGATATTATGATTTTATATTATTTTTGTGAACTATTTTACCTGATCGTGTTTTAACTGTGGTATTTTTGTCTATTGCAACCATTTCTTTTTTATATTTTGGTGTTAGTTTCGAACCGAGCCTTTTGTCTATTCTAACGTATATAATTTCTCCTTCTTTATATTCTTTGAATTGTTTTCTTTTCCGGTTATGATAAGTCAAATCCTCATTCTGTTTTTCGCTGATTTTCTTACTCGTCTGTTCTCTAGCTATTTTTAGTTCTTGTGGGTCAGATATTGTTTGATTACCGAAAAATACCTCTATAGGTTTTTTCTTAGTGGTAGAGTGAATTGACTGATTGTATTCCTGTACGGCTTTGAAGATTAAATCTTCGAAACTAGCAGTGTCGTCGTCTTTTTTAATACACCTCATGATTTCGGTCATGGTCGAGTGGAATCGCTCAACTTGCCCATTGCTGGTAGAAGCGTACGGTGGAGTCGTATAGACTGTAGCTTTAAGCTGATTGCTTAGCAGAAATTTGATTGACGCTGAATTCATTGCTTTCTCGTTGTCCATAACAACTGATTGTGGCATTCCGAATGCTATCATGATTTCTCTGAGGGGAGCCTTTAAATCTTCTGATGCTTTTGATCTTACTATCTTTATTTGTGCATATTTCGAAAACTTGTCTACTGCGGTGAGGACTAACCTTTTTTCTGTTGTATACAAATCTATGTGTATGATTTGACCGGGATATGTAGGGATTGGAGTTTTTTGTATTTCACCTTGTTGTGGATGTCTATCATATTTCGTTAACTTACATGTCTCACATTGTTTAGCTATTGCAGTGACTTTTTTTATTAAACCAGGGAAAAAGAAGTTATTTAATATTTGGGTTTTATTTTCAATTGGGTTCCTGTGTGCTCTAGTGTGTTCTTTTATGATTATCTCGTTTTGATCTTCTTCTAACGGTATGTCCGTTACTTGTTTCTGGGTATATCTTACTTTATAGTTATTGAAGTGAGTGGGGAATATGTTTTGTATTTTACCCATTATATTCTCGGAAGTGAGTAGTCCGTTAATTAATCTTGGATCTAGTCTTTCTTTAAGTATCTTTATTAGTTCGGATTCTGAATAACTCTTCTTTTTAACAATGTGTCTATGATATTGTGGAAAGGGTAATTCGAATTTATACGATTCTTCTTCGGAAATTAATAAGAAAATTTGATTCTTGAAAACGTTGATTGGGACCTCCATGACTGGAATTAAGTTGTGCGAAGAACTTTCGTCGCTATGTATTGATGCAGTCGTACTATTTATTTGCGGACTTATGGGGTTTCTCGAGAGGGCATCAGCCACTACGTTTGATGTGCCTGGTTTATAGTGGAGTTCATGATTGTATTCTTCAAGGTAGCTTTTCCACCGTTTGAGCTTACCGTTGTGATTTTTGTTGCTTAGGGCGAATGTCAGTGGTTGATGGTCGGTATAAATGATTACTTTAGAGGTACCGTAAAGGTACATGCGTAGGCTATGGAGTGCCCATACTATTGCCAACATTTCTTTTTCGTTAGTGGCATAGTTTTCTTCGGTTTTTGACAGCGCACGCGAAATGAAAGTAATTGGTCTCCCATTTTGTTCCAGAACTGCGCCTATGGCGTAATTCGAAGCATCTGTGGTCAGTTGGAACTCTTTTTTGAAATCGGGATAGGCGAGTGTTACATCTTCTGAAACTAATGTATTTCTTATTTTTTGAAAAGCTTCTAGAGCACTCTGGTCTAGAGAAATTTTTACTTTACTAGAAACGTTCTTTGAGAGTCGACCATTCTCTCCTCTGAGTAGGTTTGTGAGCGGTTTCGCTATTTTAGCGTAGTCGCGAATGAATCGTCTGTAATAGCTACCTAAGCCTAAGAAAGCTCTCAAGTCTCTCAATGTCTTAGGCTGCGGGAATTGTTGCATTGCTTTAACTTTTTCAACATTAGTTTTAACTCCATCAGCTGAAATTGTGACGCCTAGGAAATCGACTTCAGTTTTGAAAAACTCGCATTTGTCGATTTGAATTTTCATATTGGCCTTAGAAAGAGTGGAGAATATTTTCTCAAGGTTTTCTGCATGTTCTTTTTCTGATTTGCTGAAAACTATTATATCGTCTATGTAGACGTAACATCTCTTGCCAACGTGGTCTCTTAGTATATCATCAAGAGCTCTTTGAAATATTGATGGAGAGTTTTTTAGTCCAAAAGGTAACCTAGTGAACTCGAATTTGCCGCCATTTACTGAGAATGCGGTTTTCTCTATATCTTTCTCTTTGAGTGGAATCTGATGGAACCCGCTTTTCAGATCTAGCACGGAGAAATATTTGTTATCCCCCAATTGTGCTATAATATCCCCAATGTCTGGTATTGGGTATCGATCTGATATAGTAACTTTGTTTAGCTTTCGGTAATCTATTACCAGCCTATACTTCCTCTGTCCTGAAGCGTCTTGTTTTTTTGGCACCATCCACACAGGTGCGTTGTACGGTGACCGTGAAGGTCTTATTATGCCGTCTCGCAGCAATTGGTCTATTTGTTTTTCTACTTCTGCTTTTAAAGAAGCAGGGTACTGATAGTGTTTGCTATATATTGGGGTGTCTGAAGTGGTTCTGATCTCGCCAGTTACCGCCGTTGTGTATGTAAGTTTTTCGTCGGGTTCTGCAAATAACTCTGCATGTATTTCGGTCATCCTATCCATGAGCTCTTTTTGTTTTGCAGACATGTGGTCTGCCCTGACTTTTATGTTGTTAACCGCTTGAGTAGCCAATTGTTTGATTTTAATTTTATAATTCCCACCTAATACTAGTACGTCATTGCGTACATCGATTACAGCGTTCAGCTGTTTGAGGGTATCGTTACCCAATATACCGTGAAAGGTTTTAAGAGTTGGGAGCAGAAAAAATTTAACTGGGACTTGATCAAGTCCGAATAAACTGAGATGGGTGTGATGGGTGATTTTTGTTTGTCCGCCGACAGAATTTGCAAAAAAGGGTTTCTCATTGAGTTTGGGTTTCGGTACTATATTAGCTTGAATGTAATTTTGGTTTGAGCCTGTATCTATCAAAAATTTAAGTTTTTTTCCGTTCCTCGTATTGCAATTAAAATAAGGCAATGAGGAACTGTTTAGTCTAAAAAATTGATGTCTGCGGTATCTACTAACTCTGTGGCATACTCATTTTCTGTTTCATATGGTACGGCTTCTGGTAAATACTCTGCCTCTAGTTGTTCTAGGTACTCTAAATAACCTTGTTCGTCGTTCTCTGGAATTGCGTGTTCTTGCTCCTCTTTACCTGGTTCTACCTCACCTGTAGTTACGTGGAACTGTCTCTGGTATTTTTGAAGGGGACCTGCTTGGCTCTGAGGTGGAGGACGTTTTCCTGCCAAATCGTTTCGAACCCTATTCATGTAGTCGATGTGACGTGATCGGACCGAATGGTCTACTTCCATGGGTTCTGGTTTAGCCTCCGGTTTTGGGGCGAATGGCCTCGGAGGTGCAGCGTACCGTTGCCCTTGATTAGGCATTTGCTGTTGATATGCAACTTGTGGGTATGAGGGTCGGTTAATTGGCCTACCATAGAAAGCTCCTGCCATCGGCACCTGATGTTGGTTAGTAGCAGGTCTTGGGGTATGGTAGAGTCTAGGGTCGAAATTTCTCCACTGATTTGTATTTTGCAAAGGCTTTTGTGCCGGGAATCTCATGACCGTCTGCCTAGGTGGCAGGGGTGGAGGTTGTTGTCTTATTCTGGGCACAAAAGAATTTCGTTGTTCTTGGTTTTCGACCAAGCTACACAAGTGAAGAGCATGGCTTAAGTCTCTTGGCTCCTTGATTGCTAAGAGTCGTGGTAGATCTCCACTTAAACCTCTTACAAAAGTGTCTAGAGCTTTGCCTCGATAGTTATCGGTTAATGCCCTAATAGTTTCTGGAGATTCTTCCTGTGCGCCTATCTGATTTAAGATTAACGATAATTGATGGTAGACGGCCTGATAAAATTCGTTTATTGTCATATGACCTTGCCTGAGAGAGAACATCTGATACTCGAGAGTTTTTAAATCTCTTTTATCAGCGTAATGTGCTGTCAGGCATTTGGAAATAGCTTTCCAATTCATTGGGGTATTGTAAGATTCTAAGACAGCATCAGCTTCACCGACCACTTTGTTGCGTACGGATAAAGTCATTAGATAATATTTATATGATTGTTCTTGTCCTGCATAGATGCTCATAATTCGTTCAACATTTTTTTTCCACGAATTGAACGTTGTCCTGTCCCCAGAGAATTCTCGGATTAACTTTGTTATTTCCGGTATTTTTTCTTGATCTTCACCTGGTCGGGGTCTTACAAATGTAATGTCACGGTAGTTTTCATGTCCAACGTTTGGGCTATTTACATTGTCCTGGAGACAATCCCTAATCATTGTCATAATAACTGTTCTAAGTTCGGGGCTTGCTATTGGTGTACTAGTACCTGGCTGACCACTTGTTGTTTGGCCTGTGCCACCGGCAATGCCTAAGTTTGCCATGGCGTCTACTATGTCGTCAGGCATGTTTTGCATGAAACTGCGGACTGAAATTATGATTAAATTAAAACGGACCACAAAGATAAAAACAACTCGACTTTTCTAGCGTTTGTGAGAGTCTTAACAAAAATTAACGATCTAAAGAGTTAGTTGATTTTTGGATTTAATTTGGTTGATAGTAATTTTGTTTGAAAGTTACTTAATTAGGTTCTGGATTTCCAGAAGATTTAATTTAATTCAGCACTAAATTTAATTTATCAAGAATTGTTTTTTTTTTTTTTTTTTTTTTTAAATTTTATTCGAATTTTACTTATAGAAAATATATGGTAGTTTTAACTTATTTTTACTTATGGTAATTTTTTGATTTAATTTTTTCTTAATATTCTATTTGTTCGATTCTTCAAATTATTTTTTATTTGTGGTAATTTTTTGTCTTAACTTTTTCTTATTGTTGTATTTGTTTGATTTTTCAAATTATTTTTTATTTGTAGTAATTTTTTGTCTTAACTTTTTCTTATTGTTCTATTTGTTTGCTTTTTCAAATTATTTTTTATTTGCGTTTTTTTATTTTATTTTGGTTTTGTTTTTAATCACTTAAACACTAAGCTTACGATAAGTAAAACATCCGGCGAATCTTCCGCGCTGGTCCTTTGGATGAATTCCTTTTTGTCCTGTGACTATGCGGCGAAGCGGCGATGTGACAGGTGACTGGGGATCCTGGGGGACACTTGTGTGCGTGGTGGTCTGCGAACTAATACAACAGATCCGTCGACGGTGAACGACCGGTTATGTCTTTTGAATAAATCGCGAAAGAGGTTCGGCTCTTTTTAAATCACACTCGCGCTGTAGCTCTATTGAGGCACTTTTGCGGAGTACACTATGTGGCTATAAGGCACTGGTATGTGACGCGATATTATTCGTTATGACTTTTTGACCGGTCCCTGCTCGGGCGCCAATTAATAAAACGTTTAATTGTTTATTATAAAAAAAACACGTTTATTCAGGTTAAGTGCTGGATTAGAACTAACTTATGACAATTCTAAATTATGCTAAAGACCGCTTGTTGAATATCGCTGCTGCAGTTGTCGCCGCTGCTGCTGCCGTCGCTGCTGCTGTCTTGTAGCTTTGGGTGTCGCGTATCCAGGTTCGGTCCCACGGTGGTGCCCGTTGTGTAACGCGCCGGCCGTTGGCCCCATGCAGGTGCATGCTAGAAAGTGCTGATGCAGCGCACG
>JAWNNU010002191.1:0-200806 GCA_035044585.1 Scaptomyza polygonia
TATTATTTGAAGGGTTATCAATTGTCTTTAATAAAGAATTTGAACCTGTAATATGTTACAGAAACAGATTTTCCCAAAGTCTGTTAGAAGCATTAAAAAAGGAATTAAAGGAAATGGAAAAAGATGGTATCATATCGTCAGTGTCATACCCTACCAGTTGGGTAAATAATACACAAATAGTGGAAAAACCAAATGGGAAATTCAGAATATGTTTGGAAACTAAACCATTGAACAAAGCAATTAAACGGGAACATTACTTAATAGCAACTATAAAAAACTTTTCAATAAAAATGACAAGAAAAAAGTTCTTCACAATATTAGATTTGTCAAAAGGTATAAATTTAACAGAGTTCTTTCGGTATCAACAGTGCCCCTGAAATGTTTCAGAGAAATATGATAAAAATATTTGGAGATATTCCAAATGTTATTGTGTATTTTGATGACATTACTCTATTACAGGTACTTGAACGGGAAAGGATAAATGGAGTAGCGTTTAATAAAGAAAAAGTTGAATATAGCCAAACACAAGTTCAATTTAAGGGACATGATATATCAGAAGGAAAAATAAAACCACAGGAAAAACATTGGGTAGAAATAAGGCTGATAAAGCAAAAGTATTACGAATTTTGGATGTGTTTAAATACTTTCCCAAGTTTATCTCAGATTTATCAGCCAAATCGGCTAAACTTGGACTTAACAAAAAATTATACACAATTTATATGAGGTGAAGATCAAGAAAATTAACTTAAAACATCCTTGAGAGGCCAGTTGTAGCGGTTTATGATAAAAACAATACAAACTGACGCTTCTAAGGATGGACTGGAATGGTTTTTTTTTGTGCAGGAAGGTAGTCCTCTAAGTTTTCCATCTAGAACGTTATCAAAATGTGAACAAAAATGGGCTCAAATAGAAAAAGAAATATTAGCAATAGTATTTGATGTGAAAGGTTTCAGAAAGTGATCACAAACCTTTGAAAGTGTTAGTTAAAAAAGATATAGATTCGGTGACAATGCGACTGCAACGAATGCTATTATATCTACTGAACTATCCAAACATGGAAGTACAATACAGACCTGGAAAAGAAATGCTAATAGCTGATTGCCTTTCAAGAGCACAATTAGCAGAGGAAAATGAAATTAGAGAACTATCACAGTAACTCAGGCAGTTTGTCAATCGGAAGAGAATCTTAATGTTTACAAAGAAATACTAAAGACAGATAAAAATTATAGAAAAACCGGTGATTTCGTTGCGAATGGTTGGCCTTTATATCATAATTAAGACAAATTTTCTCAAATGTTTTATAAAATTAAAAATTACCTGCATGTTGAGACTGGGGAGCTAATGAGAACGTTAATAGTTAATAGTACCAAAAGGATTACAGTTAAAATTAATGAAACAAGTACAGTCAAACAGGTGATAACGGAACTGAAACAAGTGTTTGATAGTTTAGGATACCCAACAAAAATAAAAAGCGATAACAATCCTTTTAACTCAAGTGATTTTAAAACATTTGCAAATGCTTATAATATAGTATTACAATTTTCCAGCCCACATTATCCACAAAGTAATGGATTAGCAGAAAAAGGGGTTGCGATAGCAAAAAACATTCTAAAGCGATGTGCTGATAAAAAAGAGGTATACCAATATAACATCCTAGAGTATAATAATACACCTATAGCTAGTATGCAAACATCTCCTTGTGAGTTATTCTTCGGGAGAAACTGTAAAACAAAACTCCCAATTGCAAAAACCAGTTTAAATCGTTACAATTTAACGGAAAATATAATTAAGGCTAAATTAGAAAAGAAACGATTAAAACAAAAACAATACTATGATCGTAACACCAAAGTACTAAAACCTTGTATACTGGGGGAACGAATAATGTTTAGGAAAAAACTGGATGAATGGACTTATGGAATAGTGGAAAGAAAAGTTAATGAGCGGTCATATATCATAAAAGATAGAAATAATAAATACTTTAGAAGAAATAGAAAACTTATTAAAAAAACGAAAAATGAAGACAAAGATGAAAATATATCGATGTACGATTATCAAAATAATAGTAATTATTCAATGCATGTAGTGACAATTGTACTAAAGAAACCGCTATTGAGACGGAAATAGTAAATAAGGACAACAATGAAACAAATGTATCTCATCCTGTACAGGATATAGTAAGTAAGGAAAATGAAGAGAAACAATGTATTTACTCAGATGAGGAACGGTAACGTTTGAAACAGCTGATGAAGCCAGCTCAGATGAAGATCCCTTACTCATTGAACACAATAATTACGAAACAGAAAACCCGAATCCACCTGATAGAAAAATTGTATAAACAAGAAGTGGTAGAGAAATTAAAAAACCAAAAAAATTCGAATAAAACAAAGCGTGTAATAATATTGTAATATTAATAGCTAGCCGATAGTATAATAAGATCAAACCATGTATACAACTTACCGATAGTTTTAAGAATTGATCAATGAAGGCACATCTCGATGTAAGCGGCCTTCTTCGTGACATACCAAGCCATACAGACGTGATTGTTAAAGCTGAATAAAATCTTAAATTCTAATAAGCATCAAACTTATTACAGTATCTACGAAAAAAGTCAGCTGCAAATGCAATTAATCGAAATATAAACTCACTCGCAGTGCGAATGAATTTGCGACATTATGTTTGTCATTATATAATAACTGCACAATATTTGCAAAACGAAAAAGCAACGAGTCACTTTTGATAAAATTGTCTACTAAAATAAAAACGGCATTGCCAACAACTAGTTTATCTTGCATTATCGCGCGTAACAATTCTTCTGCTAATATAAAGTAAATGCAAAATATAACTATTTTCGTAGATACAGCCCATTTATTGGCGATGTTGGAAATTTTAGCCAAGCTCGAATAAGAACATTATCATTATTGTATTCGAGATGTACCTACAGAACCATTAGCTTATCCATCACTAACGTCAATGTTTGTTGGTGTTATGTAAGTTTTATGCAAAACCAAATCAATTTCATAAGGGGTCGTACATTTTGCTAAACTTCGAGTATTAATTTAGTATCGATACTTTTCCAGACATGCTCATTATTGCATAAGCACTAAATTCTTATTTTAATGCAGTTCAAAATTCATTTTTATTATAGCATATTGTTATACCCAATTCACACTAGGGCACATTTAACATCTAACATCTTACATCAAAGATGTTACGTAGTACGTAGTGAAGTACCCGTTCCAAGTTTACTCAAAATATTCCAACATCTTCTGGAAATGTTCCTAATCCAAGTGTTTTTATTTAGTTAGTTTTGATTCCACCACGAAAAAATTGCCATTCACAACCAAAATGTAAGCAATGTCTACGCAAATGAATGGTAAATAAATCATGGCGGGCAACGACAACGGTAAGTCAAATGCAAATTATTTATGTTTTTTTTATTAATATTTGCGTATTTAGCAAGAAAAACTATAAAATGTATAAATAAGTTAATTATTAATGTAAATTAAGTATTGTTTATTTTTAGTTTATAATAATAATAGAATGATAGTTATATATTAAAATAAATACAGTTACAAATTTGAAATTGGTATTGGTATTGTTTTATTTGATTATTGTTTGATTTTTAATTGTTTGTTATGACCTAGCAATGGCTGATCTAATTTGCCGTGCCACAGTCCGATACTCGGCTGCACTCCCCAAGGCGTACAGTGCGATGGCTATGCGCTTTTTGTACTCTATTGCGTATCTAAACGGCGTGTTTTTCCTTCTTAAAACTCCCATTCTCTGCACCAATAACGAAAATGACGCCTTCTCCATCCGAAAACTTTCCTTAAATAAGGCTTCATTATTGTTGGGAATATCCTTTTTCCAAAACTGTCCGAACCGCATCTAAATATTTTTTTTATTATTTACCTAGTATTTATGAATTTTTATTTTCACTCACATGCGCCCAAATCCTCCAAGGCATTGCAACAAGTGCATAAAGTTGCTCATCTTCGAAATCCTCGTCTTCACAGGGTTTATTTAAATAGTCAGCAAGGTCAACAATCATACCCTGTTGCTGAGCAACTATAGATATTATCTCTGAATTTCTTTTATCCATTCTTTTGTAATATTTTGTTACGACAAAAAAAAATACGTGGTGAAATAAGCGTCTGTTTTACAAATGAAGAGAAGACGCAAGATGTTGAATGTTAGATGTTGCAATGTGAACACAATTTAACATCTTCTCATCGTTCCCTGATATGTGCCCTAGTGTGAATAGGCTATTATTGCTGTTGATTTAATGCACTGCATGAATTCACACAGCTATCGATATAAAATATCGATACATTTCTGGCAAATTATGCAAAGTTTAAAAGCTGATATAGCGGATTTTCGGGACGCTAATTTATGTCTAATTTTTTTGGGTTACTGCCCGGCATAAGAAGTATATCCTCATAAAAGTTCATGATTTTATTAAAAAAAAATGGCAGTAGGCTATGCAAAAATTAGATCGAGAAAGCAAAGTGTGGTTAGAAATTTTAACATTCAGCTAAAATTGTGTGTGGAACTAAAATAAATTTCAAAAATGTCGAAAGAAGATTTTTTTGCAATCAATCAGGCCTGTTCTACTTTTCGGGTCCGAGCGTTATGCATTCCTACATTTCGATTCCATGTACAAACGGATCGTTTTGAAAACATGTGACAATGAGCACTCGAAATGAAAACGATTGTGCCTTTTAAGCAACTTATGTCTGCTTTTAAATCCAGAAACATTTTTTTTTACTTAATTTATATACTATTGGCAATAATTTTGCATTATCATTCGTAGGGCCTGCATATTATTTTTCATTCGTTTTTTTTTATAGTTGTACACCTAAAATTTACGTGCGTTGGCAAAGCCAAAGCGATTGGAATCAGTCTTATACAAAATGTCAGTCAGCTGTTTGTCTCAATACATAATTGGTATCGAAATTGACTATAAGAAGAATATAAGTCGATCGAAATCTGGGAATGCAACCATCGAAATGAGAATCGATTTCGATTCCGCTTCGACTCGAAAAGTAGAACAGGCCTGAATATTTTATTTTGAATACGTGTGTAAGGAAAAATATTTTTCATAATCAATCAGGCGTGCAACAGAAAACACTTCCGCTTGAATTTCACTTTAATTCCATTTCGAACTGCCACAGACCAAAACGCTCAGTGATTTTGAGCGGAATAAAAACGCTCTCAAAACGCTGATATCTATATCTGATGCTGCTACCTAGTCCGACTAATATTTTTTAATGTCAGGGTCAGCAATGCCGAATTTCTTAAACAGAATTCGGGGAAATGTATTTAAAAAAATATATATAACTAACCAACTTTGTTTACTTTAAATAAAGCATTAAAAAATCTTTTAGCAGTTAAAACAAGATTAATTGCAAATTCTTTTATTTGCTGTGCAATTTGTGAAAACATTTGTGAGCAGCTGTAATTCTGCTCGATGGCAAACTCTTAAAAGCCGCATCATCTGCAAAATGGCAGAGCCACAACTAACCACTTCTGTAACGTCAGATTGCGAAAACAGATCAGATGCACATCTGAGAAGCCTTCGCTTTCCTATTTTCTGCCCTCAGAGCTCTTATATGGCCAATAGTCTCGCAAACGGCTTTTTTTGTGCAATTTCAGTTAAAATCAATTTGGTGATGAACAGCTGATTGCTGCTTGTCACAAAAAATTGCCATACAGTTGGCAGATAGTTGCTAGAGTTGCCGAATAGCTTTTATCCCACTAATATTGAAATTTTAAAGAGCTAAAAACAGTAACTATATTAATAAATTAAATAATGTAATTAAAACAAGAAACATTTAGAGTGTTCACTTTTTGTTGCAAAAGTTCGAAAGTTCAAATTTGCAACACTGCTGTCGTGAACACTCAATTTAACGAACAAGTAATTAAACTTTGCACAAACAGCTGTTCGCTATCGTTTTGAGAAATTTAATTTGCTGCTTACAATAAAAAAATGAATTTCAAAATGCCTTTTTAAAGCGTGATTCACTTATAGAATGGACAGCATTCCAAGCAATTCAGGAAATTTAAGCAATTCAAGGTTTATAGGTCGAAATGCATTATGTGGTAATTTGTGGAAAAAAGGGGCTGGGGCGCTATGGGGGCGTTACACCAAAAGATCTGAGTATGATGCCAATTGCTATCCTCATACCAAATTTCGTGACTCTAGCTTAAAAAAAGTAGAATATCGTGGAAGGGGGCTGGGGGCTGGTATTGGGGGGCGTGGCGTCCAAATTTTTTAGGTCTCTTCATCAACAATCTTGGCACCAAATTTGGTGGCTTTAGCTCAAAAGCTGTGGAAGATATAGGCGTTTTTGATTTCAAAATGCAGAGGGCTGGGGAATGGGGGAGCGTGGCTCCAAAACTATGATGCAGTTTTTTGGGGTCATAAACAGTTATCTGTTCACAAAATTTGGTGATTCTAGCTTAAACACTTTTGAAGATACACGCATTACCGTTGGGGCGAAGCGTTGGGGCGGGTAGGGCAGTATGGATGGGCGTGGCATCCAAAGTTTTTATGAATTTGGTTGGGGGTCGTCAACACCTTTCTTTGGACCAAATTTGGTAGCTCTAGCTCAAAAATTGTAGAAGATATAGGCATTTGTTATTTAAAACTGCGGGGGGCTGGGGGCGAAATGGGTAGGCGTGGCTCCAAAATTTTGATGCAGTTTTTTGGGGATCGTTAATAGTTATCTTACTACTAAATTTGATGACTCAAGCTTAAACACTATGGAAGATACACGCATTACCGTTTTAAGAGAAGCGTTAAGGCGATTGGGGGCGGCTAGGGCAGAATATATAGGCGTGGTATCCAAAGTTCTTATGAGTTTGGTTGATGGTCGTCAGCACCGAACTTGGTAGCTCTAGCTCATAAAATGTAGAAGATATAGGCATTTGTGGTTTAAAACTGCGTGGGGCTGGGGGCGGTATAGGTGGGCGTGGTTCCAAAATTTTTAATGCAGTTTTTTGGAGCTTGTTAATAGATATCTGTTCTACAAATTTGGAAGTTCTTGCTGTGAGGGCGTGTGAAATAGCTGGCCTTATCGATATTGAGTTATCGAATTTATCGATTTGCCAGCCGCCCAGTTATCGTTAAAACCCCAATCTTAACACTTTATCTTACACGGCCAGAGATAAAGACATTTGCAAAGTTTCAAGTCTCTAGTTTGAAGGGTGTGGAAAAAAGTTGCGCACATACCGACACACAGACGGACAGACACCATGACGGACATTGCACAAACCCAATATACTCTTTACCTTCGGTATCGAGTATAAATACCAGAAAATTGATTGTACTGTGCAACATTTTTTCACTTTTGTATCAGTTTTTAGCACTGAAATCGTTGCGAATTTGCAACGATTTCTTAGTCATAGGCAGGGTCTAGCAAAAAGTGCAAAATGGTTTCAGTACAAATTGTTGTTGGGATGGTTTGCACTGTTGGACTTTTGCACTTCCGCAACACAAAGTGAACACCCTAATTATAAAAACCACTTATTTGCAACGTTTAAGTTAAACAAGTTGTTAAAAAAACACTTGGCTAATTTAATTTGGCAAGGTGTCAACTTTTAGCAGACAAGTCCAATTAGGTTGATTCCCACATTGAAAAAATTAATCCTTTCGGTATTCTGAGGCACCCCGGCTTTCACGAACTGTGAGCTAGATTCACCAAATAAGTTAGGAGGATAGTAATTGACACCCCACAATAATCTGCATAAAGACTTTGTCTGCCACCACACTACCCCCAGCCCTTCTTACCGCACCTTTTACAAACTAAAAGACAGAGTTTTCAACTCTGGAAGATAGATAGCATTTTGCCTTGCCCATCATCAGAAAATCTTTGAGACAGCTGACACACCTGCCGGATCCGCACCGCATTGCAATCAAGTCTATTTTTATTGGTTTGATTACTGGTATCGAGTAAACCGCAGTCGGTTGCGTCTGACTATATATATCTGCCAGTTGAATACATGCAAATAAATGCAGCGTGCCGTGCTGGACTGAGCTCGACCTACGAATACATTTAGAGTGCTGTGCTGGACCATGATGGAATAACATAAGGTGGTCCCGTCGGCAACAGCCAACCACTTATTGTATGCTTGCAATATGTGCGAGTGAAATGAACAAAGTATACTGAGTGTTGTATTGAGTGTGAGTGAGGCGGCAATGTGATTGTTTATTAACCCTTAGCATGTCCGTAGGGTTTGAATATGGCATTTATAATAAAAGACGAGAAATTTTTTTAAAGTTTAATTTTTAATAGTTTTGAATTACCAATCAAACGCTGTTTTTGGTTCTTAATGGAAATGTTTTGGTTTAGGTACTTAAATTTAAAATATAGACTTTACAGCAAAATTTGCAATATTTCATATTAATAAGTGTGCGCTTAAGGGTTAATGAACAAGGAAAAAAAATCGTCCGCACACAACCTTTCTTTTCAGCAAGCAATTGAGCACTGAAATAAGTGGATACTTCGTAAAACTTCGGCTGCCGACTGGACCACCTTATGTTATTCCATCATGTGCTGGACCGACTGAAAAATTCATATACATATTCATCTGAGTATGATTGTATTTGTGTAGCGGCAGAGAATAACTGTAAAATACAAAGTCTTGCTCACGAACATAACACGATGTGTCTGCTGCTTTGCTGTCGCTTTGTATTGTTTTTGTTTTTTATACTCGATACCGAAGGTAAAGAGTATATTGGGTTTGTGCAATGTCCGTCATGGTGTCTGTCCGTCTGTGTGTCCGTATGTGCGCAACTTTTTTCCACACCCTTCAAACTAGAGACTTGAAACTTTGCAAATGTCTTTATCTATGGCCGTGCAAGATAAAGTTTAAGATTGAGGTTCTACGATAACTAGGGGGCCGGCAAATTGATAAATTCGATAACTCAATATCGATAAGGCCAGCTATTTCACACGCCCTCACAGCAAGAACTTCCAAATTTGGAGGACAGATATCTACTAACAAGCTCCAAAAAACTGCATCAAAAATTTTGGAGCCACGCCCACCTATACCGCCCCCAGCCCCCGCAGTTTTAAACCAATAATGCCTATATCTTCTACAGTTTTTGAGCTAGAGTCATCAAATTTGGTAGGAAGATAACTGTTTATGACCCCCATCAAAGTTTTGGAGCCACGCCTCTCCGTTCCCCAGCCCTCTGCATTTTGAAATCAAAAACGCCCATATTTTCCACAGCTATTGAGCTATAGCCACCAAATTTGGTGTCAAGATTGTTGATGAAGAGACCCAAGCCATTTGGATGCCACCCATACCGCCCCCAGCCCCCCTTCCACCATATTCTACTAACTTTGAGCTAGAGTCACTAAATTTGGTTGGAGGATAGCAATTGACATAATAAATAGATCTGCAGCAAAACTTTGGTGTTAGGCCCCCATACCACCCACAGCCCCCCTTTCCCTACCTTTAACAAACTTTGAGCTAGAGTCACCAAACTTGGAAGGTAGAAAGCTTTTTTGCATCCCCATCTACACCAGACAATCTTTAAGGCAGCGTACACCCCTGCCGTATCGGCACCCCATTGCAATCTGGTCTTTTTTATCGGTTTTATAACTGGTATCGAGTAAACCGCAGTCGGTTGCGTTCGACTGCAACTTTTCTTCTTGTTTTTTCGTTGTTGTTTTGACTCTTTGTTGGTTTGGTTCGTTGTTGCTTTGGCTTGCTGTTGCTTTGACTCCTTGTTGCTTTGGCTCGTTGTTGCTTTGAGCCAGCGACGAACACCATATCCGATACGTCCACAAGATTCGTTTCGTGGAGACTCCACTGAATGTAATGGAAAGTTTTGTACAGAATTGTGAATCGGCAATTTTAGAGTTTTGCCTCGTCTCAGCTACGACAAACCAGCTCGTTGTTGTTTTGTTCAGTTTCCTTTTGCGTTTGGTCCGTTGATTAAAGGAGAGGCGGCGGGTCAGCGGACAGCAAGCACGGTAAAAAGTTGTTGTTACATATTGTATGCAACTGCGTTTGAAACTTACATATATTTCTTGCAGTGCCTGCTTATCGAGGTTTTTGTTATTTTTGATATTTTTCCTTTTTCTGTGTCGGCAGCAAACGCGCGCTTACTTTTACATATATACCAATGCACTACTGAATACACTTTCGTAATTTGTGTAAATCTTTTCATAACATTATGCCAATGATTGTTAGAAAGTATCATAGGCTAAAAATTGGGAAGAGTATGTATGATCAGCAATAGCAAAACTGATATTTGACTGCCTTACAATTATGCAAAGATGTACACAAATTACGAAAGTGTATTCAGTGATGCATTTGTAAAGGTCAGTTGCCGAAAATTTGGAATAAAGTAAAGTAGAATAAAAAAGACAGAGAAACTGTCCAAATTTGCTAGACGCGTGTATCTGAGCTGTGCGCCTGTTGCTGGCTTATCGTATACACATGTATGCACATGCCTAGCAAACCATAAGAGCTCCTAATGAGCTCATATATGACTCTTTTGTCTGAGCGTGCACAATATAATGAGCTCATAAAACAATCATAAATCCTCAGAAAACTCTCATATATGAGTGGATTTTTCTACTAAACTGGTCGTCATATATGAGCATATATATCACGTACGTCTATGCCAGGATTTTGAACATCTGTAACACTTGTCGCTTGAAATAAAGTATCAACATTTTCTGGAAAATTTTGAATATGACCACTTTCTTCCCCACTATTTTCAACTTCCACCTCCACCTCTGTTGCTTCAATTTTATTTCTTTTCTTAGCTGATCTCAAGTGCTCAATAATCATTTTACTTTCTCTTCTACTTGTTCTTTTCATTTTTATTTGAATTTATGTTAGTTTTTATATATGTACTCACGCGTTCACTTCTCATTTGCAAATGAATAGCCCTGTCGCATAATTATGTTTTGTTAACTTAAAAGAAATTCTCCTTGCTTTTTTTCACAAACACCGCTTAAACTTTTACAGTTTATTTCAGCGCATGTCTTTATATATATGTACATATGCAATAAGTGCACGTATAACGCTCAGAAAACACGCATAAATTTAACATACATAGGAGCTGATATATTTATCGCTAAATGACCTCATAAATGAGTTCATATTTGAGCTCATTGTTATGAGCGCTCAGAATATGGTTTGCTGGGTGTATACACACACATTCAGTGCAGGGCACAGTAAAAGAAAAATATCAAATATCTCGACCCAGCAAGAAATTAAGCAAGCATGTATACAAATACTAACAAATTTTTACCGTTCTTGCTTTCTCTGACCTGCCACCTCTCCTTTAATCGACGGGCCGATGAACGCAAAGCGCAACTTAAACAAACCAACTCGGTGCTGAGACTCACAAGCTGCCCTATGCAAAAATACCCTTTGTACCAATATTCAATAATTGTCAATGAAAACTCTAACACTTACTTAATTATATACAAGTTCTTTTATTGAATATAAATACCAAACCTTGTTGCTCGAATATAAATAAAAATGTAGAATAGAAATAATATTAAAGTTCTCACGTTAAGCTGTAGAATTGCCCAAAGTTCATATAAGTCGATACCGCCGTTCCAATAAGGGAAAGCAGCGGGCATATTCCAATAAAAGTCTAAAATTGCCAGTTTCATTTTTTTTTATGCTAATATATGAAGAACATTAGTTAGTGTTACGGATTTATTTCGATATTAATAAAAGTAGAAGCGTTCGTATTATTATTCATGACTAACAGAAATGGTTGGATTATGGTAGCTCAAGTGAGATATGCATTTTTAGAGCTTAAATTTAAAATATGTTGTAATAATGGCATCGATTGTTTTGCCGCTTTTAGTTGTGGCTTCATTTCTTTTATTATTAGTTTTTAATTCTGATTTATCTAATAGAAATTATAATAACTTAAATAAGTTGGCAGATTGATGAGCAAAATTTATATTGAAATCTCCAATTAAAAAAAAAGAGGTACCGATCTATAACTTTTGTTTAGTAACTGAGCTCTATCATCAGTTATTGTCAAAAAATTAAATTTTGTGAATATGTTGTCATTCAGATCCTGAATATGACTTCGTAGTCCCTGACAATTTAGAGTAAGACTGAAAAAGATGGTCTTTCTATTATGAAGAATTAAGAGCTATATTTATGATTTCCAATCTGTTCGAAGAAAGTCTTTTTAATGGCGTTTGTAAAGAATCCTTAGAGCCGTGATAAGATTTATTGTTATATTTTGCATTTACTTTATATTAGCAGAAGAATTGTTACGCGCGATAATTCAAGATAAACTAGTTGTTGGCAATGCCGTTTTTATTTTAGTAGACAATTTTATCAAAAGTGACTCGCTGGCTTTTCGTTTTGCAAATATTGTGCAGTTATTATATAATGACAAACATGATGTCCGCAAATTGATTCGAACTGCGAGTGAGCTTATATTTCGATTAATTGCATTTGCAGCTGACTTTTTTCGTAGATACTGCCCATTTTTTGGAGATGTTGAAAATTTTAGCCAAGCTCGAATAAGAACATTATCATTATTGTATTCGAGATGTACCTACAGAACCATGAGCTTATCCATCACTAACGTCAATATTTGTTGGTGTTATGTAAGTTTTATGCAAAACCAAATCAATTTCATAAGGGGTCGCACATTTTGCTAAACTTCGAGTATTAATTTAGTATCGATACTTTTCCCAGACATGCTCATTATTGCATAAGCACTAAATTCTTATTTTAATGCAGTTCAAAATTCATTTTTATTATAGCAATTTGTTATTGCTGTTGATTTAATGCACTGCATGAATTCACAAAGCTATCGATGTACAAAATCGATACATTTCTGCCAAATTATGCAAAGTTTAAAAGCTAACAGATGATATAGCGGATTTTCGGTACGTCGAAAGAAGATTTGTTTGCAATCAATCATTCATTCCTTTTCGATTCCGAGCGTTTTGCATTTCTACATTTCGATTCCGAGTACAAACGAATCGTTTTGAAAATGTGTGACAATGAGCACTCGAAATGAAAACGATTGTGCCTTTTAAGCAACTTATGTCTGTTTTTAAATCCAGAAACTTTTTTTTACTTAATTTATATACTATTGGCAATAATTTGGCATAATCATTCGTAGGGCCTGCATATTATTTTTCATTTTTTTTTTTTATAGTTGTACACCTAAAATTTACGTGCGTTGGCAAAGCCAAAGCGATCGGAATCAGTCTTATACAAAATGTCAGTCAGCTGTTTGTCTCAATACATAATTGGTATCGAAATTGAGTATAAGAAGAATATAAGTCGATCGAAATCTGGAAATGCAATCATCGAAATGAGAATCGATTTCGATTCCGTTTCGACTTGAAAAGTAGAACAGGCCTGAATATTTTATTTTGAATACGTGTGTAAGGAAAAATATTTTTCACAATCAATTAGGCGTGCAACAGAAAACACTTCCGCTTGAATTTAACGTCAATTCCATTTCGAACTGCCACAGACCAAAACGCTCAGTGATTTTGAGCGGAATAAAAACGCTCGCAAAACGCTGATATCTGATAATGCTACCTAGTCCGATTCATATTTTTAATGTCAGGGTCAGCAATGCCGAATTTCTTAAACAGAATTCAGGGAAATGTATTTTAAAAAATATATATAACTAACCAACTTTGTTTACTTTCAATAAAGCATTAAAAAATCGTTTAGCAGTTAAAACAAGATTAATTGCAAATTCTTTTATTTGCTGTGCAATTTGTGAAAACATTTCTAAGCAGCTGTAATTCTGCTAGATGGCAAACTCTTAAAAGCGGCATCATCTGCAAAATGGCAGAGCCACAACTAACCACTTCTGTAACGTCAGATTGCGAAAACAGATCAGATGCACATCTGAGAAGCCTTCACTTTCCTATTTTCTGCCCCCAGAGCTCTTCGATGGCCAATAGTCTCGCAAACGGCATTTTTGTGCAATTTCAGTTAAAATCAATTTGGTGATGAACAGCCGATTGGTGCTTGTCACAAAAAATGCCAGACAGTTGGCAGATAGTTGCTAGAGTTGTCGAATAGCTTTTATCCCACCAATTTTGAAATGATTATGTTGTATTTTAATTAGCTAAAAACAGTAACTATATTAATAAATTAAATAATGTGATTAAAACATTATAAAAACCACTTATTTTGCAACGTTTAAGTTCAACAAGCTGCTAAACAAACATTTGGCTAATTTAATCTGGCAAGGTGTAAGCGCTTAGCACACAAGTCCAATTAGGTTGATGCCCAAACTAACAAATTAAATCATTCGGTATTCTGTTGCACCGTGAACATTTTCAGTCTACTAACAGAATTAATTTTCGCTAGCGTTTCATCTGGCTTGAATATTTAAATTTGAATCCGTATGTGATAAGTCGGTTCATTTAGAAAGCCATGCCGTGCCCAACAAGATCAAAACTATCGCGACGAAGCCGTAATGCAACTAGGATTCTAAACTTTGCGAGTGAAGAACAAGTAGACACGTCGGACGCAACCGTTTGCGGTATACTCGATACCAGTGATAAAACCGATGAAAAGACACCTGATTGCAATGGGGTGCGGATTCGGCAAGGGTGTACGCTGCCTCGAATATTGTGTGATGCAAATGGGGATGCCAATAAGCTATCTTTCTTTATATTTTGGTGACTCTAGCCATAGACAGTCAAGATATAGACTGTGCAATTGGCAGTAAAAGCTCTTCTCATTGTGCCGGAGGTAGAACCCTTGTATCATCAATAATATAATTTGTTTTTAAGTATTATATGTTTTAGTATTATACTACATAAGGTATTTTTTAGACAATTTAAAACTATGTAAAAAATAAACAAAATATAATATTTGATGTGCATTTTTGTGAATTTCTTTCACTTGTTCATAATTTGTCAAATCATAACAGTTGAGACGGTTTAAGAAATGATATACAATTGCTACGCACACATTTGAAGGTGCAGCATATGCATATACATATATACACACAGCTAAATATCAGTATTCAAATGCTGGTCAATGATACTCTTATATGTTTTTAGTTTTATGACACTAGCCGAAAATTTTGCCAACTCAACTTCCATACAGTTATGCAAAATTGCACACAAATTTCGAAAATGTATTCAGTAGCTCAGTAGTGCATTTGTGTCGATGTCGTTTGCCGCCGAGACAGAAAAAGGGAAAATATCAAAAACCCCGACAGGCAGGCCCGGCAAGCAACGAAAAAAACGCACACACACCCAAGTACAAAAAGTTTTTACAGTTATTGGTTGATGGTCAACATTTGGCCGGAACAATAAGCGCAAGGGATAATGAAACAAAAATCTGCTCTCGCACCTGCTCACACTTGTGCGAAGCATACAAGGGGTCTAGCTCAGGCACCTTGAGACGCGAAAGCTCTAAAAGCTCTTGTTAGCAATTGCACAGTCTATATTTTAGACTATCTGTGCTCTAGCTCAAAGTTAGTAAAATGTACTTAATTTGGTTACTCTAGCTCAAAGTTTGTAATAGGTTGGAGAAGGCTGGCTGGAAGTGGTTTGGTAGGGCGTGTCATCCAAATTTTTGCTACAGACCTGTCTATGATGTCAATTGCTATCCTCATAAAGAATGGGCAGTATGGAAAGGCGTGGCATCCAAAGTTTTATTGGTGTCGTCATCACCTATCTTGGTACCAAAGTTGGTGGCTCTAGCTCAAAAACTGTAGAATATATAGGCGTTTCTTATTTTAAACTGCGTGGGGAGGAGGGGTTGGGGCGGCTCCATAATATTTAATGCAGTATTTTGGGGTTGTTAGAAACTATATTCTATCGAAATTCAGTAGTTCCAGCTGTAAGGGCGTGCGAAACAGATGGATTTATTGATTTTGAGTTATCCAATTGCCGGCCCCCCAGTTATCGTAGAACTCCAATCTTGACACTTTAATTTACTATGCCATCGATAAAGACATTTGCAAAGTTTAAGTCTCTAGATTGAAGTGTGTGAAAAAAAGTTGCGAACAAACTGACGGGCAGACACCATGACGGACATTGCACGAACCCAATATACTCTTTACCTTCGGTATCGAGTGTAAACTGAAGAAGAACAAGAAATTGCGCGTGAATTGCGCCGCGTTAGTATGGCTGAACTTTGTGCTTCTCAATCACACCAGCAGAGTAGACCCCGTAAAACGTCTAGGCTGGCCTAATTTTTGGTGAAAACACGCGATATTATTATGTTATCACGTCGTGATACTGGTCAACTGCAACGAATATCGGAAACAGATCGTTCATATGAAACGTTGCAATACTCGCTGATGTTTTGGCCAGGAAAAGATGGATATTATTTCAATAGCAAAATTAAAAATCCATTAAATGGTAAAGAAACTACATGGAACGTCAGCTCGATGAATTATTACGCATATCGTTTGAATGCTGGCAACTATTTGCTGCGGTTTTGTCAATTACTCTAACTCTTACTTAATTATATACAAGTTCTTTTATTGAATATCAATACCAAACCTTGTTGCTCGAATATAAATAAAAATGTAGAATAGAAATAATATTAAAGTTCTCACGTTAAGCTGTAGAATTGCCCAAAGTTCATATAAGTCGATACCGCCGTTCCAATAAGGGAAAGCAGCGGGCATATTCCAATAAAAGTCTAAAATTGCCAGTTTCATTTTTTTTTATGCTAATATATGAAGAACATTAGTTAGTGTTACGGATTTATTTCGATATTAATAAAAGTAGAAGCGTTCGTATTATTATTCATGAATAACAGAAATGGTTGGATTATGGTAGCTCAAGTGAGATATGCATTTTTAGAGCTTAAATTTAAAATATGTTGTAATAATGGCATCGATTGTTTTGCCGCTTTTAGTTGTGGCTTCATTTCTTTTATTATTAGTTTTTAATTCTGATTTATCTAATAGAAATTATAATAACATAAATAAGTTGGCAGATTGATGAGCAAAATTTATATTGAAGTCTCCACTTAAAAAAAGAGGTACTGAAGTATAACTTTTGTTTAGTAATTGAGCTCTAGCATCAGTTATTGACAACAAATGAAATTTTGTGAATATGTTGTCATTCAGATCCTGAATATGACTTCGTAGTCCCTGACAATTTAGAGTAAGACTGAAATAGATGGTATTTCTATTATGAAGAATTAAGGGCCGGTTTCTCAATGTCCAGTTAGCGTAACTATCCCAAGTTTAGTCGAAATTGAGTTTCTCAATGTTCGTTTAGGGCTTAGCGTGCGATAAACTTAACCGCTGCTTGAGTGCCGGCTAACATTTATCGTTCGTTAAAGTGCCGATATAAATATCGCTAATACCGTCGTTAGGCAAACAGCTGGCTCAAGCCTTCACTTGCATTGTATATGTTTTATTATTATACAAAATATTTTGGTTTGACTTCACAAGAACATTAACTGCATGCTTCCCAGCAACCGAATTGTTTTTCTTACGTTGGCGCTTATATATTTTAGCCGCGCTCAATAAAATTAATGTTTTAAGCATTTGTTTCGAATTTGGCAGTCACAAAACAAAAAATATACCACAACAAACAGGTGATTTCCTCGTAATTAGTTGGCAGCACCATTAGAGCGATAGTATCTGAACGAATAAGGTTAACTTTGCATTGAGAAAACCAAACTGATTTAGCACGAGCATTAAAGTTATGCCGAGATTAACTAATTGGCACTTTAATTGGACATTGAGAAACCGGCCCTAAGAGTTATATTTATGGTTTCCAATCTGTTCGAAGAAAGTCTTTGTAATGCCGTTTGTAAGGAAACCTTATAGCCGTGATAAAATGTATTGTTATATTTTGCATTTACTTTATATTAGCAGAAGAATTGTTACGCTCGATAATTCAAGATAAACTAGTTGTTGGCAATGCCGTTTTTATTTTAGTAGACAATTTTATCAAAAGTGACTCGTTGCTTTTCCGTTTTGCAAATATTGTGCAGTTATTATATAATGACAAACATGATGTCCGCAAATTGATTCGAACTGCGAGTGAGCTTATATTTCGATTAATTGCATTTGCAGCTGACTTTTTTCGTAGATACTGCCCATTTTTTGGAGATGTTGAAAATTTTAGCCAAGCTCGAATAAGAACATTATCATTATTGTATTCGAGATGTACCTACAGAACCATGAGCTTATCCATCACTAACGTCAATGTTTGTTGGTGTTATGTAAGTTTTATGCAAAACCAAATCAATTTCATAAGGGGTCGCACATTTTGCTAAACTTCGAGTATTAATTTAGTATCGATACTTTTCCCAGACATGCTCATTATTGCATAAGCACTAAATTCTTATTTTAATGCAGTTCAAAATTCATTTTTATTATAGCAATTTGTTATTGCTGTTGATATAATGCACTGCATGAATTCACAAAGCTATCGATGTACAATATCGATACATTTCTGCCAAATTATGCAAAGTTTAAAAGCTAACAGATGATATAGCGGATTTTCGGTACGTCGAAAGAAGATTTGTTTGCAATCAATCAGGCCTGTTCTACTTTTCGATTCCGAGCGTTTTGCATTCCTACATTTCGATTCCGAGTACAAACGAATCGTTTTGAAAATGTGTGACAATGAGCACTCGAAATGAAAACGATTGTGCCTTTTAAGCAACTTATGTCTGTTTTTAAATCCAGAAACTTTTTTTTACTTAATTTATATACTATTGGCAATAATTTGGCATTATCATTCGTAGGGCGTGCATATTATTTTTCATTTGTTTTTTTTTTTATAGTTGTACACCTAAAATGTACGTGCGTTGGCAAAGCCAAAGCGATCGGAATCAGTCTTATACAAAATGTCAGTCAGCTGTTTGTCTCAATACATAATTGGTATCGAAATTGAGTATAAGAAGAATATAAGTCGATCGAAATCTGGAAATGCAATCATCGAAATGAGAATCGATTTCGATTCCGTTTCGACTTGAAAAGTAGAACAGGCCTGAATATTTTATTTTGAATACGTGTGTAAGGAAAAACATTTTTCACAATCAATTAGGCGTGCAACAGAAAGCACTTCCGCTTGAATTTAACTTCAATTCCATTTCGAACTGCCACAGACCAAAACGCTCAGTGATTTTGAGCGGAATAACAACGCTCTCAAAACGCTGATATCTGATGCTGCTACCTAGTCCGATTCATATTTTTTAATGTCAGGGTCAGCAATGCCGAATTTCTTAAACAGAATCCGGGGAAATGTATTTAAAAAATATATATAACTAACCAACTTTGTTTACTTTAAATAAAGCATTAAAAAATCTTTTAGCAGTTAAAACAAGATTAATTGCAAATTCTTTTATTTGCTGTGCAATTTGTGAAAACATTTGTGAGCAGCTGTAATTCTGCTAGATGGCAAACTCTTAAAAGCGGCATCATCTGTAAAATGGCAGAGCCACAACTAACCACTTCAGTAACGTCAGATTGCGAAAACAGATCAGATGCACATCTGAGAAGCCTTCGCTTTCCTATTTTCTGCCCCCAGAGCTCTTCGATGGCCAATAGTCTCGCAAACGGCTTTTTTTGTGCAATTTCAGTTAAAATCAATTTGGTGATGAACAGCTGATTGCTGCTTGTAACAAAAAATTGCCAGACAGTTGGCAGATAGTTGCTAGAGTTGCCGAATAGCTTTTATCCCACCAATATTGAAATCATTATGTTGTATTTTAATTAGCTAAAAACAGTAACTACATTAATAAATTAAATAATGTAATTAAAACAAGAAACATGTAGAGTGTTCACTTTTTGTAGCAAAAGTGCGAAAGTTCAAATTTGCAACACTGCTGTCGTGAACTCTCAATTTAACGAACAAGTATTTAAAATTTGCACAAACAGCTGTTCGCTATCGTTTTGAGAAATTTAATTTGCTGCTTGCAATAAAAAAATGAATTTCAAAATTCCTTTTTAAAGCGTGAACGATTCACTTATAGAATGGACAGCATTCCAAGCAATTCAGTCGAAATGCATTATGTGGTAATTTAGGTATATGAGCTAACAATTATTGAATCTGATGAGTCGGCCATAAAGTCAAAAACAACAAAATCCTTAATACTCGGTGTGTCCAAAGCCGAGGAGGACTCTTTCTCCACAGGTGCCATTGTTTCGCGGACAAAACCAACCCTCATTATACTCGATACCGAAGGTAAAGAGTATATTGGGTTTGTGCAATGTCCGTCATGGTGTCTGTCCGTCTGTCCGTCTGTATGTTCGCAACTTTTTTCCACACCCTTCAAGCTAGAGACTTGAAACTTTACAAATGTCTTTATCTATGGCATAGTAAATTAAAGTGTCAAGATTGGAGTTCTACGATAACTAGGGGGCTGGCAAATCGATAAGCTCGATAACGCAAAATCGATAGATCCAGCTATTTCGCAAGCCCTTACAGCTAGAACTACCAAATTTGGGGAGAAAATAGCTACTAACAATCTTCAAAAAACTGCATCAAAAATTTTGGAGCCACGCCCACCCATACCGCCCCCAGGCCCCCCGCAGTTTAACACTAAAAATGCCCATATCTACTACAGTTTTTGAGCTAGACCCTCCAAATTTGGTACCAAGATAGGTGGTAACGATCTCAAACCCAATTCATAAAAACTTTGGATGCCACGCCCATCTATACTGCCCTATCCGCCCTCAACCACCCCAACGCTTCGCTAAAAACGGTAGTGCGTGTATCTTCCATAGTGTTTGAGCTAGAGTCACAAAATTTGGTAGGTAGATAACTGGTTACGACCCCCCAAAAACTGCATCAAAGTTTTGGAGCCCCACCCACCCATTCCGCCCCCAGCCCCCCCCGCAGTTGAAAAAGAGTAATGTTTATATCTTTTACAGTTTTGAGTTAGAGCCACCAAATTTTATATTTTATTTTATATGTTTTATTATTATACAAAATATTTTGGTTTGACTTCACAAGAACATTAACTGCATGCTTCCCAGCAACCGAATTGTTTTTCTTACGTTGGCGCTTATATATTTTAGCCGCGCTCAATAAAATTAATGTTTTAAGCATTTGTTTCGAATTTGGCAGTCACAAAACAAAAAATATACCACAACAAACAGGTGATTTCCTCGTAATTAGTTGGCAGCACCATTAGAGCGATAGTATCTGAACGAATAAGGTTAACTTTGCATTGAGAAAACCAAACTGATTTAGCACGAGCATTAAAGTTATGCCGAGATTAACTAATTGGCACATTAATTGGACATTGAGAAACCGGCCCTAAGAGTTATATTTATGGTTTCCAATCTGTTCGAAGAAAGTCTTTGTAATGTTTTTAAGCAACTTATGTCTGTTTTTAAATCCAGAAACTTTTTTTTACTTAATTTATATACTATTGGCAATAATTTGGCATTATCATTCGTAGGGCGTGCATATTATTTTTCATTTGTTTTTTTTTTTATAGTTGTACACCTAAAATTTACGTGCGTTGGCAAAGCCAAAGCGATCGGAATCAGTCTTATACAAAATGTCAGTCAGCTGTTTGTCTCAATACATAATTGGTATCGAAATTGACTATAAGAAGAATATAAGTCGATCGAAATCTGGGAATGCAACCATCGAAATGAGAATCGATTTCGATTCCGTTTCGACTCGAAAAGTAGAACAGGCCTGAATATTTTATTTTGAATACGTGTGTAAGGAAAAACATTTTTCACAATCAATTAGGCGTGCAACAGAAAGCACTTCCGCTTGAATTTAACTTCAATTCCATTTCGAACTGCCACAGACCAAAACGCTCAGTGATTTTGAGCGGAATAACAACGCTCTCAAAACGCTGATATCTGATGCTGCTACCTAGTCCGATTCATATTTTTTAATGTCAGGGTCAGCAATGCCGAATTTCTTAAACAGAATCCGGGGAAATGTATTTAAAAAATATATATAACTAACCAACTTTGTTTACTTTAAATAAAGCATTAAAAAATCTTTTAGCAGTTAAAACAAGATTAATTGCAAATTCTTTTATTTGCTGTGCAATTTGTGAAAACATTTGTGAGCAGCTGTAATTCTGCTAGATGGCAAACTCTTAAAAGCCGCATCATCTGTAAAATGGCAGAGCCACAACTAACCACTTCAGTAACGTCAGATTGCGAAAACAGATCAGATGCACATCTGAGAAGCCTTCGCTTTCCTATTTTCTGCCCCCAGAGCTCTTCGATGGCCAATAGTCTCGCAAACGGCTTTTTTTGTGCAATTTCAGTTAAAATCAATTTGGTGATGAACAGCTGATTGCTGCTTGTAACAAAAAATTGCCAGACAGTTGGCAGATAGTTGCTAGAGTTGCCGAATAGCTTTTATCCCACCAATATTGAAATCATTATGTTGTATTTTAATTAGCTAAAAACAGTAACTACATTAATAAATTAAATAATGTAATTAAAACAAGAAACATGTAGAGTGTTCACTTTTTGTAGCAAAAGTGCGAAAGTTCAAATTTGCAACACTGCTGTCGTGAACTCTCAATTTAACGAACAAGTATTTAAAATTTGCACAAACAGCTGTTCGCTATCGTTTTGAGAAATTTAATTTGCTGCTTGCAATAAAAAAATGAATTTCAAAATTCCTTTTTAAAGCGTGAACGATTCACTTATAGAATGGACAGCATTCCAAGCAATTCAGTCGAAATGCATTATGTGGTAATTTAGGTATATGAGCTAACAATTATTGAATCTGATGAGTCGGCCATAAAGTCAAAAACAACAAAATCCTTAATACTCGGTGTGTCCAAAGCCGAGGAGGACTCTTTCTCCACAGGTGCCATTGTTTCGCGGACAAAACCAACCCTCATTATACTCGATACCGAAGGTAAAGAGTATATTGGGTTTGTGCAATGTCCGTCATGGTGTCTGTCCGTCTGTCCGTCTGTATGTTCGCAACTTTTTTCCACACCCTTCAAGCTAGAGACTTGAAACTTTACAAATGTCTTTATCTATGGCATAGTAAATTAAAGTGTCAAGATTGGAGTTCTACGATAACTAGGGGGCTGGCAAATCGATAAACTCGATAACGCAAAATCGATTGATCCAGCTATTTCGCAAGCCCTGACAGCTAGAACTACCAAATTTGGGGAGAAAATAGCTACTAACAATCTTCAAAAAACTGCATCAAAAATTTTGGAGCCACGCCCACCCATTCCGCCCCCAGCCCCCCCGCAGTTTAACACTAAAAATGCCCATATCTACTACAGTTTTTGAGCTAGACCCTCCAAATTTGGTACCAAGATAGGTGGTAACGATCTCAAACCCAATTCATAAAAACTTTGGATGCCACGCCCATCTATACTGCCCTATCCGCCCTCAACCACCCCAACGCTTCGCTAAAAACGGTAGTGCGTGTATCTTCCATAGTGTTTGAGCTAGAGTCACAAAATTTGGTAGGTAGATAACTGGTTACGACCCCCCAAAAACTGCATCAAAGTTTTGGAGCCCCACCCACCCATTCCGCCCCCAGCCCCCCCCGCAGTTGAAAAAGAGAAATGTTTATATCTTTTACAGTTTTTGAGTTAGAGCCACCAAATTTTGTGCCAAAATAGGTGATTATAGCCCCAAAATAAATGCATAAAAACTTTGGATGCCACGCCAATCCATACTGACCAAGCTGCCCCAAACCGCCCCAATGCTTCACTAATAACGGGAATGCGTGTATTTTCCAAAGCGTTAAGGCTAGAGTCACCAAATTTGGTAGGAAGATAGCTATTCACGATCCCTAAAAAACTGCATGAAAGTTTTGGAGCCACGCCACCCCTGATCCCGAGCCCCCTGCATTTTGAAATCAAAAACGCCTATATTTTCCACATTTTTTGAGCTAGAGCCGCCAAATTTGGGGCCAAGATAGGTGATGAAGAAACCCAAAAAAAGTGGATGGCGCCCCCCCCCCCCCCCCCCATACCGCCCCCAGCCCCCCTTCCACCATATTCTACTAACTTTGAGCTAGAGCCACCAAATTTGGTATGAGGATAGCAATTAACATCATAAACAGATCTGCAGCAAAACTTTGGACGCCACGCCCCCCCATACCAGCCCCCAGCACCCAGCCCCCCTTCTACCATATTCTACTAACTTTGAGCTAGAGTCACCAAATTCGGTTTGAGAATAGCTATTGACATCATAAATAGATCTGCAGCAAAAGTTTGGATGCCACGCCCCCCCTTACCAACCCCATCCCCCTTCCTCCAAATTTTACTATTTTTGAGCTAGAGTCACCAAATTTGGTATGAGGATAGCAATTAACATCATAAATAGATCTTCAGCTAAAATTTTGATGCCAAGCCCCCCCCCCATACCTCTCCCAGCCTACCATTCACCATATTCTTCTAACTTTGAGCTAGAATCACCGAATTTGGAAGGAAGATAGCTTTTTGGCATCCCCATCTGCACCAGACAATCTTTGAGGCAGCATACACCCCTGCAGCAGCATACACCCCTGCCGTATCCACACACCATTGCAATCAGCTCTCTTTTAATCTGTTTTACTACTGGTATCGAGTATACCGCAGTCGGGTGCGTCCGACTGCAACGTTTCTAATTGTTTTGTTTTGATTTAGCACCTAAAGCACAGAACTACCCCAAAAACAAGTAGACCGTTGCAGTCGGACGCAACCGACTGCGGTATACTCGATACCAGTAATAAAACCGATAAAAAGAGACCTGATTGAAATGGGTTGGGTGCGGATACGGCACGGGAGTACGCTGCCTTTCTGGTGCAGATGGGGATGCCAAAAAGCTATCTTCCTTCCAAATTTGGTCACTCTAGCTAAAATTTTGTTCAAGGTGTGGAAAAAGGGGGCTGGGGCGCTATGGGGGCGTTACACCAAAAGATCTGAGTATGATGCCAATTGCTATCCTCATACCAAATTTCGTGACTCTAGCTTAAAAAAAGTAGAATATCGTGGAAGGGGGCTGGGGGCTGGTATTGGGGGGCGTGGCGTCCAAATTTTTTAGGTCTCTTCATCAACAATCTTGGCACCAAATTTGGTGGCTTTAGCTCAAAAGCTGTGGAAGATATAGGCGTTTTTGATTTCAAAATGCAGAGGGCTGGGGAATGGGGGAGCGTGGCTCCAAAACTATGATGCAGTTTTTTGGGGTCATAAACAGTTATCTGTTCACAAAATTTGGTGATTCTAGCTTAAACACTTTTGAAGATACACGCATTACCGTTGGGGCGAAGCGTTGGGGCGGGTAGGGCAGTATGGATGGGCGTGGCATCCAAAGTTTTTATGAATTTGGTTGGGGGTCGTCAACACCTTTCTTTGGACCAAATTTGGTAGCTCTAGCTCAAAAATTGTAGAAGATATAGGCATTTGTTATTTAAAACTGCGGGGGGCTGGGGGCGAAATGGGTAGGCGTGGCTCCAAAATTTTGATGCAGTTTTTTGGGGATCGTTAATAGTTATCTTACTACTAAATTTGATGACTCAAGCTTAAACACTATGGAAGATACACGCATTACCGTTTTAAGAGAAGCGTTAAGGCGATTGGGGGCGGCTAGGGCAGAATATATAGGCGTGGTATCCAAAGTTCTTATGAGTTTTGTTGATGGTCGTCAGCACCGAACTTGGTTGCTCTAGCTCATAAAATGTAGAAGATATAGGCATTTGTGGTTTAAAACTGCGTGGGGCTGGGGGCGGTATAGGTGGGCGTGGTTCCAAAATTTTTAATGCAGTTTTTTGGAGCTTGTTAGTGGATATCTGTTCTACAAATTTGGAAGTTCTTGCTTTGAGGGCGTGTGAAATAGCTGGCCTTATCGATATTGAGTTATCGAATTTATCGATTTGCCAGCCGCCCAGTTATCGTTGAACCCCAATCTTAACACTTTATCTTACACGGCCAGAGATAAAGACATTTGCAAAGTTTCAAGTCTCTAGTTTGAAGGGTGTGGAAAAAAGTTGCGCACATACCGACACACAGACGGACAGACACCATGACGGACATTGCACAAACCCAATATACTCTTTACCTTCGGTATCGAGTATAAATACCAGAAAATTGATTGTAATGTGCAATATTTTTTCACTTTTGTATCAGTTTTTAACACTGAAATCGTTGCGACTTTGC
Source organism: Scaptomyza polygonia (assembly GCA_035044585.1). NCBI lineage: Eukaryota > Metazoa > Arthropoda > Insecta > Diptera > Drosophilidae > Scaptomyza > Scaptomyza polygonia. The sequence continues at coordinate 26,071 of JAWNNU010002191.1, forward strand.
AACGATTTCTTAGTCATAGGCAGGGTCTTGCAAAAAGTGCAAAATGGTTTCAGTACAAATTGTTGTTGGGATGGTTTGCACTGTTGGACTTTTGCACTTCCGCAACACAAAGTGAACACCCTAATTATAAAAACCACTTATTTGCAACGTTTAAGTTAAACAAGTTGTTAAAAAAACACTTGGCTAATTTAATTTGGCAAGGTGTCAACTTTTAGCAGACAAGTCCAATTAGGTTGATACCCACATTAAAAAAATTAAACCTTTCGGTATTCTGAGGCACCCCGGCTTTCACGAACTGTGAGCTAGATTCACCAAATAAGTTAGGAGGATAGTAATTGACATCCCACAATGATCTGCATATAGACTTTGTCTGCCACCACACTACCCCCAGCCCTTCTTACCGCACCTTTTACAAACTAAAAGACAGAGTCTTCAACTCTGGAAGATAGATAGCTTTTTGCCTTGCCCATCTGCATCAGAAAATCTTTGAGACAGCTTACACACCTGCCGGATCCGCACCGCATTGCAATCAAGTCTATTTTTATTGGTTTGATTACCGGTATCGAGTAAACCGCAGTCGGTTGCGTCTGACTATATATATCTGCCAGTTGAATACATGCAAATAAATGCAGCGTGCCGTGCTGGACTGAGCTCGACCTACGAATAAATTTAGAGTGCTGTGCTGGACCATGATGGAATAACATAAGGTGGTCCCGTCGGCAACAGCCAACCACTTATTGTATGCTTGCAATATGTGCGAGTGAAATGAACAAAGTATACTGAGTGTTGTATTGAGTGTGAGTGAGGCGGCAATGTGATTGTTTATTAACCCTTAGCATGTCCGTAGGGTTTGAATATGGCATTTATAATAAAAGACGAGAAATTTTTTATACTCGATACCGAAGGTAAAGAGTATATTGGTTTTGTGCAATGTCCGTCATGGTGTCTGTCCGTCTGTCCGTCTGACCGTCTGTCCGTCTGTCCGTCCGTATGTTCGCAACTTTTTTCCACACCCTTCAAGTTACAGACTTCAAACTTTGCAAATCTCTTTATCTATGGCATAGTAAATTAAAGTGTCAAGATTGGAGTTCTACGATAACTAGGGGGCTGGCAAATCGATAAACTCGATAACGCAAAATCGATAGATCCAGCTATTTCGCAAGACCTTACAGCTAGAACTACCAAATTTGGGGAGAAAAGAGCTACTAGCAATCCCCAAAAAACTGCTTCAAAAATTTTGGAGCCACGCCCATACCGCCCCCAGCCCCCCCGCAGTTCAACACTAAAAATGCCCATATCTTCTACAGTTTTTGAGCTAGACCCACCAAATTTGGTACCAAGATAGGTGTTAACGATCCCGAACCCAATTCATAAAAACTTTGGATGCCACGCCCATCTATACCGCCCTCAACCACCCCAACGCTTCGCTAAAAACGGTAGTGCGTGTATCTTCCATAGTGTTTGAGCTAGAGTCACAAAATTTGGTAGGTAGATAACTGGTTACGACCCCCCAAAAACTGCATCAAAGTTTTGGAGCCCCACCCATCCATTCCGCCCCCAGCCCCCCGCAGTTTAAAAACAGAAATGCTTATATCTCTTACAGTTTTTGAGTTAGAGCCACCAAATTTTGTGCCAAAATAGGTGATTATAGCCCCAAAATAAATGCATAAAAACTTTGGATACCACGCCAATCCATACTGACCAAGCTGCCCCAAACCGCCCCAATGCTTCACTAAAAACGGGAGTGCGTGTATTTTCCAAAGCGTTAAAGCTAGAGTCACCAAATTTGGTAGGAAGATAGCTAATAACAATCCGCAAAGAACTGCGTGAAAGTTTAGGAGCCACGCCCCCCGTTCCGAGCCCCCTGCATTTTGAAATCAAAAACGCCTATATTTTCCACATTTTTTGAGCTAGAGCTGCCAAATTTGGTGCCAAGATTGGAAGTGAAGAAACCCAAAATTTTGGATGGTGCCCCCACCCATACCGCCCCCAGCCCCCTTCCACCATATTCTACTAACTTTGAGCTAGAGTCACGAAATTTGGTATGAGGATAGCAATTAACATCACAATCAGATCTGCAGCAAAACTTTGGACGCCACGGCCCCCCCTCCCCACCATACCAGCCCCCAGCACCCAGCTCCCCTTCTACCATATTCTACTAACTTTGAGCTAGAGTCACCAAATTCTGGTTGAGGATAGCAATTGACATCATAAATAGATCTGCAGCAAAAGATTGGATGCCACGCCCCCCCTTACCAACCACAGCCCCCCTTCCCACAAATTTTACTATTTTTGACCTAGAGTCACCAAATTTGGGAGGAAGATAGTTTTTTTGCATCCCCATCTGCACCGGACAATCTTTGAGGCAGCCTAAACCCCTGCCGTATCCACACACCGTTGCAATCAGCTCTCTTTTAATTTGTTTTACTACTGGTATCGAGTATACCGCAGTCGGGTGCGTCCGACTGCAACGTTTCTACTTGTTTAAAGTTTAATTTTTAATAGTTTTGAATTACCAATCAAACGCTGTTTTTGGTTCTTAATGGAAATGTTGTGGTTTAGGTACTTAAATTTAAAATATATACTTTACAGCAAAATTTGCAATATTTCATATTAATAAGTGTGCGCTTAAGGGTTAATGAACAAGGAAATAATCGTCCGCACACAACCTTTCTTTTCAGCAAGCAATTGAGCACTGAAATAAGTGGATACTTCGTAAAACTTCGGCTGCCGACGGGACCATGGTTGAATTATACAAGGTTAAGTCATGCGCGGCAGAAGGAGCCTGTTGATAAGACAATGCGAGTGCAAGAGAGATAGCATAATTGCTGATTCGATATTGCTTCATCGTCTTGTTTTAGTGAGCAAAAAAGAGATAGAACGATGTGTGAATTTGTTTACATTTTTCAACAGAGGTTCTAATTTCAGAGCGTTCTGTGTTTTGGGCTACATGTGTAGACAACAATTTAAACTGATTATGTAAATGAAATAAAAGGACATGATACATGTATAAACGTATAAAACATATAAACATAGTTCTAAAAAAGTAACATAACCTTAAAATTCCACGAAAAATTCGTCCGCACTCACAACTTATCACGTTGACAGCTGCTTTGCGACTAACAACAGGCTCCTAAAAATTGAGCGAGCATGCTCTCACGGCTTAACCATGTATAATTCAACCATGGACGGGACCACCTTATGTTATTCCATCATGTGCTGGACCGACTGAAAAATTCATATACATATTCATCTGAGTATGATTGTATTTGTGTAGCGGCAGAGAATAACTGTAAAATACAAAGTCTTGCTCACGAACATAACACGATGTGTCTGCTGCTTTGCTGTCGCTTTGTATTGTTTTTGTTTTTTATACTCGATACCGAAGGTAAAGAGTATATTGGGTTTGTGCAATGTCCGTCATGGTGTCTGTCCGTCTGTGTGTCCGTATGTGCGCAACTTTTTTCCACACCCTTCAAACTAGAGACTTGAAACTTTGCAAATGTCTTTATCTATGGCCGTGCAAGATAAAGTGTTAAGATTGAGGTTCTACGATAACTAGGGGGCCGGCAAATTGATAAATTCGATAACTCAATATCGATAAGGCCAGCTATTTCACACGCCCTCACAGCAAGAACTTCCAAATTTGGAGGACAGATATCTACTAACAAGCTCCAAAAAACTGCATCAAAAATTTTGGAGCCACGCCCACCTATACCGCCCCCAGCCCCCGCAGTTTTAAACCAATAATGCCTATATCTTCTACAGTTTTTGAGCTAGAGTCATCAAATTTGGTAGGAAGATAACTTTTTATGACCCCCATCAAAGTTTTGGAGCCACGCCTCTCCGTTCCCCAGCCCTCTGCATTTTGAAATCAAAAACGCCCATATTTTCCACAGCTAGTGAGCTATAGCCACCAAATTTGGTGTCAAGATTGTTGATGAAGAGACCCAAAACATTTGGATGCCACCCATACCGCCCCCAGCCCCCCTTCCACCATATTCTACTAACTTTGAGCTAGAGTCACTAAATTTGGTTGGAGGATAGCAATTGACATAATAAATAGATCTGCAGCAAAACTTTTGTGTTAGGCCCCCATACCACCCACAGCCCCCCTTTTCCTACCTTTAACAAACTTTGAGCTAGAGTCACCAAACTTGGAAGGAAGAAAGCTTTTTGGCATCTCCATCTGCACCAGACAATCTTTGAGGCAGCGTACACCCCTGCCGTATCCGCACCCCATTGCAATCTGGTCTTTTTATCGGTTTTATAACTGGTATCGAGTAAACCGCAGTCGGTTGCGTTCGACTGCAACGTTTCTACTTGTTTTTTCGTTGTTGTTTTGACTCGTTGTTGCTTTGGTTTGTTGTTGCTTTGGCTCGTTGTTGCTTTGACTTGTTGTTGCTTTGGTTCGTTGTTGCTTTGGCTTGCTGTTGCTTTAACTCCTTGTTGCTTTGGCTCGTTGTTGCTTTGAGCCAGCGTCGAACACCATATCCAATACGTCCACAAGATTCGTTTCGTGGAGACTCCACTGAATGTAATGGAAAGTTTTGTACAGAACTGTGAATCGGCAATTTTAGAGTTTTGCCTCGTCTCAGCTACGACAGACCAGCTCGTTGTTGTTTTGTTCAGTTTCCTTTTGCGTTCAGCGGTCCGTCGATTAAAGGAGAGGCGGCGGGTCAGCGGACAGCAAGCACGGTAAAAAGTTGTTGTTACATATTGTATGCAACTGCGTTTAAAACTTACATATATTTCTTGCAGTGCCTGCTTATCGAGGTTTTTGTTGTTTTTGATATTTTTCCTTTTTCTGTGTCGGCGGCAAACGCGCGCTTACTTTTACATATATACCAATGCACTACTGAATACATTTTCGTAATTTGTGTACATCTTTTCATAACTTTATGCCAATGATTGTTAGAAAGTATCATAGGCTAAAAATTGGGAAGAGTATGTATGATCAGCAATAGCAAAACTGATATTTGACTGCCTTACAATTATGCAAAGATGTACACAAATTACGAAAGTGTATTCAGTGATGCATTTGTAAAGGTCAGTTGCCGAAAATTTGGAATAAAGTAAAGTAGAATAAAAAAGACAGAGAAACTGTCCAAATTTGCTAGACGCGTGTATCTGAGCTGTGCGCCTGTTGCTGGCTTATCGTATACACATGTATGCACATGCCTAGCAAACCATAAGAGCTCTTAATGAGCTCATATATGACTCTTTTGTCTGAGCGTGCACAATCATAATGAGCTCATAAAACAATCATAAACCCTCAGAAAACTCTCATATATGAGTGGATTTTTCTACTAAACTGGTCGTCATATATGAGCTCTTAATCCAATTCATAAAAGAGCCTTTTCTGAGTTCTTTTCTGCACTCATTCTGAGCTGTATTTTTATTATATTTTTTAACTTAAAATTATTATCGGCTGCTTGAACTTTTTTTGCTTCATATTTCAGCCGATCGGGGCTAGCCCACTCTGCTAATATATCACATACGTCTATGCCAGGATTTTGAACATCTGTAACACTTGTCGCTTGAAATAAAGTATCAACATTTTCTGGAAAATTTTGAATATGACCACTTTCTTCCCCACTATTTTCAACTTCCACCTCCACCTCTGTTGCTTCAATTTTATTTCTTTTCTTAGCTGATATCAAGTGCTCAATTATCATTTTACTTTCTTTTCTACTTGTTCTTTTCATTTTTATTTTAATTTATGTTAGTTTTTATATATGTACTCACGCGTTCACTTCTCATTTGCAAATGAATAGCCCTGTCGCATAATTATGTTTTGTTAACTTAAAAGAAATTCTCCTTGCTTTTTTTCACAAACACCGCTTAAACTTTTACAGTTTATTTCAGCGCATGTCTTTATATATATGTACATATGCAATAAGTGCACGTATAACGCTCAGAAAACACGCATAAATTTAACATACATAGGAGCTGATATATTTATCGCTAAATGACCTCATAAATGAGTTCATATTTGAGCTCATTGTTATGAGCGCTCAGAATATGGTTTGCTGGGTGTATACACACACATTCAGTGCAGGGCACAGTAAAAGAAAAATATCGAATATCTCGACCCAGCAAGAAATTAAGCAAGCATGTATACAAATACTAACAAATTTTTACCGTTCTTGCTTTCTCTGACCTGCCACCTCTCCTTTAATCGACGGGCCGATAAACGCAAAGCGCAACTTAAACAAACCAACTCGGTGCTGAGACTCACAAGCTGCCCTATGCAAAAATACCCTTTGTACCAATATTCAATAATTGTCAATGAAAACTCTAACACTTACTTAATTATATACAAGTTCTTTTATTGAATATAAATACCAAACCTTGTTGCTCGAATATAAATAAAAATGTAGAATAGAAATAATATTAAAGTTCTCACGTTAAGCTGTAGAATTGCCCAAAGTTCATATAAGTCGATACCGCCGTTCCAATAAGGGAAAGCAGCGGGCATATTCCAATAAAAGTCTAAAATTGCCAGTTTCATTTTTTTTTATGCTAATATATGAAGAACATTAGTTAGTGTTACGGATTTATTTCGATATTAATAAAAGTAGAAGCGTTCGTATTATTATTCATGACTAACAGAAATGGTTGGATTATGGTAGCTCAAGTGAGATATGCATTTTTAGAGCTTAAATTTAAAATATGTTGTAATAATGGCATCGATTGTTTTGCCGCTTTTAGTTGTGGCTTCATTTCTTTTATTATTAGTTTTTAATTCTGATTTATCTAATAGAAATTATAATAACTTAAATAAGTTGGCAGATTGATGAGCAAAATTTATATTGAAATCTCCAATTAAAAAAAAAGAGGTACCGATCTATAACTTTTGTTTAGTAACTGAGCTCTATCATCAGTTATTGTCAAAAAATTAAATTTTGTGAATATGTTGTCATTCAGATCCTGAATATGACTTCGTAGTCCCTGACAATTTAGAGTAAGACTGAAAAAGATGGTCTTTCTATTATGAAGAATTAAGAGCTATATTTATGATTTCCAATCTGTTCGAAGAAAGTCTTTTTAATGGCGTTTGTAAAGAATCCTTAGAGCCGTGATAAGATTTATTGTTATATTTTGCATTTACTTTATATTAGCAGAAGAATTGTTACGCGCGATAATTCAAGATAAACTAGTTGTTGGCAATGCCGTTTTTATTTTAGTAGACAATTTTATCAAAAGTGACTCGCTGGCTTTTCGTTTTGCAAATATTGTGCAGTTATTATATAATGACAAACATGATGTCCGCAAATTGATTCGAACTGCGAGTGAGCTTATATTTCGATTAATTGCATTTGCAGCTGACTTTTTTCGTAGATACTGCCCATTTTTTGGAGATGTTGAAAATTTTAGCCAAGCTCGAATAAGAACATTATCATTATTGTATTCGAGATGTACCTACAGAACCATGAGCTTATCCATCACTAACGTCAATATTTGTTGGTGTTATGTAAGTTTTATGCAAAACCAAATCAATTTCATAAGGGGTCGCACATTTTGCTAAACTTCGAGTATTAATTTAGTATCGATACTTTTCCCAGACATGCTCATTATTGCATAAGCACTAAATTCTTATTTTAATGCAGTTCAAAATTCATTTTTATTATAGCAATTTGTTATTGCTGTTGATTTAATGCACTGCATGAATTCACACAGCTATCGATATAAAATTTCTGCCAAATTATGCAAAGTTTAAAAGCTAACAGCTGATATAGCGGATTTTCGGTACGTCGAAAGAAGATTTGTTTGCAATCAATCAGGCCTGTTCTACTTTTCGATTCCGAGCGTTTTGCATTCCTACATTTCGATTCCGAGTACAAACGAATCGTTTTGAAAATGTGTGACAATGAGCACTCGAAATGAAAACGATTGTGCCTTTTAAGCAACTTATGTCTGTTTTTAAATCCAGAAACTTTTTTTTAATTAATTTATATACTATTGGCAATAATTTGGCATTATCATTCGTAGGGCCTGCATATTATTTTTCATTTGTTTTTTTTTTATAGTTGTACACCTAAAATTTACGTGCGTTGGCAAAGCCAAAGCGATCGGAATCAGTCTTATACAAAATGTCAGTCAGCTGTTTGTCTCAATACATAATTGGTATCGAAATTGACTATAAGAAGAATATAAGTCGATCGAAATCTGGGAATGCAACCATCGAAATGAGAATCGATTTCGATTCCGTTTCGACTCGAAAAGTAGAACAGGCCTGAATATTTTATTTTGAATACGTGTGTAAGGAAAAACATTTTTCACAATCAATTAGGCGTGCAACAGAAAGCACTTCCGCTTGAATTTAACTTCAATTCCATTTCGAACTGCCACAGACCAAAACGCTCAGTGATTTTGAGAGGAATAACAACGCTCTCAAAACGCTGATATCTGATGCTGCTACCTAGTCCGATTCATATTTTTTAATGTCAGGGTCAGCAATGCCGAATTTCTTAAACAGAATCCGGGGAAATGTATTTAAAAAATATATATATAACTAACCAACTTTGTTTACTTTAAATAAAGCATTAAAAAATCTTTTAGCAGTTAAAACAAGATTAATTGCAAATTCTTTTACTTGCTGTGCAATTTGTGAAAACATTTGTGAGCAGTTGTAATTCTGCTAGATGGCAAACTTAAAAGCGGCATCATCTGCAAAATGGCAGAGCCACAACTAACCACTTCTGTAACGTCAGATTGCGAAAACAGATCAGATGCACATCTGAGAAACCTTCGCTTTCCTATTTTCTGCCCTCAGAGCTCTTCGATGGCCAATAGTCTCGCAAACGGCATTTTTGTGCAATTTCAGTTAAAATCAATTTGGTGATGAACAGCTGATTGCTGCTTGTCACAAAAAATTGCCAGACAGTTGGCAGATAGTTGCTAGAGTTGTCGAATAGCTTTAATCCCACCAATATTGAAATCATTATGTTGAATTTTAATTAGCTAAAAACAGCAACTATATTAATAAATTAAATAATGTAATTAAAACAAGAAACATTTAGAGTGTTCACTTTTTGTTGCTAAAGTGCGAAAGTGTTTTTTTAACAACTTGTTTAACTTAAACGTTGCAAATAAGTGGTTTTTATAATTAGGGCGTTCACTTTGTGTTGCGAAAGTGCAAAAGTCCAACAGTGCAAACCATCCCAACAGCAATTTGTACTGAAACCGTTTTGCACTTTTTGCAAGACCCCTGCCTATGACTAATGAATCGTTGCAAAGTCGCAACGATTTCAGTGATAAAAACTGATACAAAAGTGAAAAAGTGTTGCACAATACAATCAATTTTCTGGTAATTAAAAAACTTGAAACTTTGCAAATGTCTTTATCTCTGGCCGTGTAAGATAAAGTGTTAAGATTGGGGTTCAACTGGGCGGCTGGCAAATTGATAAATTCGATAACTCAATATCGATAAGGCCAGCTATTTCACACGCCCTCACAGCAAGAACTTCCAAATTTGGAGAACAGATATCTACTAACAAGCTCCAAAAAACTGCATCAAAATTTTGGAGCCACGCCCACCTATACCGCCCCCTATATCTTCTACAGTTTTTGAGCTAGAGTCATCAAATTTGGTAGGAAGATAACTGTTTATGATCCCCATCAAAGTTTTGGAGCCACGCCTCTCCGTTCCCCAGCCCTCTGCATTTTGAAATCAAAAACGCCCATATTTTCCACAGCTATTTAGCTTTAGCCACTAAATTTGGTGGCAAGATTGTTGATGAAGAGACCCATAACATTTGGATGCCACCTTCCACCCATACCGCCCCAGCCCACCTTCCACCATATTCTACTAACTTTGAGCTAGAGTCACTAAATTTGGTTGGAGGATAGCAATTGACATAATAAATAGATCTGCAGCAAAACTTTGGTGTTAGGCCCCCATACCACCCACAGCCCCCCTTTCCCTACCTTTAACAAACTTTGAGCTAGAGTCACCAAACTTGGAAGGAAGAAAGCTTTTTGGCATCTCCATCTGCACCAGACAATCTTTGAGGCAGCGTACACCCCTGCCGTATCCGCACCCCATTGCAATCTGGTCTTTTTTATCGGTTTTATAACTGGTATCGAGTATACCGCAGTCGGTTGCGTCCGACTGCAAAGTTTCTACTTGTTTTTTCGTTGTTGCTTTGGTTTGTTGTTGCTTTGGCTCGTTGTTGCTTTGACTTGTTGTTGCTTTGGTTCGTTGTTGCTTTGGCTTGCTGTTGCTTTAACTCCTTGTTGCTTTGGCTCGTTGTTGCTTTGAGCCAGCGACAAACACCATACCCGATACGTCCACAAAATTCGTTTCGTGGAGACTCCACTGAATGTAATGGAAAGTTTTGTACAGAATTGTGAATCGGCAATTTTAGAGTTTTGCCTCGTCTCAGCTACGACAAACCAGCTCGTTGTTGTTTTGTTAAGTTTCCTTTTGCGTTCAACGGTCCGTCGATTAAAGGAAAGGCGGCGGGTCAGCGGACACCAAGCACGGTAAAAAGTTGTTGGTACATATTGTATGCAACTGCGTTTGAAACTTAGACCCCTTTTACACGATGAACTTTTTGCGCCATGGAATTTTTTCATTCTGTTTTAAAAGTTCTTCGCAAATGTGGTCGCATTTACACGATGATGTTTTTTCATGAGGCTTTTATGCAGTGATCTGTGTAAATGCAACTCTGGTTTGAATTTATGGTCGATAAACATTAATCGTTGCCATCATATTGACATAATAGCAGTTCAATCAACTCTCTTGTCCAAAACATTTTAATTAATAATTTAAAACCACAATAATGAACAACTAATTTACTAATTGCTGCAATAGTTGCATGTGCGATATTTCGTATCGATAATTTTATTATTTACATCAAACACTGTGCAACTCTGTGTTTACATGTAATCGGAATAGGGCAAAGCAAAATGAGAAAATTGAATCATTGCTACCAATGTCATGAAGCATTGCTTGCAGCTGTTTCACCACTACCCCCTTTGCCAACAAACGAATGCAGCAAAAGCAAAAAGTTCATCGTGTAAAATGGGTCTTACATATATTTCTTGCAGTGCCTGCTTATCGAGGTTTTTGTTATTTTTGATATTTTTCCTTTTTCTGTGTCGGCGGCAAACGCGCGCTTACTTTAACATATATACCAATGTGTACATCTTTTCATAACTTTATGCCAATGATTGTTAGAAAGTATCATAGGCTAAAAATTGGGAAGAGTATGTATGATCAGCAATAGCAAAAATGATATTTGACTGCCTTACAATTATGCAAAGATGTACACAAATTACGAAAATGTATTCAGTGATGCATTTGTAAAGGTCAGTTGCCGAAAATTTGGAATAAAGTAAAGTAGAATAAAATAGACAGAGAAACTGTCCAAATTTGCTAGACGCGTGTATCTGAGCTGTGCGCCTGGTGCTGGCTTATCGTATACTCATGTATGCACATGTACACACGTTCAGTGCAGGGCACAGTAAAAGAAAAATATCAAATATCTCGACCCAGCAAGAAATTAAGCAAGCATGTATACAAATACTAACAAATTTTTACCGTTCTTGCTTTCTCTGACCTGCCACCTCTCCTTTAATCGACGGGCCGATGAACGCAAAGCGCAACTTAAACAAACCAACTCGGTGCTGAGACTCACAAGCTGCCCTATGCAAAAATACCCTTTGTACCAATATTCAATAATTGTGAATGAAAACTCTAACACTTACTTAATTATATACAAGTTCTTTTATTGAATATAAATACCAAACCTTGTTGCTCGAATATAAATAAAAATGTAGAATAGAAATAATATTAAAGTTCTCACGTTAAGCTGTAGAATTGCCCAAAGTTCATATAAGTCTATGGACAAACTTTTAGGTTTTTTATTTATGTTAATATTTATTTCGTCCAAAATTATAAATAACAATTATATTGATTATGCTTGTTCTCTGTCAATGTGCTAAAAGATGTACATAAGTGAAGTCTCTTCTTGTTCTTAAGCTGCACCCTCGTGGTTACCGATAACTATGCTCTAATATCGAGTGTAAGCAAACAATAGTTTTGCGATATATCGATTACGTCTATAGTAACTGCACGCCTGCCGCCACAGTACCCCTCCTAGAATTCACGTTGCGAAGCGAATGGTGAGTCTAATTGTTCGACGAGGCCTGGTTGATTGTTGTGGTGATGGCATCTGTGATGTGGAGCTGGTTACATTATTCGGCTGCTGTGATGGCTGTGATCCTGTATTGACGATGTTGGTTGGTGATGGTGATGATTGGTGAGCTTCAATGAAAGCTGGTTTAAGGCGATCGATCGATACTTTCATGTCCCGGCCATTGACGGTTACGGTGAAATGTTTGTTTTGTTTTAATTTAACTTCAAATGGTCCATCGGCGGTTGAAGTGAGCCGCGCTCCGTGTCGTTTCGCAAAAAGACGTGAGTTGCATTGCCCAATTCACGAAAAACGAATGGTTTGGAGATGTCGTGGTGTGGTGTTTGCGTTGGTTGAATTTCGCGCATGGTCTCTGCCAGATCTTTTGCGAAATCAGTTTGCAGTTGAAATTTGCTCGTAGTGTGGAAAAATTCACCCGGAAGACGAAGCGTTGTCCCATATACTAACTGAGCGGCGGTTGTTTGAATGTCGGGTTTGTATGCTGAACGTAATCAAAATAAGATCACTGGTAATTTTCGTGGCCAAGCAATCCGATGATGACACATAATGGCTGCCTTTAGTGTTCCACGCCAACGTTCGATGAGTCCATTTGCTTGAGGGTGATAAGCAGTTGTGCTGCACCATCGTGGTTACCGATAATTATTCTCTAATATCGAGTGTAAGCAAACAATAGTTTTGCGATATATCGATTACGTCTATAGTAACTGCACGCCTGACGCCACAAGTCGATACCACCGTTCCAATAAGGGAAAGCAGCGGGTATATTCCAATAAAAGTCTAAAATTGCCAGTTTCAATTTTTGTTAAGCTAATATATAAAGAACATTAGTTAGTGTTACGGATTTATTTCAATATTAATAAAAGTAGAAGCGTTCGTATTATTATTCATGAATAACAGAAATGGTTGGATTATGGTAGCTCAAGTGAGATATGCATTTTTAGAGCTTAAATTTTAAATATGCTGTAATAATGGCATCGATTGTTTTGCCGCTTTTAGTTGTGGCTTCATTTCTTTTATTATCAGTTTTTAATTCTGATTTATCTAATAGAAATTATAATAACTTAAATAAGTTGGCAGATTGATGAGCAAAATTTATATTGAAATCTCCACTTAAAAAAAGAGGTACTGAACTATAACTTTTGTTTAGTAACTAAGCTCTAGCATCAGTTATTGACAACAAACGAAATTTTGTGAATATGTTGTCATTCAGATCCTGAATATGACTTCGTAGTCCCTGACAATTTAGAGTAAGACTGAACAAGATGGTCTTTCTATTATGAAGAATTAAGAGTTATATATATGATTTCCAATCTGTTCGAAGAAAGTCTTTTTAATGGCGTTTGTAAAGAATCCTTAGAGCCGTGATAAGATTTATTGTTATATTTTGCATTTACTTTATATTAGCAGAAGAATTGTTACGCTTGATAATTCAAAATAAACTAGTTGTTGGCAATGCCGTTTTTATTTTAGTAGACAATTTTATCAAAAGTGACTCGTTGCTTTTCCGTTTTGCAAATATTGTGCAGTTATTATATAATGACAAACATGATGTCCGCAAATTGATTCGAACTGCGAGTGAGCTTATATTTCGGTTAATTGCATTTGCAGCTGACTTTTTTCGTAGATACTGCCCATTTTTTGGAGATGTTGAAAATTTTAGCCAAGCTCGAATAAGAACATTATCATTATTGTATTCGAGATGTACCTATAGAACCTTGAGCTTATCCATCACTAACGTCAATGTTTGTTGTTGTTATGTAAGTTTTATGCAAAACCAAATCAATTTCATAAGGTGGTCGCACATTTTGCTAAACTTCGAGTATTATTTTAGTATCGATACTTTTTCCAGACATGCTCATTATTGAATAAGCACTAAATTCTTATTTTAATGCAGTTCAAAATTCATTTTTAGTATAGCAATTTGTTATTGCTGTTGATTTAATGCACTGCATGAATTCACACAGCTATCGATATAAAATTTCTGCCAAATTATGCAAAGTTTAAAAGCTAACAGCTGATATAGCGGATTTTCGGTACGTCGAAAGAAGATTTGTTTGCAATCAATCAGGCCTGTTCTACTTTTCGATTCCGAGCGTTTTGCATTCCTACATTTCGATTCCGAGTACAAACGAATCGTTTTGAAAATGTGTGACAATGAGCACTCGAAATGAAAACGATTGTGCCTTTTAAGCAACTTATGTCTGTTTTTAAATCCAGAAACTTTTTTTTAATTAATTTATATACTATTGGCAATAATTTGGCATTATCATTCGTAGGGCCTGCATATTATTTTTCATTTGTTTTTTTTTTATAGTTGTACACCTAAAATTTACGTGCGTTGGCAAAGCCAAAGCGATCGGAATCAGTCTTATACAAAATGTCAGTCAGCTGTTTGTCTCAATACATAATTGGTATCGAAATTGACTATAAGAAGAATATAAGTCGATCGAAATCTGGGAATGCAACCATCGAAATGAGAATCGATTTCGATTCCGTTTCGACTCGAAAAGTAGAACAGGCCTGAATATTTTATTTTGAATACGTGTGTAAGGAAAAACATTTTTCACAATCAATTAGGCGTGCAACAGAAAGCACTTCCGCTTGAATTTAACTTCAATTCCATTTCGAACTGCCACAGACCAAAACGCTCAGTGATTTTGAGCGGAATAACAACGCTCTCAAAACGCTGATATCTGATGCTGCTACCTAGTCCGATTCATATTTTTTAATGTCAGGGTCAGCAATGCCGAATTTCTTAAACAGAATCCGGGGAAATGTATTTAAAAAATATATATATAACTAACCAACTTTGTTTACTTTAAATAAAGCATTAAAAAATCTTTTAGCAGTTAAAACAAGATTAATTGCAAATTCTTTTACTTGCTGTGCAATTTGTGAAAACATTTGTGAGCAGTTGTAATTCTGCTAGATGGCAAACTTAAAAGCGGCATCATCTGCAAAATGGCAGAGCCACAACTAACCACTTCTGTAACGTCAGATTGCGAAAACAGATCAGATGCACATCTGAGAAACCTTCGCTTTCCTATTTTCTGCCCTCAGAGCTCTTCGATGGCCAATAGTCTCGCAAACGGCATTTTTGTGCAATTTCAGTTAAAATCAATTTGGTGATGAACAGCTGATTGCTGCTTGTCACAAAAAATTGCCAGACAGTTGGCAGATAGTTGCTAGAGTTGTCGAATAGCTTTAATCCCACCAATATTGAAATCATTATGTTGAATTTTAATTAGCTAAAAACAGCAACTATATTAATAAATTAAATAATGTAATTAAAACAAGAAACATTTAGAGTGTTCACTTTTTGTTGCTAAAGTGCGAAAGTGTTTTTTTAACAACTTGTTTAACTTAAACGTTGCAAATAAGTGGTTTTTATAATTAGGGCGTTCACTTTGTGTTGCGAAAGTGCAAAAGTCCAACAGTGCAAACCATCCCAACAGCAATTTGTACTGAAACCGTTTTGCACTTTTTGCAAGACCCCTGCCTATGACTAATGAATCGTTGCAAAGTCGCAACGATTTCAGTGATAAAAACTGATACAAAAGTGAAAAAGTGTTGCACAATACAATCAATTTTCTGGTATTTAAAAACTTGAAACTTTGCAAATGTCTTTATCTCTGGCCGTGTAAGATAAAGTGTTAAGATTGGGGTTCAACTGGGCGGCTGGCAAATTGATAAATTCGATAACTCAATATCGATAAGGCCAGCTATTTCACACGCCCTCACAGCAAGAACTTCCAAATTTGGAGAACAGATATCTACTAACAAGCTCCAAAAAACTGCATCAAAATTTTGGAGCCACGCCCACCTATACCGCCCCCTATATCTTCTACAGTTTTTGAGCTAGAGTCATCAAATTTGGTAGGAAGATAACTGTTTATGATCCCCATCAAAGTTTTGGAGCCACGCCTCTCCGTTCCCCAGCCCTCTGCATTTTGAAATCAAAAACGCCCATATTTTCCACAGCTATTGAGCTTTAGCCACTAAATTTGGTGCCAAGATTGTTGATGAAGAGACCCATAACATTTGGATGCCACCTTCCACCCATACCGCCCCAGCCCACCTTCCACCATATTCTACTAACTTTGAGCTAGAGTCACTAAATTTGGTTGGAGGATAGCAATTGACATAATAAATAGATCTGCAGCAAAACTTTGGTGTTAGGCCCCCATACCACCCACAGCCCCCCTTTCCCTACCTTTAACAAACTTTGAGCTAGAGTCACCAAACTTGGAAGGAAGAAAGCTTTTTGGCATCTCCATCTGCACCAGACAATCTTTGAGGCAGCGTACACCCCTGCCGTATCCGCACCCCATTGCAATCTGGTCTTTTTTATCGGTTTTATAACTGGTATCGAGTATACCGCAGTCGGTTGCGTCCGACTGCAAAGTTTCTACTTGTTTTTTCGTTGTTGCTTTGGTTTGTTGTTGCTTTGGCTCGTTGTTGCTTTGACTTGTTGTTGCTTTGGTTCGTTGTTGCTTTGGCTTGCTGTTGCTTTAACTCCTTGTTGCTTTGGCTCGTTGTTGCTTTGAGCCAGCGACAAACACCATACCCGATACGTCCACAAAATTCGTTTCGTGGAGACTCCACTGAATGTAATGGAAAGTTTTGTACAGAATTGTGAATCGGCAATTTTAGAGTTTTGCCTCGTCTCAGCTACGACAAACCAGCTCGTTGTTGTTTTGTTCAGTTTCCTTTTGCGTTCAACGGTCCGTCGATTAAAGGAAAGGCGGCGGGTCAGCGGACACCAAGCACGGTAAAAAGTTGTTGGTACATATTGTATGCAACTGCGTTTGAAACTTAGACCCCTTTTACACGATGAACTTTTTGCGCCATGGAATTTTTTCATTCTGTTTTAAAAGTTCTTCGCAAATGTGGTCGCATTTACACGATGATGTTTTTTCATGAGGCTTTTATGCAGTGATCTGTGTAAATGCAACTCTGGTTTGAATTTATGGTCGATAAACATTAATCGTTGCCATCATATTGACATAATAGCAGTTCAATCAACTCTCTTGTCCAAAACATTTTAATTAATAATTTAAAACCACAATAATGAACAACTAATTTACTAATTGCTGCAATAGTTGCATGTGCGATATTTCGTATCGATAATTTTATTATTTACATCAAACACTGTGCAACTCTGTGTTTACATGTAATCGGAATAGGGCAAAGCAAAATGAGAAAATTGAATCATTGCTACCAATGTCATGAAGCATTGCTTGCAGCTGTTTCACCACTACCCCCTTTGCCAACAAACGAATGCAGCAAAAGCAAAAAGTTCATCGTGTAAAATGGGTCTTACATATATTTCTTGCAGTGCCTGCTTATCGAGGTTTTTGTTATTTTTGATATTTTTCCTTTTTCTGTGTCGGCGGCAAACGCGCGCTTACTTTAACATATATACCAATGTGTACATCTTTTCATAACTTTATGCCAATGATTGTTAGAAAGTATCATAGGCTAAAAATTGGGAAGAGTATGTATGATCAGCAATAGCAAAAATGATATTTGACTGCCTTACAATTATGCAAAGATGTACACAAATTACGAAAATGTATTCAGTGATGCATTTGTAAAGGTCAGTTGCCGAAAATTTGGAATAAAGTAAAGTAGAATAAAATAGACAGAGAAACTGTCCAAATTTGCTAGACGCGTGTATCTGAGCTGTGCGCCTGGTGCTGGCTTATCGTATACTCATGTATGCACATGTACACACGTTCAGTGCAGGGCACAGTAAAAGAAAAATATCAAATATCTCGACCCAGCAAGAAATTAAGCAAGCATGTATACAAATACTAACAAATTTTTACCGTTCTTGCTTTCTCTGACCTGCCACCTCTCCTTTAATCGACGGGCCGATGAACGCAAAGCGCAACTTAAACAAACCAACTCGGTGCTGAGACTCACAAGCTGCCCTATGCAAAAATACCCTTTGTACCAATATTCAATAATTGTCAATGAAAACTCTAACACTTACTTAATTACATATATACAAGTTCTTTTATTGAATATAAATATCAAACCTTGTTGCTCGAATATAAATAAAAATGTAGAATAGAAATAATATTAAAGTTCTCACGTTAAGCTGTAGAATTGCCCAAAGTTCATATAAGTCGATACCGCCGTTCCAATAAGGAAAAGCAGAGGGTATATACCCATAAAAGTTAAAAATTGCCAGTTTCAATTTTTTTATGTTAATATATAAAGAATATTAGTTTGTGTTACGGATTTATTTCGATATTAATAAAAGTAGAAGCGTTCGTATTATTATTCATGAATAACAGAAATGGTTGGATTATGGTAGCTCAATTGAGATATGCATTTTTAGAGCTTAAATTTTAAATATGTTTTAATAATGGCATCGATTGTTTTGCCGCTTTTAGTTGTGGCTTCATTTTTTTTATTATTAGTTTTTAATTCTGATTTATCTAATAGAAATTATAATAACTTAAATAAGTTGGCAGATTGATGAGCAAAATTTATATTGAAATCTCCACTTAAAAAAAGAGGTACTGAAGTATAACTTTTGTTTAGTAATTGAGCTCTAGCATCAGTTATTGACAACAAATGAAATTTTGTGAATATGTTGTCATTCAGATCCTGAATATGACTTCGTAGTCCCTGACAATTTAGAGTAAGACTGAAATAGATGGTCTTTCTATTATGAAGAATTTATTTATTTATTTATTGTCAGCTATGAGCAGCTGACATGAATCAAAATTAATTCGAATTAATATTAAGAGGCATAATTAAATTAATTAATTTAAAAAAACGAATATTTCATTTATATCTGAAATAAAATTTAAAATTTCGATTAAAAACTTAAAAAGTTAACGTTAACGCTCTGGGAAATTCAACATAAAAAATAAAAATATCTGGTCCAACATTTGTTGCGTGGATTGGGAAAAACACAGATTTGTTGCGTGGATTGGGAAAAACACAGAAAAACCCAATCAGACCAGTGGAAGATTATTGATTAGTGGTTATGATTAGAGGTTATGATTAGATAAGGTAGAAAGGATCGATCGTTTTAGTACTGGAATTAAGGTCTCCAAAGAGACACGGGAATAAAGCCGGTTAAAGTCCGAAAAAATAACACGAAATGGTTCATGAATTAAATAGTTGCTCGAGCTACGATCGAGGCTAAGTGGTGTGAAGTAACGGGTGGAGCTAATTGGGACAGTTAAATTTATGCGACTCAAAAGGACTGATGAGTTAATTTTACCGTTAAGTAGGTTAGTGATAAATACAACTCTATGCATAGTTTTACCGTTCAGCACGGAGGAAAGATTAATCAAAAGAAGTCTACTTGAATTATGGGGTAAGTCTATTCCAGGAACCCAGTTAAAACTTCTAAGGGCAAATAAAAGAAATTTCTTCTGCACAGACTGAATTCTATCCTGGTGAATCCCATATTGCGGGGACCACACACAAGATCCATACTCCAGAATGGGACGCACTACGGATGTATAAAGCGTTTTAGTAGTGTAAGGATCATTAAACTCTTTCGACCACCGCTTGATGAAGCCAATGACATTAATGGTCTTATTGACCATTGACAGTATATGCGAGTCAAACTTTAATTTACAATCAATAATAATACCTAAATCTTTAAACTCAAGGACACAGTCAAGTGGTGAAGCATCTAGCAAGTAGTGAGCAGTAAAGGGGTACTTTTACAAAAAGACATGACTTTACATTTCGAATAATTTAAGTAGAGTAAGTTAAAACGGCACCAGGACGACAACGCACCCAAATCCGACTGAAGTGAGTTACACAGAGAAGTATCGCTGTAGGTAAAACAAAGCTTCACATCATGAGCAAACATAAATACACGCGAGTTAGTGATAACAAAACCATGTTGATAAGGGGATAAAATTGAACTACATATGTGCCGCAATTGAGAGTAAATAATTTGTTCAAAGACTTTCGGAATGGCAGACAACTTGGATATACCCCTGTAGTTTTTAACGTTAGATTTAGAAGAATTTTTAGGGAATGCAATAATAAATGATTCCTTCCATATACCAGGAAACACAGCTGAGTCAATAGAAAAGTTAAATAATTTATGTAAGGGTTTACAAAGTGAATCCGCACAGTATCTAAGTATACAACCGAGCACTCCATCTGGACCAGGCAAGAAGCCTGGTTTGATAGAGTTAAGGTCACTTAGGAGCGTACACTCAGTAATAACTGGGACATATATGCAATTGGACGTTTAACTTGAAAAGTATAGGAATTAATGCAACTATATAAACTTGTTGAGCATACTGATTGAAAATACTCAGAACTTGCTTTCGTACTATAGAGGCAAACTGAGGATGTCAAGCTTGAACATTGACGTTTAGAGTTGACAAATTTATAAAACTGTTTGGGATCACGTGAAAAGTTTAATCTACAACGATTAAGATAATTATTATAACAAGAAGCGTTAACAGAAATAAAATTAGACCTTGCCACTATATACGAAGACAAATCTACAGTAGTTCCGGACTTTTTAAACCTTTTATAAGCTCTTGTCTTCACGTTTTTCAATTTTGATAGTTCCCTCGAAAACCAAGGTGTTTTATTTTCACTTGAAGGGCAAGTGAGGGGAACACAGATATCCAAATGTGAATTCAAGGTCTTATAAAATATAGAAATGGCAGTTTCTCTATCACAACAAGAATAAAGGTGAGACCAATCAGTATGCAGAAGATCATTTAATTTAGCAAAGTTAGTTTTACGAAAGCAAAGGGTTTTTATAGAATTTTTAGATACTGGACTAAGGCTATGAATTTCTAAGGATAGTTCCAAGGTTGGATGGTAGGTTTCTTCAGGAAACACTAGCGGGGGTACTCTGCTAAAATTACTGCAATCTGAGTCCCAAACAAATATCAAGTCTAACATTCTACCACTACAATTGTGCACCCTGTTAACTTGCGATAGGCCTAACTTCTGAAGGCAATCGATAAAATCATCAGAAGTGGCTGGTAACGGCGCCGAAGATGTGTCACTCACAGACCATACAACATGTGGCATATTAAAATCACCAACCACTATATGGTGATCAATACCCGTCAACAACGACGCAACAAGTTGCAGGGTATACATCAGAATGGGGAGGAATATATGAACAAGTTATATACAATGAACGACCACTAAACAATATTTTAACACATAGAAACTCTATGTCTGGAATACTATCACAATGAATCTGCTCAGAAGAAATGCAAGCATCAACTGCGATGAGAACACCACCCCCCTTACGGGATGTGCGATCGCATCTGTACAAGTTATAATTATTAGGAAATACAGAGTAATCAGATATATCAGGTTTTAAACAGGTTTCTGTCAGTGCAACAATTTGTGAAACAAAGGATAAGCTATTAACATACAATAGAGCAAGTTTAGTGTTAAGGCCTCTTACATTATGGTAGGCCAAGCTAACTACTTCTGAAAGTTTTTTGCCGAGGAGGTGGAGGCAACAGGGTGGCTAACAGGCGGTGCACCGCTAATCCTTATTCCACCAGTATTGTTACTGTTGCGCCTATTGACATACTCCTTCACGACGAGCTGCGGCTGCCAAAACTTTTCAGAACAAATTGTTGTGAAAAATTCGAGCGGAACACCCAACTTGAAAGAAGATATGCTTTGGGCGTGTTTAAATTTAAACTTTTCCACAGTAATACGAGGGGAATCAATTTTACTTTTAACGTAGGCATTTACATCCTCCAATGAAGTATCGGAGGCAGGCCTAGAATCGAATATGAACTTATTTACCGGCACAACAACAAGAGGCTTGTGGACCCCTGCTGTACCTAAAGTAGAATTAGTTTGGCACACAGGCTGTTGAAACTAAAAGATCGGGAGTTAAGTTGTTAGAATGACTGTTAGAGTTTAGATTTCTAGCAGGCGAGTTAAATAACATAAGCGGGCTAGCAAAAATACCCGCTGGGGGATTAATGCTAGGCACCAGAAAGGATTTGGTGGGCGGAACAGGTGTGGACAGTAAGTGGATAAGGACCCGAAGTCTTTTCTCACTTCGGAGATTCGAAATATACACCGTAAACAACACAGGAAAATAATAAATTACCGAGAGCACTCAAGAACACAACCGTCACCAACGAAAGACAAACGTTTGTTTTTTAAGAGTTATATTTATGGTTTCCAATCTGTTCGAAGAAAGTCTTTGTAATACCGTTTGTAAAGAACCCTTAGAGCAGTGATAAAATTTATTGTTATATATTGCATTTACTTTATATTAGCAAAAGAATTGTTACGCGCGATAATGCAAGATAAACTAGTTGTTGGCAATGCCGTTTTTATTTTAGAAGACAATTTTATCAAAAGTGACTCGTTGCTTTTTCGTTTTGCAAATATTGTGCCATTCTTATATAATGACGAACATGATGTCCGCAAATTCGCACTGCGAGTGAGCTTAATTTCCGATTAATTGCATTTGCAGCTGACTTTTTTCGTAGATACTGCCCATTTTTTGGAGATGTTGAAAATTTTAGCCAAGCTCGAATAAGAACATTATCATTATTGTATTCGAGATGTACCTATAGAACCATGAGCTTATCCATCACTAACGTCAATGTTTGTTGTTGTTATGTAAGTTTTATGCAAAACCAAAACAATTTCATAAGGAGTCGCACATTTTGCTAAACTTCGAGTATTATTTTAGTATCGATACTTTTCCCAGACATGCTCATTATTGCATAAGCACTAAATTCTTATTTTAATGCAGTTCAAATTTCATTTTTATTTTTATTATAGCAATTTGTTATTGCTGTTGATTTAATGCACCGCATGAATTCATACAGCTATCGATATAAAATTTCTGCCAAATTATGCAAAGTTTAAAAGCTAACAGCTGATATAGCGGATTTTTGGGACGCTAATTTATGTCAAATTTTTTTGGGTTACTGCCCGGCATAAGAAGTATAACCTCATAAAAGTTCATGATTTTATTAAAAAAAAATGGCAATGGGCTATGCAAAAATTAGATCGAGAAAGCAAAGTGTGGTTAGAAATTTTAACATTCAGCTAAAATTGTGTGTGAAATTAATATAAATTTCAAAAATGTCGAAAGAAGATTTGTTTGCAATCAATCAGGCCTGTTCTACTTTTCGATTCCGAGCGTTTTGCATTCCTACATTTCGATTCCGAGTACAAACGGATCGTTTTGAAAACATGTGACAATGAGCACTCGAAATGAAAACGATTGTGCCTTTTAAGCAACTTATGTCTGTTTTTTTTAAATCCAGAAACTTTTTTTAACGTAGAATACGTTATTCGGCAGGTTCGGGGTGCAATTTGAAGTAAACATATTTGCGACCACTTTCACCGCGTTCATTTCGATTTTTTTATACTTTAAACATACCCAAATGGAATCTCATTTATATAGGAGTTTACTGAATTTGTTAGCTTTCGAACAGTATATAAAGTATAATACTGCTACATATAAAGTTTTTGAATCCATAAATAAATGAAATTTTAAGCGCAATAGATTTTTCGGCAATTTTCATATGCGTGTTTTATGTGGACATGTATTAGCAATAAGTGCGAGCGGGCGCGATAGTGATCGCTATAGCGGATAGACAGTGCATATAGTGTTGTTTCAGTTGCCCTTGCGCTCAGTGGTGTTGCAAAGCAAGCGGCGGGCCAACGCACTGTAGGCATTTTACCAAAAACTTGCATTAATTAACAGCTTGCAAACCACGCAAGATATTTTGATTTGGTTTTTTGCGTTAGGTTTGTAAGAACCAAAGGAAAATCATTTTAATAAAATTGGCTTGTTGCCGCCGTTTTTTTTTCAACATATCAGGTCCAAATCTGGGAGTCAAGCTTGTTAATATAATACTCAAATTTTTTTAAAAAATCATCGATATCGGCCAACTATATAATTTTTACTAGAGATTTGCATAAACAAGTAGTTAATTTTAGGACATGTAAAAATAAATAAATGACGTTTTTTTTTTTGGCAAAGTGCCCCATAGTGCAGCAGCAATAAACAACGGTAAAAGCTTGTTTGTGCTCGAAAAAGAAGCAACCGCGCTTCATTTCTCATGTCGTCTCAACTTTTGACTTATACTGATTAATGCAACCCAACTTATGTATAATCTCAATATGAACTTTGTGCAATTAAATAGCAAATCGTAATTACTTCAATATTATGTCTGTGTAATATGTTTGTTTATATTTTGGCAATAAGGTAGGGCGTTCATAATCAATTAAACACGTTGTAGATAATTTAATAAACTAGCACTTAAATCGACGTTTTTTGTAAGTAATTAAAATATATTATCTATATATTAAATTATATATTTGAGTTTTTTTATTGACGATTAATAAATATTTGTACAAGGGGTATTTTTAATATGTGCATTTTGTGGGTCTCAGCTACGAAAATCCAGCACGTGTTGTTGTTGGTTTATGGCTGTTTTTGACTATTTATGTATGTACATATTTGATTCGGGAGGCAAAATGAGTGTGTGTGTGTGTGTGTATATTCACGAAAAATAAACCAGTGCAAAACAGTCGCTACCAATATACTAAATAGAATGAAAATATAATAAAATGTCTCCTAAAAAGCGCCTATATTTAACAAAATATTTTGAAAGTAAAACGAAATAAGTGTGAGTAGAAAATACATTTATATTATTTATATTTGAATGAAATTTATCAGGAGAGAAAACAAACCCTTCTAGGAACTTATGGAAACTACATTCAATCTTCAACCTGCATTGATATGGTTTGCAGCATACATTTAAAAATATATTTTACTTAATTTAATTTAATTGTTTTGTCATTACGTCTATTTTGTTTGATATATTTGAAATGGAACGTATTCTACGTAAAATCTTAGCGGCCGTGTTAGAGACACAGCCCGTAGGTCAAGCCGAAAGCACAGACTGTCGATTTTTTTACTTAATTAATATACTATTGGCAATAATTTTGCATTATCATTCGTAGGGCCTGCATATTATTTTTCATTGTTTTTTTTTTATAGTTGTACACCTAAAATTTACGTGTCAATCAGCTGTTTGTCTCAATACAAAATTGGTATCGAAATTGAGTATAAGAATAATATAAGTCGATCGAAATCTGGGAATGCAACCATCGAAATGAGAATCGATTTCGATTCCGTTTCGACTCGAAAAGTAGAACAGGCCTGAATATTTTATTTTGAATACGTGTGTAAGGGAAAAATATTTTTCACAATCAATCAGGCGTGAAACAGAAAACACTTCCGCTTGAATTTAACTTCAATTCCATTTCGAACTGCCACAGACCAAAACGCTCAGTGATTTTGAGCGGAATAAAAACGCTCTCAAAACGCTGATATCTGATGCTGCTACCTAGTCCGATTCATATTTTTTTATGTCAGGGTCTGCAATGCCAAATTTCTTAAACAGAATTCGGGGAAATGCATTTAAAAAAATATATATAACTAACCAACTTTGTTTACTTTAAATAAAGCATTAAAAAATCTTTTAGCAGTTAAAACAAGATTAATTGCAAATTCTTTTATTTGCTGTGCAATTTGTGAAAACATTTGTGAGCAGCTGTAATTCTGCTAGATGGCAAACTCTTAAAAGCGGCATCATCTGTAAAATGGCAGAGCCACAACTAACCACTTCTGTAACGTCAGATTGCGAAAACAGATCAGATGCACATCTGAGAAGCCTTCACTTTCCTATTTTCTGCCTTCAGAGCTCTTCGATGGCCAATAGTCTCGCAAACGGCATTTTTGTGCAATTTCAGTTAAAATCAATTTGGTGATGAACAGCCGATTGCTGGTTGTCAGAAAAAATTGCCAGACAGTTGGCAGATAGTTGCTAGAGTTGCCGAATAGCTTTTATCCCACCAATATTGAAATGATTATGTTGTATTTTAATTAGCTTAAAACAGTAATATTAATAAATTAAATAATGTGATTAAAACATTATAAAAACCACTTATTTTGCAACGTTTAAGTTCAACAAGCTGCTTAACAAACATTTGGCTAATTTAATCTGGCAAGGTGTAAGCGCTTAGCACACAAGTCCAATTAGGTTGATGCCCAAACTAACAAATTAAATCATTCGGTATTCTGTTGCACCGTGAAAATGTTCAGTCTACTAACAGAATTAATTTTCGCTAGCGTTTCATGTGGCACCCTTGAATATTTAAATTTGAATCCGTGTGTGATAAGTCGGTTCATTTAGAAAGCCATGCCGTGACCAACAAGATCAAAACTATCGCGACGAAGCCGTAATGCAACTAGGATTCGAAACTTTGCGAGTGAAAAACAAGTAGACACGTCGGACGCAACCGTTTGCGGTATACTCGATACCAGTGATAAAACCGATGAAAAGACACCTGATTGCAATGGGGTGCGGATTCGGCAAGGGTGTACGCTGCCTCGAATATTGTCTGATGCAAATGGGGATGCCAAAAAGCTATCTTTCTTTATATTTTGGTGACTATAGCCACAGACAGTCAAGATATAGACTGTGCAATTGGCAGTAAAAGCTCTTCTCAGGGTGCCGGAGGTAGACTCCTTGTATCATCAATAATATAATTTGTTTTTAAGTATTATATATTTTAGTATTATACTACATAAGGTATTTTTTGGACAATTTAAAACTATGTAAAAAATAAACAAAATATAATATTTGATGTGCATTTTTGTGAATTTCTTTCACTTGTTCATAATTTGTCAAATCATAACAGACGGTTTAAGAAACACAATTGCTACGCTCACATTTGAAGGTGCAGCCTATGCATATACATATATACACACAGCTAAATATCAGTATTCAAATGCTGGTCAATGATACTCTTATATGTTTTTAGTTTTATGACACTAGCCGACAATTTTGGCAACTCAACTTCCATACAGTTATGCAAAATTGCACACAAATTTCGAAAGTGTATTCAGTAGTTCAGTAGTGCATTTGTGTCGATGTCGTTTGCCGCCGAGACAGAAAAAGGGAAAATATCAAAAATATCAAAAACCCCGACAGGCAGGCCCGGCAAGCAACGAAACAAACGCACACACACCCAAGTACAAAAAGTTTTTACAGTTATTGGTTGATGGTCAACATTTGGCCGGAACGATAAGCGCAAGGGATAGTGAAACAAAAATCTGCTCTCGCACCTGCTCACACTTGTGCGAAGCGTACAAGGGGTCTAGCTCCGGCACCTTGAGACGCGAAAGCTCTAAAAGCTCTTGTTAGCAATTGCACAGTCTATATTTTAGACTGTCTGTGCTCTAGCTCAAAGTTAGCAAAAGGTGGGGGAACGGTGGCCAGGGGTGGTATCGGGGGCGGGGCATCCGAAGTTTTTCATCACAATTATGTGGGATGTAAATTGCTATTCTCCTACTAAATTTGGTTACTCTAGCTCAAAGTTTGTAATAGGTTGAAGAAGACTGGCTGGAAGTGGTTTGGTAGGGCGTGTCATCCAAATTTTTGCTGCAGATCTATCTATGATGTCAATTGCTATCCTCATAAAGAAGGGGCAGTATGGAAAGGCGTGGCATCCAAAGTCTTAAAGTGTTTTTTTGGTGTCGTCATCACCTATCTTGGCACCAAAGTTGGTGGCTATAGCTCAAAAACTGTAGAATATATAGGCTTTTCTTATTTTTAACTTTTCTATATTTAATGCAGTATTTTGGGGTTGTTAGAAACTATATTCTCTCGAAATTCAGTAGTTCCAGCTGTAAGGGCGTACGAAACAGATGGATTTATTGATTTTGAGTTATCCAATTGCCAGCCCCCCAGTTATCGTAGAACTCCAATCTTTACACTTTAATTTACTATGCCATCGATAAAGACATTTGCAAAGTTTCAAGTCTCTAGATTGAAGTGTGTGAAAAAAAGTTGCGAACATACTGACGGGCAGACACCATGACGGACATTGCACGAACCCAATATACTCTTTACCTTCGGTATCGAGTGTAAACTGAAGAAGAACAAAAAATTGCGCGTGAATTGCGCCGCGTTAGTATGGCTGAACTTTGTGCTTCTCAATCACACCAGCAGAGCAGACCCCGTAAAACGGCTAGGCTGGCCTAATTTTTGGTGAAAACACGCGATATTATTATGTTTTCACGTCGTGATACTGGTCAACTGCAACGAATATCGGAAACAGATCGTTCATATGAAACGTTGCAATACTCGCTGATGTTTTGGCCAGGAAAAGATGGATATTATTTCAATAGCAAAATTAAAAATCCAATAAATGGTAAAGAAACTACATGGAACGTCAGCTCGATGAATTATTACGCATATCGTTTGAATGCTGGCAACTATTTGCTGCGGTTTTGTCAATTGCTTCAGCAGTACTGTGTGGACATGTAAGTTAAAATACAAACGGAGCGTTTAGCTTTCATTCGGTTGAACCAAGCCAAGCTGCGTCCTGAATAGTGTGGTAAATTCATTTACAAAACACCACAGCACGTGTATTCAGGCAAAAAAAAAAAAAAAAAACAAGTAGAAACGTTGCAGTCGGACGCAACCGACTGCGGTATACTCGATACCAGTTATAAAACCGATAAAAAAGACCAGATTGCAATGGGGTGCGGATACGGCAGGGGTGTACGCTGCCTCAAAGATTGTCTGGTGCAGATGGGGATGTCAAAAAGCTTTCTACCTTCCAAGTTTGGTGACTCTAGCTCAAAGTTTGTTAAAGGTATGGAAAGGGGGGCTGTGGGTGGTTTGGGGGCCTAACATTTAAGTTTTGCTGCAGAGCTATTTATTTTGTCAATTGCTATCCTCCAACCAAATTTAGTGAATCTAGCTCAAAGTTAGTAGAATATGGTGGAAGGTGGGCTGGGATGGTATGGGTGGAGGGTGGCATCCAAATGTTTTGGGTCTCTTCTTCAACAATCTTGGCACCAAAATTTGTGGCTCAATAGCTGTGGAAAATATGGGCGTTTTTGATTTCAAAGTGCAGAGGGCTGTGGAACGGGGGGCGTGGCTCCAAAACTTTGATGCAGTTTTTTGGGGATCATTAATAGTTATCTAACTACCAAATTTGATGACTCTAGCTCAAACGCTATGGAAGATACACGCATTACCGTGTTTAGCAAAACGTTGGGGTGGTTGGGTGCGGCTAGGGCAGAATGGATGGGCGTGGCATCCACAGTTTTTATGAATTCGGTTGTAGGTCATCCACACCTTTCTTGGCACTAAATTTGGTAGCTCTAGCTCAAAAACTGTAGAAGATATAGGCATTTTTGGTTTAAAACTGCGGGGGTCTGGGGGCGGTATAGGTGGGCGTTGCTCCAATATTTTTGATGCAGTTTATTTGAGCTTGTTAGTAGCTATCTTTCCTCAAAATTTGGTAGTTCTAGCTGTAAGGGCGTGTGAAATAGCTGGCCTTATCGATATTGGGTTATCGAATTTATCAATTTGCCAGCCGCCCAGTTGAACCCCAATCTTAACACTTTATCTCACACGGCCATAGATAAAGACATTTGCTAAGTTGCAAGTCTCAAGCTTGAAGGGTGTGGAAAAAAGTTGCGCACATACGGACACACAGACGGACAGACACCATGACGGACATTGCACAAACCCAATATACTCTTTACCTTCGGTATCGAATATAAAAATCTATGAAAAATAGAAATATATTACCGATAATTCACACATGCAAACAAAATAATAGAGTACCACCTTTTGTAGTTATAGTGGTCTGTGGGCTCTTTAGCTCCTGGCTTCACCTCTATATGACATCGATCTTAATTATAAAAACTATTGTAAAAAACAACATTCACTACTTAACAATTATGTTTACCAATCGCTCCAATGCACTGTGGATATCCAAGGGCTTCAAACTCAGCGACGTATTCATCCACCAAACATTCTGTAAGTAACTCTTTTGGCAGATAATCGTCGCCAAATTCCGCATCAACTGCTCGGCAAAGCTCGTGCAGGATATTGCAAACACCAAACAGCCTTGCCACAGTCCCATACTCGGCTGCACTCCCCAAAGCGTACAGAGCGATGGCTTTGCGCTTTTCGTATTCAATTGCATATCGGAACGGCGTGTTTCTTTTTTCATGCTTCATTATTTTCAGGAATATCCCTTCTCAAAACTGTCCAAACCGCTTCTAAAAGTTTTCGATTATTTACTTAGTTTATATAAATTTTTATTTTCACTCACATTCGCCCAAATCCTCCGAGGCATTGCAACAAGTGCATCAAGTTGCTCAGCGTCGAAATCCTAGTCTTTACAGGTTTCTTCCAAATGGCCAACAAGGTCAACAAGCATACTCAGCTGTTGAGCAACTAGCTAAGTCTCTTGTATCCATTCTTTTAACAAAATTTAGTTCAGAGAAAAAAAATAGGTGATGTTAGATGTTGCAAAGTGAACACAAATTTCACATCTTCTCATCGTTCCCCGTGATGTGCCCTAGTGAGAATAGGCTATTAGATGATATGAGCCTTGAGAGATTTGATAGCCGCCTGGCTATCATAAAATATGCAGATTCTAGCTGCAGAGCAATTAATTTCGGAGATGCAGGAGAGTGCCTCGTGTATTGCAGCGATCTCAGCTTGAAACACTTTGCAAATGATCAGGGAGGCTAAAAGATTAATTTATGGATAGCGCATCGCAAAAGACGCCGCCCCCTATCCAGTCGCCTAGCTTTGAGCCATCGGTGTATATTTTTACTGCTTTTGTCGGGACTGGCCAGCCTGAGCACCAAAGAATAGTATATGGAATGGAGCTTTGGGGAATTCCTTGGGACGACAGTAGTCCGTGTTTTTGGGAATAAGTGGGTCTCCCACAAGAACATTGGAGTGTCAGTAAGTCTGTTCGGACCACTGCATAGTTTCCCTCAAGCGTAGGGCAGAGAGAGTTGCTAATAACTTCCCCATTTGGTCTTTTGACAGAATATTAAGAATTTTATTAAGAGCTTCAGTTGGGGTCGTACTGAGGGCTCTTGTTGTGGTCAGCCCAGCGGCACGCTGTACCTTGCCAAGCTTTGGACTGTTTTCTTCTTTGGTAGACCTGGCCACCATTCTGACACTCCGTACAGTAGGATAGGCCTGGCAATGGCTGTGTACAGACAAATGGTGATATGAGGTGCCATTCCCTACTTTGATCCAAAGGATTTCCTGCATGTGTATAGTGCGACTGAAGCCTTCTTCACTTGTTTCTTCGAGTTAAGAATCCAATCTAGTTTACTGTCAAGAGTGAGCCCCAAGTATTTGGTTGATTTACTGAAGGCAAGTTCTTACCATTCTGTGATGGTGGTTTGAGTGGTTATTTTATACCTCCTGGTGAAGAGGAATAAGTCAGTTTTAGCTGGTGTTTGTGTGTATATAAGCATTCAGTACATAAACTGACTGCTAAAAAGGCGTCGCAACTAGCACTTGTAACTAGGTGGACTACGGAGAGGGAGTTCCTGTAAAAGAATGAAAGACTTGTGCTTGCTTGAATGCAAAGTAAAGACTGATTTTTATTAACGAAAGTATCAGTATTTATAGATAAATATAGTTTAGTTTACATATGTGTTATTTGGGTTATCGTGTATGCAGCAGTTGCTTACCACTGCAGAATTGTGTATTGGCAACAACCGGGTTGGCTGACCGCGGCTCTAGTTACACGTGCTGTGTAGTCAGCAGTTTCCGCGAATAAGACAATTTGACTCACGGTGCTGTTTTTTATTGACCTATTTTAAGTACTGACCTATTATAATTACATATTTATCGACTTATTTATGTCGTGTTTAATTGGCATATTTTATTGTATTTATTATTGTGTGTCATGTGTTTGTGTGTGATTTAAATATAATATATCTGCGTAAGTGATCACTCGACAGCCCCCTCCCTCTATAGAGCACAGTAGGCTGTTAACTGCCACGTTCCAATGGAGAGGGGAGAGAACACCTCCATGCGAGGTGCCTCTATTAACAGATCTGGATATGGTTAAGGACCCCAAAGTGGCCCTGACTATCCTGCTCTTGAGCAGTTGATCAATCAGTCCCCCAATGCAGTGCCCATCCTCCAGCTCCGATAATGCCACGGTAATCGTCCACGATACGACGCTATTGAAAGCTCCCTTAATGTCTAGAAAGGCTATAAGGCAATACTCTTTGTGGTGGAGGTCATTTGCCTTTTGATAAGCATGTTGTGCTTGGGAGAGACGGTCGGACGGCCTTTGGAATGAAGACGACTTAAGATTCAAGCCATGGCTTGGGGATCGAACCTGTTGTCAGGGTATGTGAGAAAATTTTATGTAGCCAGTTTATGGCCATGTCCCCAGCATAATTTCATCCGCCCAGGGGACTTGAAGGGCAAGAAGCTACGAATAGCCCATAAGATGATATCTCTGGAGAATAAGTCGGTGGAAACGTGTTTCTGAGATTATTTGTAGTAGTGGTATTTCAACTGAGCTTCCGGGAAAGTGGGTTTCCGTCAAAAGTTTTAGTGACTCTAGACTGGTCGTTGTCCATGAGTCATCAGGCTTTTTTTTAGGAAGCCTACGGTTGCCTGAGTACTTGAGAGAACCCTCCTACGCCTTGCTGCTTTTGCAGTGCTCTCGATTTTGGAGCAAAAATTTTGCCATTTGAAGCGCTTAGCTAGGGATTAGCTGATTTGTAAAGACTCCATGATTGGCCGTTTCCCCTCGACTCAGCTCTTTTGAAGAGCTTTCGCGAGGTTTTGGGAAGTTCACCTATTTGCGGGGACCACCATGGTGGTTTTGTTTTCACTCTTAGTTTGCTCTGAGGGCATGTTTTGTTAGGGGCGGACTTGCATGCCTCCGTTTGTGAGTAACTTTTTGTACTCAGGAGAAAGGACTGTTACTAGGAGATGCTCTGGGATTAGCCTTTCGAGGCATTCTTTAAAATTGGTCCAGTTCGTACATTTAACGTTTTTGCACCATTTGCTCTACTAGCACTTTTCATTTTCTGAGTCGATGATAAAGGGAGGTTGTGGCTAGCGTAATGTCTAAGACCTCTTTCCTATTCTTGATAATAAAGGTCGGGTCGTTACGTATATTACAAATGTTTAAGTTGGTTGAGAGGAAATAATTAAAGAGTAGGTCACCCCGTTCATGTATATCAGAGCTGCTTCACTGATGGTAGTGAGCGTTGGCGTCGCAGCATATTTTAAGCTCGGTGTGATTTTTTTCGCAGTCAGCGATTAACGTCCGTAGCAGTTGTTGTTTTAGGGGCCCTTGATGGTCGTGGGCCATGTATGTTGAGCTGAGTCTGACTTGGGGATACCTCAGCTGGAGGACACCGAGGAAGCGGAGTGAAAATCAAACTTGACACCAAAAAGTCGTTCCTGAGTCGGGTATATTCATAGAAACAAAGGTTGGAAAATGTGTAACACGCTATGGAAACGTATACGAATATGTCTAAGTTGGGAAACAGTAGCAAAACCTTTAAAACCTTTAACCACCTTGTCGCTACTAACTCCAGCGCAGATGAATACATGTTTTGTGAGTTATCAGACCATTTGATTTATAACTGCTCCCGATTTGGAAATCTGTCTCCGAAACTGCGTCGTCGTAAGGTTAAGAAGTTGCCTGCACAAAGAGCATCAAAATAAAGGAATGCAGCTCGACCGCCTGCTATCGTTGCCTTACTAGCCTTACTAAGCATCATACGCTTCTGCATTTTGAAACTCAGATTGAGGGTTGTCAAGGCTACTATGCTTCTCATGCGCCTATTACAAAAGCTTCGTCATCACTTGTAGCCCAAAATCCCAGTCAAGACATTGTGCTTTTGGCAACTGCTGTCATCAGCGTTAGATCTCGCAATGGTGTTTTTTTTCCCTACCGTGCTCTACTCGATTCTGGTTCGCAGGTGCACATTATTAGTTCCTGTTTAGCTGAACACCTCCAGCTGCGCACGCATCGGTCGCCTACTTTGATTTCTGGATTAGAGGACTCCAGTCCAGAAGGCAATGCAGCTGCTATAAGTTTTAAATTGCGAACATCAAATATTATATTGGCTTAACCAGAGTTCTTCAACCCACAACACATCGATCTTTTAATTGAACCTGGTCTATTTTTTGAGTTGTTATCCGTTCGTCAAATCAAAATTGCTCCTGGTTTGCCTATTCTCCAAAGAAAACTCAACTGGACTAGATAGTGACAGGAGGAACGTTTTCGACAAGCCCTGCCACATTGATGGTAGCTCGATCGATATCCTGTCAAATCCAAAGCTTGATGAAATCGTTCGTTGTTCTTGGGAGTTAAAATCCTGTTATACTACAAGTCTACCAAGGAGGAACTTAATATAGCACATTTAAAACAAAGTTTTGCTCGTTTAGGCACTGGTGAATATTCGGTTCGCATTCCAGCATTAAGCTAATTCATCTCTTAAAATTTTATCGCTCTTTATCAATTATGCTCTGCTCAGCACAAGATCAACTTGACGTAACTCTCATAACTGTTGTTTTGCATATGCTATTAATATATCTATTGCTTGCCTATAGCCTTAAGCTGAGTGCAAGCCGCTGCTGATATTCGGCAGCAGTAGAGTTCTATCAAAGAAGAAACGTTGCAGTCGGACGCAACCGACTGCGGTATACTCGAAACCAGTTATAAAACCGATAAAATGAGACCAGATTGCAATGGGGTGCGGATACAGCAGGGGTGTACGCTGGGGGCTGTGGGTGGAGAGTGGCATCCAAATGTTTTGGGTCCCTTCATCAACAATCTTGGCACCAAATTTAGTGGCTATAGCTCAATAGCTGTGGAAAATATGTGCGTTTTTGATTTCAAAACGCAAAGGGCTTGGGAAGGGGGGGCGTGGCTCCAAAACTTTGATGCAGTTTTTTGGTTGCTATAAACAGTTATCTTTTTACCAAATTTGGTGACTCTAGCTTAAACACTTTCGATGATACAAGCATTCCCGTTTTTAGCGAAGGGTTGGGGCGGTTTGGGGCGGCTAGGGCGGTATGGATGGGCGTAGCATCCAAAGTTTTTTTTTTTGCTTTTTTTGGGAAATGTCAACACCAATCTTGGCACTAAATTTGGCGACTCTAGCTCTAAAACTGTGGAAGATAGATAGGCATTTCTGTTTTTCAACCTCGGGTGGACTGGGGGCGGAATGGGTGGGCGTGGCTCCACAACTTTGATGCATTTTTTTGGGGATCGTTAATAGTTATCTAACTACCAAATTTGATGACTCTAGCTCAAACACTATGGAAGATGCACGCATTACAGCTTTTAGCGAAGAGTTGGAGTGTTGGGTGCGGCTAGTGGAGAATGGATGGGCGTGGCATACGAATTTGGTTGGAGGTCAACAACACCTTTCTTGTCACTAAATTTGGTAGCTCTAGCTCAAAAACTGTAGAAGATATTGGCATTTTTGGTTTAAAACTGCGGGGGGCTGGGGGCGGTATAGATGGGCGTGGGTCCAAAATTTTTGATGCAGTTTATTGGAGCTTGTTAGTAGCTATCTTTCCTCCAAATTTGGTAGTTCTAGCTGAAAGGGCGTGTGAAATAGCTGGCTTTATCGATATTGGGTTATCGAATTTATCGATTTGCCGGCCCCCTAGTTATCGTAGAACCCCAATCTTAACACTTTATCTTACACGGCCATATTTAAAGAAATTTGCAAAGTTTCAAGTCTCTAGCTTGAAGGGTGTGGTAAAAAGTTGCGCACATACGGACACAGAGACGGACAGACACCATGACGGACATTGCACAAACCCAATATACTCTTTACCTTCGGTATCGAGTATAAAAACAGTCCTTGATTATCTTCATTGTTTAACAACGCATTTTTGTAGATACTCGATGCTGGACGTATTCAATAGAGTGGCAAAAACGAAGCCCGGCGCACGCGCACATTCTTATTTGGTTAGTGGAAAAAATTCAGTCAGACAAAGTAAATGATGTCATATGCGCCGAGATTCCCGACCACGATGCCGATCCACTTCTACGTGATGTTGTAATAACAAATATGGTTCATGGACCGTGTTGCGCCATCACCACCACCTTGTGCTCATATACAAGGCCAATAGAAAATTATTAAAATGCTTACTTATTTAATTTACATGAATTATCCAAGCAAAAAATGTATCTTGATAAAAACAAAAATCTGCGGAACAAAGTTTGCTGGTTTTACTGGTCTAATATATTAAATTCTTATGTCGCACTGTTCGTCTAAAACGGCTTGACCGGTTCTTGTGAAATTTTAAATGCGTATTCATTAAGTCTGAGAATCGGCTACTATTTTTTTTTCAAACCACTAAGTTATAAGGAATGTCTACCATAAAAGTTTTAGATCTTTCCTGCTTGACACTTAAATAAAAAAAAAACTAATGAGTGTTAGAACTCACGAGCGATGTGTTAACACCTGTTTGTATCTGTTCGATTGCTATATATTGGCATAAAAAGAAAATAATAGTTAATTGAATTTAGTTATTTTTGCAATAAATAAGATTATTGCATATCGACGATAGCTTGCCTGCTTTACGTATTCTATGACCTTTTGATACATGTCCTACCCCACAAAACACTATCAATTGATATGCACCTAGCCAATCAAGTATCTTGAGCTCAAAACTTGGCTCCTGCAAACACTTGTCCACAAAACTATTTTTCTTCCCCCATTATTGCGTTTGAGTAAGAAAACACGATTTTGTCTTCCAAGGCAGTCAAATATCAGTTTTGCTTTTGCTGATCTTACATACTCTTCCCAATTTTTACCCTATGACACTTTCTAAGAATCCTTTTCATACAGTTATGCAAAGATGTACACAAATTACGGAAGTGTATTCAGTAGTGCATTGGTACATATGTAAATGTAAGCGCGCGTTTGCCGCTGACACAGAAAAAGGAAAAATATCAAAAATAACGAAAACCTCAGTCTCAAATCTGCATTCGAAGTGACCGGTTGTACGATAAGAAACGTCCGCACAATTTGATCTCTTTTTCATTCTCTCACTTTTTGCGCTCTCGTGAGCGCTTATCTTGATTTCAATTTTACCGTAAACGAATTTGTTGCGCAAAGAATAGAAAAACAAATTGCACTGAACATTCTTTTTAAAGTATAAACATGGGAGAGGGGGTCCCGTTTCATCACCCGATGGCAAGCGGGACAGTTCTGCTGACCCAAGGTGAAGTAAAAACATTAACTTTGCCTGGACCCAAATACATAGTGATCACCCGGAACGATGAATACGACAAACAATTCAAGCTTTCACCATTTGCAGTAAAGAAGAATATTGATTTTAATTGCGGAGGCCTGGTAGACTCCTGCAAGAGACTAAAAAGCTGTGACTTGTTAGTGTAAACAAAGAATTTGCTACAATCCAACAAACTCCTAAAGATGACGCATTTCACCAACAACATGCCAGTAACCACCTCTGAACACCTTTCTCTAAACTATAGTAAGGGAGTTATATACTCAAATGAGCTGCGTGACGTCGGGGAAGAGGAGATTCTTCCTGAACTCAAAAACCAAAATGTGACATTCGTCAAGAAAATAATGAAAAAGATTGAAGGGAGCCTTATAGAAACAGGGCTTCATATTCTGACCTTTGAAACAACGTCCATATATACCAACACCTCTTCGCTGCAATAACTGCCTTCGATTTGGACATACGTTCAAAGTGTGTAAAAGCAATAAAACCTGCACAAAGTGTGGCTCTCAGCACCACACAAATGAGGAAGAGAATGAAGTTTGCCAAAACAATATGGGTTGCATAAACTGCAACATAAATAAATTACCAAACACTTCACACACATCAATCGATAAAAAATGTTCCATCTACATGAAGCAACAGGAAATCATCGCAATTAAAACCAACCAAAAAGTAGACAACAAAACGGCATTCAAGATTTACAATAAAAAACACCAACAGGGTTATCAAACCTTCGCTAACACCGTTAAGACGAATACACAAACAAAAACAGGTGTTTTTGTACACCAGACTTTAAAGGTACCGACTTCAAAGCTAAGACAGCAGCTCGGGATATCATCAACTACGACGATCTTCAAGAAATGGTAGCATCCACGCAGCCCAGCCTCAAAAAAAGTAGTAAAACAATTAAAATCAAAAGCAAAACAAAACAAAACCAAATCCAGCATAGAAACTAAAGAAAGTTCTGACACAATGAAACACGATTAAAGATAACTTAAATCCCACCCTTGTCCCCAGTGGGCTGACCGCGGATCTGGCACCTAGTATATCTCGGGTATGCTGCTGGGTTCGGATTCGCGGTTAGTCGATTGGGGACAAATGTACATAATACAACCAAAAGTTCATTGTAGTAAGCCTCACTAAGTAATTAATTAAAATCCATATTCCACTTTATTTGATATAAAAATGTCTCTTAACATAATTCAATGGAATATTCGCGGTTACGTTAACAACTACAGCGAACTTTATTTAATTATTAAAAAATATTCTCCTCAAATTATCACTCTACAAGAAACTCACATTAAACCACTCACATCAGTCCCCACTCCTGTAAACTACAAAATGATAACAAATGTTCCACAAAATAATTTTGGAAGGACAACCCTGCTTATTCATAAATCAATCGAACACAAAGAAACAAACATTAATAATGAAATTGAAGCGGTTGCCGCAGAAATTCACTCAAAATATAAATTTAGCATATTCTCAATTTACATACCCCCGAACAAACCATTAAGTACAACTAATTTATATAACACGCTTAAACTAAGACACAAATCGGCAGTTATCACAGGCGACTTTAATAGCTGGCATCCCACATGGGGTTCGCCGCGACAAAACAAAAGAGGGAATATCTTCTTAATGACAAATCACACACACTTTTTACAACACACAACACATTCACGCACATTGACATCTCTTACTGTACACCAGACATGCAAATATTTACGACGTGGAAACGAATTGATCAGCTCTGCGGCAGTGACCACTTCCCTATTCTTATGATTTTGTACCAAAAAAATAGCCCATATACTCCACCAAGGAGTCGTTTTAAGTTAGAGGCCGCAAACTGGGCACTTTTTGAAAACAAAATTCATACAATAAACGATAGGATCCCCCCTGCAATTGAAGCAAATTTAAACAAAATAATTCTCCAAAGTGCCCATAGAGCAATTCCAAAAACTTCTACAAAGCAGCAACCACGGAAAGTCCCATGGTGGAATAAAAACTTACATATTCTAAAGAAAGAAAAAAAAACAAAATGTGGAACAAATTGACCAGGAACATCACTCAAGAAAACATAATTAACTATAGGAAAGCGAACGCAATTTTCAGACGTGAAATAAGGGAGGCAAAGAGAACATCGACTTTACTATTCACTTCACAAATTCGCCCAACCACCCCTACACATAAGATTTAGTCAAATATCCGCGCTTTTTGCGGTTTGAATCCTATGAAATCAATCCACGCAACATGGAACCCATACTCTAATAGTATCAGAACTGACCTAAAATCAATAGCCAACACTGTTGCACACTTTTAGTCAGAATCCTCCGGAGATCATAACTTTTCGCAAACCTTTTACACTTGTAAAATGAACTCCATTAACCAGCCCATTGATTATACACCAAGTAAATCAGCCAAGAACATAGAAACAAATGTAAGACCGATTGAACTGCTAAGTCCTCTTAACGCATTGAAAGGAAAAACACCAGGCTATGACAAAATTTCGTATCCGATGATAAAACACTCAATTCCAGCTTTGAAAAATAGAATCAATAAACATTTTAACAATATATTTAACACCAAAATTCCACAGCAATATAAGACCAGTCTAGTTATACCACTACATAAGCCAAATACGGATAAGAAGCAGCCAACGTCTTACCGTCCTATATCCCTTAATCAATGCCTTTCCAAAGTTATGGATAAGATAATCGCTAAACGGCTATGGTGGTTCATCCAAAGCAATAATCTAATTTCTAAAAACCAATTTGGTTTTAAGAAACATAAATCAGTTGCAGATTGTCTCCTATATGTAGATCACTTGATAACTGAGTCTCTTAACAAGAAAAGGCACACGTCAATCGTCTCCCTTGACTTATCATTTGACATTGGCTATTGACAGAATTGGACTCCACGCAATAGCAGAACAGCTCAAGGAATGGAAAGTTGGTCCGAAAATAACAAATTATGTAACCAATTTTATGATGCACCGGAAACATATAATAAGAGTAGGGTCACAACTTTCCACAAGGTTCACCCTTTTCAGTGGTTCTTTTTTTGATAGCATATGAAAAAGACGCTAAAATAATAGAAAAGCAAAATGATATTACCTTTTGCAGCTATGCAGATGACTTTCAAATCATAATCAACTTGCCAAAAGAAAAAAATATAACTTAGAATCTAGATCAGCCTTTTCAAAATATAAACGATTGCGGCGAATTTTCAGGAGCCAAGCTTTTTTTGGAAAAATGCAAGCAAATACATATTTGCAACAAACGGCAATGCTGCTGTCCAATTACAACAAATAACACAGCCATACAGTCAGTTAATTTGCTTAAGATTTTAGGAGTTACAATCAATACAAAATACAAATGGAACAATCGTATCAGTGACTTAGACAACTCGTTGTCCAAAAAACTTAATGTAATAAAATGTCTTGCAAGTCACAAATTCGACTGCAACACACCAACCTTCTTATCAATCTTGAAAGCACTATTTCTCTGAAAAGTTGATTACGCTCTTTTCTTTTATGGACGAGCCACTCCTTCAATACTTAACAAAATTAAGGTAATAGTTAATGCAGCGATAAGGATAACACTTGGTATCTACCGTACTTGTTCAACAAAAAACCTTATGTATGAAGCAGGAATCGCCCCTATTGAACTAAGATACTCATTTCTAAAAAACAAACTATACAAAATCTTACATAATTCAAAAGATACCCCAATTGCTAAATATTTAAAGAAACATACGTTAAAGAAAGGTAGACACACATACTCAACATTAAACTACGTAATTAATAAAATCAAAGAATTAAATATACCAATAACACCCACCAAATTGGATGATTATGGCCCATATTGGCTTTTCAATTCTAATTGACATGTCCTTAAGCAAATTTAATAAAAGCCATACAAATCCGCTAGTGTATTAAAAATCATTCTTACGCTTGAAAGAAACGTACTCTGATCATTACTTCATTTACACAGACGGCTCTTCTACAAATAGGATTACCACATTTGCTATAACTACAGAAACATCAGTTCTTAAATATGGTCTTCTTCCAGATTATTCATCAGTGTATTCTGCTGAAATTTTAGCTTTAGATGAGACGATCACACTAGTAAGCAAGCAGAATGTTAAACACAAGATTTGTTCAGATTCGCTTTCTGCTCTTGAAGCGATTGCCAATACCAACAACAAGGAATTTTATCACTGTCGGATTAGAAATATACTTTCTAAGAGTCGAAACAAAATAAAACATATGTGGGTCCCTGGACACGCAACCATAAAAGGGAATGAAACTGTGGACGGGGCAGCCCAGTTTGCAAAGTCGGTACCACTAATAGGCACAAACAACTGGAATAGGCAAGATATTGACAAATCCTTAAAGAATAAATTTGTTCTAATTCAGCGGGAACACTGGAACTTAACGTCAAACTGGTACCAATCACTCACTCAGCCATCCGTTTTCCCATTAGAATTTTTAAAAAATATTAAGCTTGCACGACTGGACCAAATTAAATTGATCCGTTTGAGTATTGGGCATACCAAACTGACCCAAGAGCACAACCTTGACAAAAACATTCTCAACCGGTGCAAACTGTGCCAGGCAAAACGCGCCACAACACATCCATATCCAACACATACTTTTAAATTGCTCTGCACTAACATCGGACAGAAACAACATATGTATTTAAGAATT
The DNA here is from genome assembly GCA_035044585.1 of Scaptomyza polygonia. Lineage (NCBI taxonomy): Eukaryota > Metazoa > Arthropoda > Insecta > Diptera > Drosophilidae > Scaptomyza > Scaptomyza polygonia. The sequence continues at coordinate 68,061 of JAWNNU010002191.1, forward strand.
TAAATCCTATCTCTCTTCTACGAAATTTAAATGAAAACAACTGCAAAATAATGATGAAATTTCTAAAACTGACCAACATTTATCACCAAATCTAAAAATAAAATAAACATTATTTTTCCCTGTCAAACATCTCTAACTTATTTTGTAAAAAATTTCTATATAGAATATACTTAATTACTTCTAATATACAAGCCAAACATTAATTGTATTATTCGCAGCCCAAGCCCTAGCCAACGCTGCTGGACCTCTGTTAGTACTAAGTTTGCTCAGTACTGACTAGTTAATAAATAAAATAAACAAAAACCTCGATAAGCAGGCACTGCAAGAAATAAATGTATGTTTCAAACGCACTTGCATACAATATGTACCAACAACATTTTACCGTTCTTGCTGTCCGCTGACCCGCCGCCTCTCCTTTAATCGACGGGCCGCTGAACGCAAAGGGAAACTGAACAAAACAACAACGAGCTGGCTTGTCGTAGCTGAGACGCACAAATTGCACAAAGAAAAAATACCCCTTGAACCAACATTCATTGATTGTCAATGAAAACTTTAGTATATGATTTTAATATATATATTGTTTATGCTAGAATATAAACAATAAACAATGCTAGAGTATAAACAAACACGAGAATTGAAATTATATTTAAGAATCTCAATCTAGGCTTCTGCAAACACTTGTCCACAAAACTATTTTTCTTCCCCCCTAATTGCGCTTGAGTAAGAAAAGAAGATTTTGTCTTCCAAGGCAGTCAAATATCACTTTTGCTGCTGCTAACCATACATACTCCTCCCAGGTTTTCCTTTATGACACTTTCTAACAGCCCTTGCTATACAATAATGCAAAGATGTACACAAATTACGAAAGTGTATTCAGCGATGCATTTGTAAAGGTCAGTTGCCGAAAACTCGGAATAAAGTAAAGTAGTATAAAATAGACAGAGAAACTGGAGAAAGGAAAACTTAATTCAATAAACTATTCTTTTCTTTTTATACCCTGAACCCATAAAATGGGTAAATCAGGGTTTAATGTTTTTGTGCAAAAGTATGTAACAGGCAGAAGGAAGCATCTCCGACCCCATAAAGTATATATATATTCTTGATCAGTATCAATAGCCGAGTCGATATGGCCATGTCCGTCTGTCCGTCTGTCTGTCTGTCCGTCTGTATGAACGCGTAGATCTCAGAGACTACAAGAGCTAGAGACTTCAGATTTTGAATATAAGTTCTCCTATACCATAAGCAGAACAAGTTTGCTTCAAATTATCGATAACTTCTCTGGTTTTCGATATACACATGGTATCGATAACAAAAAATATCGAATTTTGAAAAATGTAAAAATGGGGGTTGGTGTAATGGGTAACGATAGAACTTTTCTCAAAATTTCGGTTAAGAAACCCCAGAGATATCGTAAAGTTAAGTCAGTTGTGAGTTTTGTTTAAAGTGATCATTATTTGAAGCATGGGTTCAGGGTATCTTCTGGTCGGGCTACCCTAGAGCCTTTTTACTTGTTTATGCTATAATACAGCAATCAAACATGTACAAACGGCTCGTTACAGCGCGGCACGCTGAATTTGCCCACGCTGCATTGTTTGCATGTATTATCAAATGGCAGGAATGGGTACCCGTGCCTATAGATGTTAACACATCAAAACTTTTTGAAGATGAAGAATTTGTCAGTATTACTTGCGATTGCTGGATATCAAGTGCAAACGACAACTATTTGACTGTAACATGTTATTTATTTGCTATTTGCTCGGTTTCGCATAAAAACAAGAAAATTGTTAGACAAACCATTCAGCAGAAAATATTGTTAATACATTAAAAGCCATTTTGAACGAGTGGTGCATTTACACAAAGTTATTTGCATCGTATTAGACAATGCAAAGGTCATGCCGAAAGCGTGTGAAATACTAAAAATAAGAAACTTTACTTTGGAAATGTAAAACAATTGTACGATTCTTCAAGTCAAGCTCAATAGCTTATGAAAAATTTAAGCTCCAACACCGCTTAGTTTAATACAAGAAACACCAACTAGGTGGAATAGTTTTTACCACATGATACAACGAATCCTTAAGACTTATGATGCTATATCGCACGTACTTCTCGCCACGAAACACGCTCCGTTGCCACTTACTGCCTATGAGATAGATATATAAAAGACATAGAAAATATATTTGCTCTGCTTGAAAGCTGTACAGAAAAAGTGTCGGGCGGCTAGTAAAGAGTTTTTACCTTCGGTATCGAGAAATTGAGAAATTCGTGTGAACAAGGCGCTTAGCGTGAATCAAATCACAAGAGTCACTTGATAAACAAAGTCAACAAAGACAATAAGAACGAAGAGAACCACGAAGATTCATAGTCAACAGACAGGCGGACGATGTACGCTACCCGTCTGGTGCACCGTCGAGACGGTGGTTTAAAGAGCCATGTCACTGGGGTCGCAGGTGAATGCAAACAGTGGTGTGGAAATGGATCGAGCTGGCGGTACGCACATTAGCTTGACCATGGTGGAGACAATTGCAAGTCCACAGCTGTTGAAGTTTTGGGAAGTTAACAGAACTGCGAGACAGGCTACAAATGGAATCCAGATGAGAGCAGAGTGGGAAGAGCAACAAGTGACTGCAACATAGTGAAAGCGAACTTTGCCCGGGATGCCATTGGCGTGAGCGCCCTAAAAGCCATGCTTCGGTCCAAGAAGGAGCAAACTGCACTCAAGATACTGAAGAACACTACAAGGGATCTGGCTGATGAGTAGCAGTGGAAAAAAGGTTTGCTGAAAGCACGAAAGAATAGACAGCCCAACGTCTTGTTGCATTGCGATGCACCGGCTGCTGGCTTGTGGTGGACTTGAAATGCGGTTTTGGCGAGCTAGATCGTTACGTGCGCATTGGCAGATGAGGCTGCAGCCTAACAAAAAGCATGAAGAATCGACGCCAATGAGCAGCAACACGAGCATGTTCTAGCTGTGGTCATCACCAACGGACAAGTTTACAGTCGTTTTGAAGTTCGAGGAGTCCATATAAGAAAAGAAATTCCTGACAACTAAGCTTCAGGTTTTACGCATCGTGCTGTACATTTTTGACCCATTAGGGCTCCTCGGGTACTACATTTTCAAAGCGAAAATAATACTCCAAGCATATGGAGATGAGTTGTGGGCTGGGTCGAGCCCAGAAACGAAAATGAAAGATCAAAATGGCTTAATCAACTGCAGATAGTGGGTGACATAAAAAACAAACGTTGTGAAAACATAACAAGCAAAACTAATGTACAACTACACATATTTACAGACGAAAGTATCGTTGCATACACTGCCGTAGCATTCCTGCAAACTGAGAGGGATGGCGCCACTTTTTGCTCCCCAGTGGTGTCAAAAACAAGAAAAGAGTCGTTGAAACCAATTTCGATTCCACGCATGGAACTGGAGACCGAGTATGCGAGTCTGGTACGCTCAAGCAGCATCACTGACGTGTTCAACATCATTTAAAGGGTACAGGCCGAGGCATGAGCCGAGGAGATTTCATGTTTCATTTCATAGTAAATGTAAGCGCACGTTTGCCGCCGACACAGAAAAAGGAAAAATATCAAACATAACAAAAATATCGGCAAGCAGGCCCAACAAGAAATATATGAATGTTTCAAACGCACATGCATACAATATGTACTAACAACTTTTTACCGTTCTTGCTGTCCGCTGGCCCGCCTCTGCAAAACAACAACGAGCTGGCTAGTCGTGGCTGAGACGCACAAACTGCACAAAGAAAAAACACCCCTTGAAACAATATTCAATAGTTGTCAATGAAAACGCTAATATATGATTTTAATATATATATTGTTTATTTTAAGTGAACGAATACAAAATACGTGAAATGAAGTGTTGGCTAACTAATTGATATAAAACTTGTTTTATGAAATATGAATGCCCTACCTTATTGCCAAATATAAACAAACTTAAAACAGAAATAATATTAAAGCATCTCAAGTTTTGCTTATCAATTGCACAAAGTTCATATTAAGTTTATACAACCCTTTCAACTTGGACTGTATCAAGCAGATTGAGGCAAAACTTTAAAATTGCCGATTTAAAATTTTGTGAAAACAACAAGAATTCACACCACGCTTATACCAACAAGAATTCATATAATAGAGCGTTCAAATGCAAAAATTCTGATATAGAGTTGGGAAGTCGTTTAGCAGCTACCACGCTCTCAGAGAGAAATATCGCAGGCTAGTTTTACTCATGGTTGAATTATACATGGTTAAGTCGTGAGAGCATGCTCGCTCAATTTTTAGGAGCCTGTTGTTAGTCGCAAAGCAGCTGTCAACGTGATAAGTTGTGAGTGCGGACGAATTTTTCGTGGAATTTTAAGGTTACGTTACTTTTTTAGAACTATGTTTATATGTTTTATACGTTTATACATGTTTCATGTCATTGTATTTCATTTACATAATCAGTTTAAAAATTTAGATTACACATGTAGCCAAAAACACACAACGCTCTGAAATTAGAACCTCTGTTGAAAAATGTCAACAAAATCACACATCGTTCTATCTCGTTTTTGCACACTAAAACAAGACGATGAAGCAATATCGAAGCAGCAACTATGCTATCTCTCTTGCACTCGCATGGTCTTATCAACAGGCTCCTTCTGCCGCGCATGACTTAACCTTGTATAATTCAACCATGGTTTTACTTAAGTCGTGAGCCTCGAGCATATCGCGTCAGTCTGCTTGCTGGTTTCGCAGAAACATGAGCCATACTGTATGTGTGCGCATAGCTTATATGAATTCTTGTTGCTTATACTCACACGTACACACATACAAACTTGTTGTTCGTAGGCAAACACATATGCGTTGATAGATTTGTGGGTGGTGAGACATTGTTGTTGCTGCTAGTAAGAAATACTTTATCTTTAATGAATTGTTTTGATATGAATTGAATATAAATATAGAACACATTGTGATGTAATTTTAAATCTTTTTTATTTATTATTAAAAATAAGAGTAGTTCAAAAACTAAGCTAACTGTTTGGTAAAGCGCTGTTTGCAAGACCTTCGGCTTTGGATGTTATCGGAATTTTTTGTATGTACAGGTACTAATAGTATATTTACATTAATTACATTTAGGTTTTATATTTTTTACATTTTGGCTATGGTTACTATTTACAGCTTTGGTTACTAAGTTTATTTTTGTATGTTTTATGACGGTGATGGTATTTAGATTTGGTGATATATGTTTGATGTTTTCAAGAAGGATAGGATTTTGGATAAGTTGGTTTGGTTGAGATAACAGAAAAGGTCTAGAGGATTTGTGTTGTTGAACATTTTTAGGATAATAGGTTTGTCCAGCACCATGATTTTAGAAGGTGTGAGATGGTGGTAAAGTTTCGGTCATGGCAGAAAGAGCAACGTACGTTGGGGTTAAGGTAGTGTTGATGTGTTAGTCTTCTATGTCCAAGTCGTAGTCTGATGATTATACTCGATACCGAAGGTAAAGAGTATATTGGGTTTGTTCAATGTCCGTCATGGTGTCTGTCCGTCTGTCCGGCAGTATGTTCGCAACTTTTTTCCACACCCTTCAAGTTAGAGACTTCAAACTTTGCAAATCTCTTTATCTATGGCATAGTAAATTAAAGTGTCAAGATTGGAGCTCTACGATAACTAGGGGGCTGGCAAGTCGATAAACTCGATAACGCAAAATCGATAGATCCAGCTATTTCGCAAGCCCTTATAGCTAGAACTACCAAATTTGGGGAGAAAATAGCTACTAACAATCTTCAAAAAACTGCATCAAAAATTTTGGAGCCACGCCCACCCATACCGCCCCCAGCCTTTGGATGCCTCGCCCATCTATACTGCCCTATCCGCCCTCAACCATCCCAACGCTTCGCTAAAAACGGTAGTGCGTGTATCTTCCAAAGTGTTTGAGCTAGAGTCACAAAATTTGGTAGGTAGATAACTAGAAACGACCCCCCAAAAACTGCAACAAAGTTTTGGGGCCGCACCTACCCATTCCGCCCCCAGCCCCCTCGCAGCTTAAAAACAGAAATGCTTATATCTATTACAGTTTTTAAGCTAGAACCACCAAATTTTGTGCCTAGATAGGTGATTACAACCTCCAAAAGAATGCATAAAAGCTTTGGATGCCACGCCAATCCATACTGCCCAAGCTGCCCCAAACCGCCCCAATGCTTCACTAAAAACGGGAATGCGTGTATTTTCCAAAGAGTTAAAGCTAGAGTCACCAAATTTGGTAGGAAGATAGCTGTTAACGATCCCCAAAAAACTGCCATTGGAGCCACGCCCCCCCGTTCCCTAGCCCCTTGCATTTTGAAATCAAAAGTGCCTATATTTTCCACAGCTTTTGAGCTAGAGCCGCCAAATTTGGTGCCAATATTGGAAGTGAAGAAACCCAAAAATTTTGGATGGCGCCCCCACCCATACTGCCCCCAGCCCCCCTTCCACCATATTCTACTAACTTTGAGCTAGAGTCACCAAATTTGGTATGAGGATAGCAATTAACATCATAAATAGATCTGCAGCAAAACTTTGGACGCCACGCCCCCCCCATACCAGCCCCCAGCACCCCTTCCACCATATTCTACTAGTTTTGAGCTAGAGTCACCTAATTTGGTATGAGGATAGCAATTAACATCACAAACAGATCTGCAGCAAAACTTTGGACGCCACGCCCCCCATACCAGCCCCCAGCACCCAGCCCCCCTTTTACCATATTCTACTAACTTTGAGCTAGAGTCACCAAATTCTGTTTGAGGATAGCAATTAACATCATAAATAGATCTGCAGCAAAATTTTGGATGCCACGCCCCCCCTTAAAAACCCCAGCCCCCCTTCCCCCAAATTTTACTATTTTTGAGCTAGAGTCACCAAATTTGGGAGGAAGACAGTTTTTTGGCATCCCCATCTGCACCAGACAATCTTTGAGGCAGCCTACACCCCTGCCGTATCCACACACCATTGCAATCAGCTCTCATTTAATCTGTTTTACTACTGGTATCGAGTATACCGCAGTCGCGTGCGTCCGACTGCAACGTTTCTACTTGTTTTAATTTGGTCGAGTCTGTTGAGTTTAATTTGTATGTTGTTCAGGTAGTCATGGACGTGTGTATTGTTTGGGTTTGTATTGCGGTACCATTGGCTGCAGTTTGTGATGTTTTGCTTGTGTTGAGATGTGTATACTTTTAAGATATATGTTGAAGTCTGTTGTATTCATGTTTGGGGTGAGGATGAGGGGCATTTTGTTTGCTGATTTGGCTGCATGGCCGGGGATCCACGTTAACTTTATTTTGGGGGCAAGTGCAATTATTTGGGATCGGATAATTTTGGGGTAGGTGCTAGTGTTGTTTGGGTTTTTTATGGAGTCTATTGCTGCTAAGAAGTTGGAACAGATAATGAATTTTCCGCTTTTATTTTTAAGGTGTTTAATGACTTCTAATATTCCTATTGTTTCGGTGGTGACGGTGGAGGAGTAGTGGGGTAGTATGCCATATTTCAGGGTGTTTGTTTCTGTTGTTATGGCGTAAGTAACTGTATCGTTTGATTTTGATCCGCCTGTGTATATAGAATTGCAGTTTTTAAGGTATCTCTACAGTGTTTAAATAGTTTTCAGTATGCCTCTGGTGCTATTGATTTTTTTTTTGTTGTCGCAGTGTCCTGTCAATGAAGTTGTCGATGTTCCATGGAGGTTTGTCCTTGCGAGGTTTCTGTGGTCTGTATGGTATTTTGAGTTTGTTGCATAAGTTAATTGTGATGTCTATGATTGGTGTGTTTTTCTTTTTATGGGGGTTGTGTTTAAATTTGTGGAAGGGGGTGTTTTTTGAGTTTATCAGGTTTTTGTAGAGTTTGTAGGTCTCGTCTAAGCTCTATTGGTAGGATGTTTGCTTCATGGAGTAGGTTGTTGGTCGGTGTGGAGCGGTATGCTCCTAAGGCTAGGCGGATGCTTGCTTTAAACTGTGTTTATACTCGATACCGAAGGTAAAGAGTATATTAGGTTTGTGCAATGTCCGTCATGGTGAGTTCTACGATAACTAGGGGGCCGGCAAATCGATAAATTCGATAAATCAATATCGATAAAGCCAGCTATTTCAGACGCCCTTACAGCTAGAACTATCAAACTTTAAGGAAAGATAGCTACTAACAAGCTCAAACTGCATCAAAAATTTTGGAGAAACGCCCACTAATACCGCCCCCAGCCCTCCTGCAGTTTTAAACCGAAAGTGCCTATATTTTCTAAAGTTTTTGAGCTAGAGCTAATTAATAGCCAAGAAAGGTGTTGACGACCTCCAACCATATTCATATAAACTTTGGATGCCACTCCCATCCATTCTACCCTAGCCCCCAACCACCCCAACGCTTCGCTAAAAACGGTAATGCGTGTATATTCCAAAGTGTTTGAGCTAGAGTCATCAAATTTGGTAGTTAGATAACTATTAACGATCCCCAAAAAACTGCATCAAAGTTATGGAGCCACACCCACCCAGTCCGCACCAGTCCCCCCGAGGTTAAAAACAGAAATGCCTATATCCTCCACAGTTTTAGAGCTTGATTCAAATTTAGTGCCAAGATAATCGTTTGACGATCCCCAAAAAAGCAAAAAAAAACTTGGATGCTACGCCCATCCATACTGCCCTAGCCGCTCCAAACCGCCCCAAACCGTATCTTCAAAAGTGTTTAAGCTAGAGTCACTAAATTTGGTAGGAAGATAACTGTTTATGACCCCAAAAAAAAACTGCAACTGGAGCTACGCCCCCCCGTTCGCCAGTCTCTGCATTTTGAAATTAAAAAAGCCTATATTTTCCACAGCTTTTAAGCCATAGCCACCAAATTTGGTGCCAAGATTGTTGATGAAGAGACCCAAAACATTTGGATGCCACCCTCCACCAATACCGCCCCCAGCCCCCATTCTACAATATTCTACTAACTTTGAACTCTACTAAGAAAGCTTTTTGGCATCCCCATCTGCGACGGACAATCTTTGAGGCAGCGTACACCCCTGCCGTATCCGCACCCCATTGCAATCTGGTCTCTTTTTATCGGTTTTATAACTGGTATCGAGAATACCGCTGTCGGTTGCGTCCGACTGCAACGTTTCTAATTGTTTTAATTTGGAAGTGTGCTTTTGGGTGAGTGTCCGTAGAGAAAGAGTCCGTAGTCTATGTATTTTGCTAATAAGGGTAGCTTTTGTGATGTCGAGTAGTGTTGTTGAGTCGCAGTTGAATTTTTGACTGGCTAGGCATTTCATTATGTTTAGTTTTTGGGAGAGTACTGGTAGGAGAGTGTTAATGGGGGTGTTCCATTTGTATTTTTTGGTAAGTGTGATCCCTAGGATATTAAGTGAGGTTACGGTAGGGATTTGGGTAGTACTTGAGCTTACGGTGGAGTTCCAGTTCTGTTTTTGGCATTTGTGGAGGTGGTAGCATTTGGATAGGGGTAGGGAGGCCACTGAGTATGAGCCCCAGTTCTTTATTTCAAGTACGTCGTCAAGGTTATAGTTTGAGGTTTATTTTCTTTTGAAGTTAATTATGAGGAAGAAGTCGTCGGCGTATGCGTTGAAATTTATTTCTTTGTGTAGGGTGATTATGTCGGCAAGTTTGTTGTAGGCTATAAGGAATAGGATGACGGATATGGGGATCCTTGCGGGATACCATTGAAGAGCGGTAAGGAATTGGAGTGGTGTTGACCGATGAGGACCATTTGCTTTCTGTTTTGCATGAAGTTTTGAATGTACTGGATATACAAATAAATAAAATTTTAAATCATCTCAAATCATCATCTCAATCATATTTGTCAAACTTTAAAAATATTTTTATATACATAAGTGTTTCTTGATAAAAGTAAAATGAATCAGAAAGTCACTTACATTAATACACCTGTTTACAAATAATCATATAAAACAAATAAGGGCTGGTTCTAGTTCTTACATCTGAGCAAACATTCACGCAAAAATAACAAAACAAAAACATTCATACAAGCAGCAGAGATGCGCGGCTCGCCTGTCAATGTCGGCTCCTTCTCTACATCTATAATGTAAAACACTAATTTTGTTGTCGTTTGCCAGCAGCAAAATGATAAACGCATAATGCACTCCGTTGAATATATAAATGCACGCACACAATTAAACAGCGTTCCCATTATAATTTTGAGAGAACATGGGTAACTGTGGTTCTGAGAGCAGCGGCTTAAAAAACAGTGTTAGAAATGATCTATCTAGAATATTCTTTGATTTGTGGCGAAAAGGATTTGTACAAATTGTAAAATGTATCAAAACCAATTAAACCGACCTTTCACACAAGGGTTTAAATTTAAATATTGACGGTAAAAAAAATATGTCTGTTCTATTCAGCTTTTTCAATATATAATATCCGAAATGTCAAAATTATATATAAATGCAGCGATATTTGCATTAATATATAAAATTAATTTGAATCGCCTTCGTGGCCGAACTTAGATTACTTTTCAAACGAATAATGTATTGCAGCATCTCCGACTGGAGATGCGCAATAATTATACTCGATACCGAAGGTAAAGAGTATATTGGGTTTGTGCAATGTCCGTCATGGTGTCTGTCCGTCTGTCCGTCTGTGTTTCCGTATATGCGCAACTTTTTTCCACACCCTTCAAGCTAGAAACTTGAAGCTTTGCAAATGTCTTTATCTATGGCCGTGTAAGATAAAGTGTTAAGATTGGGGTTGTACGATAACTAGGGAGCCGGCAAATCGATAAATTCGATAACTCAATATCGATAAAGCCAGCTATTTCACACGCCCTTACAGCTAGAACTACCAAATTTGGAGGAAAGATAGCTACTAACAAGCTCCAAAAAACTGCATCAAAAGTTTTGGACCCACGCCCACCTATACCGCCCCCAGCCCCCCGCAGTTTTAAATCAAAAATGCCTATATCTTCTACAGTTTTTGAGCTAGAGCTACCAAATTTAGTGACAAGAAAGGTGTTGTTGACCTCCAACCAAATTCGTATGCCACGCCCATCCATTCTGCACTAGCCGCACCCAACACTCCAACGCTTCGCTAAAACTGTAATGCGTGCATCTTCCATAGTGTTTGAGCTAGAGTCATCAAATATGGTAGTCAGATAATTATTAACGATCCCCAAAAAAATGCATCAAAGTTATGGAGCCACGCCCCCCCCTTCCCAAGCCCTTTGCATTTTGAAATCAAAAACGCACATATTTTCCACAGCTATTGAGCTATAGCCACAAAATTTGGTGCCAAGATTGTTGAAGAAGAGACCCAAAAGATTTGGATGCCACTCTCCACCCAGACCCAGCCCCCCTTCCACCATATTCTACTAACTTTGAGCTAGAGTCACTTATTGTGGCAAGCAATAGAAATATTAAGAGCATATACAAAACAACAGTTATGAGAGTTACGTCAAGTTGATCTTATGCTGAGCAGAGCATAATTGATAAAGAGCGATAAAATTTTAAGAGATGAATTAGCTTAATGCTGGAATGCGAACCGAATATTCACCAGTGCCTAAACGAGCAAAACTTTGTTTTAAATGTGCTATATTAAGTTCCTCCTTGGTAGACTTGTAGTATAACAGGATTTTAACTCCCAAGAACGACGAACGATTTCATCAAGCTTTGGATTTGACAGGATATCGATCGAGCTACCATCAATGTGGCAGGGCTTGTCGAAAACGTTCCTCCTGTCACTATCTAGTCCAGTTGAGTTTTCTTTGGAGAATAGGCAAACCAGGAGCAATTTTGATTTGACGAACGGATAACAACTCAAAAAATAGACCAGGTTCAATTAAAAGATCGATGTGTTGTGGGTTGAAGAACTCTGGTTAAGCCAATATAATATTTGATGTTCGCAATTTAAAACTTATAGCAGCTGCATTGCCTTCTGGACTGGAGTCCTCTAATCCAGAAATCAAAGTAGGCGACCGATGCGTGCGCAGCTGGAGGTGTTCAGCTAAACAGGAACTAATAATGTGCACCTGCGAACCAGAATCGAGTAGAGCACGGTAGGGAAAAAAAACACCATTGCGAGATCTAACGCTGATGACAGCAGTTGCCAAAAGCACAATGTCTTGACTGGGATTTTGGGCTACAAGTGATGACGAAGCTTTTGTAATAGGCGCATGAGAAGCATAGTAGCCTTGACAACCCTCAATCTGAGTTTCAAAATGCAGAAGCGTATGATGCTTAGTAAGGCTAGTAAGGCAACGATAGCAGGCGGTCGAGCTGCATTCCTTTATTTTGATGCTCTTTGTGCAGGCAACTTCTTAACCTTCCGACGACGCAGTTTCGGAGACAGATTTCCAAATCGGGAGCAGTTATAAATCAAATGGTCTGATAACTCACAAAACATGTATTCATCTGCGCTGGAGTTAGTAGCGACAAGGTGGTTAAAGGTTTTACAGGTTTTGCTACTGTTTCCCACCTTAGACATATTCGTATACGTTTCCATAGCGTGTTACACATTTTCCAACCTTTGTTTCTATGAATATACCCGACTCAGGAACGACTTTTTGGTGTCAAGTTTGATTTTCACTCCGCTTCCTCGGTGTCCTCCAGCTGAGGTATCCCCAAGTCAGACTCAGCTCAACATACATGGCCCACGACCATCAAGGGCCCCTAAAACAACAACTGCTACGGACGTTAATCGCTGACTGCGAAAAAAGTCACACCGAGCTTAAAATATACTGCGACGCCAACGCTCACTACCATCAGTGAAGCAGCTCTGATATACATGAACGGGGTGACCTACTCTTTAATTATTTCCTCTCAACCAACTTAAACATTTGTAATATACGTAACGACCCGACCTTTATTATCAAGAATAGGAAAGAGGTCTTAGACTAACGCTAGCCACAACCTCCCTTTATCATCGACTCAGAAAATGAAAAGTGCTAGTAGAGCAAATGGTGCAAAAACGTTAAATGTACGAACTGGACCAATTTTAAAGAATGCCTCGAAAGGCTAATCCCAGAGCATCTCCTAGTAACAGTCCTTTCTCCTGAGTACAAAAAGTTACTCACAAACGGAGGCATGCAAGTCCGCCCCTAACAAAACATGCCCTCAGAGCAAACTAAGAGTGAAAACAAAACCACCATGGTGGTCCCCGCAAATAGGTGAACTTCCCAAAACCTCGCGAAAGCTCTTCAAAAGAGCTGAGTCGAGGGGAAACGGCCAATCATGGAGTCTTTACAAATCAGCTAATCCCTAGCTAAGCGCTTCACATGGCAAAATTTTTGCTCCAAAATCGAGAGCACTGCAAAAGCAGCAAGGCGTAGGAGGGTTCTCTCAAGTACTCAGGCAACCGTAGGCTTCCTAAAAAAAAGCCTGATGACTCATGGACAACGACCAGTCTAGAGTCACTAAAACTTTTGACGGAAACCCACTTTCCCGGAAGCTCAGTTGAAATACCACTACTACAAATAATCTCAGGAACACGTTTCCACCGACTTATTCTCCAGAGATATCATCTTATGGGCTATTCGTAGCTACATAAAATAAAATTTTCTCACATACCCTGACAACAGGTTCGATCCCCAAGCCCTGCCTTGAATTTTAAGTCGTCTTCATTCCAAAGGCTGGAAAACCCTCACAAACGACCCCCAAGGATTTCCGACCCATAAGCCTAACATCCTTCCTGCTCCAGACACTAGACTAGGCCTACATATTAGAGATACGATTAAGACCAACCGTCTCTCCCAAGCACAACATGCTTATCAAAAGGCAAGTGACCTCCACCACAAAGAGTATTGCCTTATAGCCTTTCTAGACATTGAGGGAGCTTTCAATAACGTCGTATCGTGGACGATTACCGTGGCATTATCGGAGCTGGAGGGTGGGCACTCCATTGGGGGACTGATTGATCAACTGCTCAAGAGCAGGATAGTCAGGGCCACTTTGGGGTCCTTAACCATATCCAGATCTGTTAATAGAGGCACCTCGCATGGAGGTGTTCTCTCCCCTCTCCATTGGAACGTGGCAGTTAACAGCCTACTGCGCTCTATAGAGGGAGGGGGCTGTCGAGTGATCACTTACGCAGATGACGTTGCCATAGCATTCTCGGTCAAACACCCCCAATCTTTGTGTGAACGCATGATCACTGCACATCATACACTGTCCTCATGGTCTACATCAAAGAGACTCGGGCTGAACCCAGCTGTTCAGGCATATATATATATTTAAATCACAACACAAACACATGACACACAATAATAAATACAATAAAATATGCCAATTAAACACGACATAAATAAGTCGATAAATATGTTATTATAATAGGTCAGTACTTAAAATAGGTCAATTAAAAACAGCACCGTGAGTCAAATTGTCTTATTCGCGGAAACTGCTGACTACACAGCACGTATAACTAGAGCCGCGGTCAGCCAACCCGGTTGTTGCCAATACACAATTCTGCAGTGGTAAGCAACTGCTGCATACACGATAACCCAAATAACACATATGTAAACTAAGCTATATTTATCTATAAATACTGATACTTTCGTTAATAAAAATCAGAGTCTTTACTTTGCATTCAAGCAAACACAAGTCTTTCATTCTTTTACAGGAACTCCCTCTCCGTAGTCCACCTAGTTACAAGTGCTAGTTGCGACGCCTTTTTAGCAGTCAGTTTATGTACTGAATGCTTATATACATACAAACATTTTGGTGACCCCGACGAAGGACTCCAACCAAGGATACTTAAAAAAAAAAATCAAGGATACTTCAAAAAAAATAAGGATACTTCAAAAAAAAAAAAAAACTCCTTTTTCTTGACCACATCACGGTTGCGACTCGAAGCGTTATCCAGCTCACCAAGGAGCAAATAAAACACTTCCAACGGGTCAAGAAAAAATAGAGTTTCAAACAAAACAATGGATCTGGAAGAAGTCCTGAATGAGCAGGAAGAAATAATCCAGGAGATATCAAGGCTTATCAAAAACAGCAAAAAAGACTCAGCCGAACGGAAAGCAAAACCTGGCTACTACAAAGCCAGAACCACAATTCTAGAAGAAAAGTGGAACGCGTTTAAAGACAACAACGAGTTGATCTTAAAACAAAACTTGGAGAAGTCACATACATACTTCAAGTTCTTCGAAGACGCTGCTGATATGGTTCAAAAAACCAAAAACTACTTCTCGGAGCAAGCTGATATTGCTGACCAGTCTAGCAGCAATATGATGGAACCAAGAACCGTCGTCACCACAAGATCGGTTGATGCCGGAACAAACACAAAATTATGTGCATTGTGCCGTCGGCAAAAGGCAATGATAGCATCGTTAGATCGTGCTTTGCAACATAAGCCCCCTAATGCTGACAATGTGAAATCACTATGGGCAAAAATTCAAGAGGTCCATTTTCAAATATACGAAGAATTTAAAGACCCAGAAGAGATAGGCTACGACGCCGCTAATTATCTCAAGGCAGAAACTGAGGTACGGAATGCACTTACTAACAATTCGAGTAGTTCGGTCTCCGAAAACATAAGCCTGCCACGCATTACCATTCCAAAATTTGACGGCGAATCACTCAAATGGAATCAATTTTTTAACGTGTTTTCAAGTATGATACATGAAACAAAAATGCCAACCATACGCAAGATGTGGTATTTGAAAACCAGCGTAATCGGAGAGGCGGAAAGATTAATCCGTCACATCGATCTGAGAGAGGAAAACTATCTCTATGCATGGGAAATTCTAGTAGACGCATACAATAATCCAAGGGAGATTGCATCTAGGATATTGAACCGTCTCCTGCTGCAACAAACCTGCAGCGACGATGTAAAGTCATTAAAAGAGCTGCACATCACTACTATAGAGTCCTTAGCTTCGTTGAAGGGACTTGGGATTGACATCTCAACATGGGATCCGATCATCATTGCCATTCTTCGAAATAAACTGGACGGCACAAATAGAACACTCTATGAGCAGTCACTGGGTAATACCAAGGAAATTCAGCCACTGGACACCATGATTCAGTTCTTAGAACAAAGAGTTCGAGTAATTGCTACCGGAAAAAAGACGCCAGTAACTTTCAAGAAGGAGCAGAAAAATACAACATGTGCGTCTTCTTCAAGTGCACAAAGAGGAAGTCTTTATTGCAAAAAGACAAGTCACTATTTATCAAAATGTGACGACTTTCACGCTAAATCAATAAGCGAGCGCCTTAATTGGGTGCAACGGCAAAAATTATGCGTCAATTGCTTCAGAAATGACCATAAAACGAATTCATGCCCCAGCAACTTCAGCTGTTTCAAATGTAACAAGAAACACCACACTTAAGTTCATTTGGAGAACGCGATAACTTCAGCAGCAGCAGAGCCACACACACAAGTTGTGGCATCCGCAAACAACCAAAATTACAACTTACTTGCAACAGCAAAGGTAGTTGTGCAAGCCAACAATGGGCAGGAGGCAACATTCAAGGAATTACTGGATTCTGGATCACAGATCAACGTCATTTCTGAAAGGCTGGTAACAATGCTAGCACTAAAGCGTCATGACACAACTCTCCGGATTGAGGGAATCGGAGGAAACACAAGAGTCAGCAAAGCTCGTGTAAATGTAACAGTTAAATCACAACACAGCAACTTCACAATGCGAATGGAAGCCTTTGTACTACCCAGCATAATATGTGATCAACCTGCCCAACTGATCAACAATACCAATTGAAGCATACCGAGCAATCTGCCGTTTGCTGACCCCTACTTCAACAAACCAGGCAAAATTGATCTATTAATTGGAGCAGAGCACTATTATACAATACTGCTCCCTCAACAACACAGAATATTCCATGCTGGTCCAATGATGCAAAAAACTGACTTTGGATGGATTTTTGCGGGAAAAGTAAAAGCTACAAATAAATCGTCGGCCATTTGTGCAGCAGCTACAAATGAAGAAACCAATGATTTATTGGAACGATTTTGGAAACTGGATAACATGGAGTCAGCAGAAAAACTTCGAACGCCCATTGAGGCCCAGTGTGAAAAAAACTTCTTGGAGAATCTACAAATGGCGAGTGACGGTAGACTCATAGTTAAACTTCCATTTTCTGAACACTATTCAGCCCTGGGTGAGTCCATAGAAATTGCCACTAAACGATTTCTATCGTTGGAGCGCAGAACATCTGCAGACACTTGGAAGCAATATGCTGCGTTCATAACGGAATATAAGGATCTAGGACACATGAAACAAGTGTCACCTCAACAGATTCCTAGAAGCCACTACTTCATCCCTCATCATTGTGTGCTTAAACCGGATAGCAGCACAACAAAGCTAAGAGTTGTTTTTGATGCATCCTGCAAAACGTCGACAGGAAAATCACTTAACGACATACTACAAGTAGGACCTACTGTGCAGAGCGGCCTCATGTCAATCTTGCTAAGATTTAGAACACACAAATTTATGTTTACTGCGGACATTGAAAAAATGTACCGCCAGATTTGGATCAATCCCGAGAACCAGTTTCATCAGATGCTCGTTTGGAGAGACAATCCCAAGGAGCAATTTACGTACTATAGACTAAAAACAGTTATATACGGCACGGCCTCAGCACCATTCTTAGCAACCAAGTGTCTGAATCACTTGGGCACTACTCACTTGGACAAATCAGCAGCAGGAGCAACTGCACTAATAAATGACTTCTATGTAGACGACTGCCTCACAGCAGCAAACTCAGTCCAAGAAGCAATCCTCATTCGAGAAGATTTGATGAAGATCCTGCGTCCCTATGGATTCAATCTACGAAAATGGTGCTCAAACAACGAGCAATTGTTACAAGGAATACCCAAGGACGACATCGCAAGCGAAGTAAATTTTGAGGACACAGTGGACAATTACAGGATCAAGACATTGGGTCTGATTTGGATGCCCAAAGGGGACCAACTTTGTGGCTTCGCTCAGAGCAGCACAGCCACGAAAATAACAAAACCTGTCGTATGCTCAGAATTGGCACAAATCTTTGACCCCCTAGGCTTGTTTGCGCCCGTCGTTGTGAAAGCCAAGATTTTCATGCAACAACTCTGGGAAGACAAACTTGAGTGGGATGACGAGTTGCCTTCAACTCTTCAGAACGAATGTAATGACTATCGAGAGGACTTGAAGAGCCTAAATTCAATGCAAATTCCTCGTCATATATATGACGGAAAGGTTCCAGTCACAAAGGAACTACACACATTTGTGGACGCATCTGAACGCGCATACGGCGCAGCAATATACGTAGGCGCAACATACAAAAATAAGCAAATTTCTGTGCGCTTGCTATGTTCCAAATCTCGAGTAGCTCCAACGGCAAAACAGTCCTTCCCGCGACTAGAACTTTGTGCTGCACTGTTAGGTGCTGAGCTCGCGGACACGGTTCGACGGGATCTCAACTTGAACTCCAACAAAGTACCAGGATATTTTTGGTCGGAATCTACGGTTGTCCTGTCATGGATTAATGCAGCTGCCTCCACATACCACACGTTTGTGGCCAACCGGATAGCAAAGATCCAAGAGTTGACAGGCCAAAATCAATGGCGCCATGTGTTATCCGCTAACAACGCCGCGGATGTTCTTTCAAGAGGAATATCTGCGCGAAGGTTACCCGAGCATTATTTATATCTATACGGACCACTATTCCTGCATGGCTCTCCAGAAAAATGGGCAACCCCAACCAACATAGTTCCGAGCAACCTGGAGAAGAAAACAAAACATGTAATCCTAGCAATATCTCCATCCACCTTAGGTGAAGAATTGTACACATGCAGACACAGTAACTCATTCCACAAACTGCAGCGCATTGTGGCGTATATGTTGCGCTTCTGTTTCAAAAAACACAGATCAGAAACTACTACTCTGTGCATCAAAAAATTGGATCACGCTCGTTACTTAATTCTGCGGACAGTGCAGCAAGTTGAATTCACTGCTGATCTCAAAATGTTGCAACGCTACAATATGGTGGACAAAAAGAGTCCTGTCTCATCGCTGTCGCCTATACAAGGCTCAGATGGTCTTATGCGAGTTGGAGGTCGATTAGAGCAAGCCCCACTCCCATACAACACAAAACACCAAATTCTACTGCCTTACAACGATCCTATAGTAAAAATGCTATTGCGCGAGCTGCATGAAGATAACATGCACTGCGGCGCTCAAGCTTTACGAGCAACGGCGAGGCAGCAATATTGGATCTTGAACGACAAAACCATGTCAAGAAACATCTTTCACAGCTGCGTAAAATGCAACAAAGCAAAACCAAAGCTTATGAACCAAATTATGGGCAATTTGCCGACCGATCGAGTAACACCGACACGCCCGTTTCTTACCACAGGCGTAAACTACTGCGGACCGATTTGGATTCATCATAAACTGCGCGGAAAAAGACCAGACAAGGCCTATATAGCCGTATTTTGTTGTTTCTCTACCAAGGCGGTGCACCTTGAGCTAGGAAGTGATCTGACAACAGACGCCTTTTTAGGTGCGCTGCGACGCTTCTTAAGCCGCCGAGGAAAGTGTCAAACGATTCATTGTGACAATGCTACAAACTTCGTTGGAGCGAACAACCAGCTAAAGGAACTGGAAGGATCAATATTCGGCGAAAGGGGCCAAGCAGAGATCATCAATCAATGTCACAAAAAACAAGTTGCATTTAAATTCATTCCGCCACGGGCACCATCATTTGGAGGGCTATGGGAGGCAGCAGTCAAGTCTGCAAAACGACTTTTGGTCACCACGACCAATACTGCATCTCTTACATTTCAAGAATTGAACACGGTAATTATCGAAATTGAATCAATCCTCAATTCTCGCCAATTACACCTATGTCAAATGATCCAACGGATACAACCGCCCTCACTCCAGCACACTTTTTGATTGGGGAAACGTTGACTGCTCCCCCCGATGTAAACACGGACCGAAATGAAAATTCCTTAGTAAAACGCTGGGAACTAGTGTCCAGAATAAAGCAAGGATTCTGGAAGCAGTGGTCGGAGGAATACTTGCAAGGACTACAAGCCAGGCACAAATGGAAATCTGGTAATGCCAATATTAAGGAAGGTATGCTTGTGCTAGTCAAGGAAGATAACATACCTGTGATGAGCTGGCCCATGGGACGCATTATCAAAACGTACCCAGGAAAATATAATTACGTCAGGGTAGTTGACGTTAAAACTGCCTCAGGCACCTACAAACGCCCCATAAACAGGTTTGCGCCGCTGTTTCCAGAAGAGATGGCCACAAAACGCACCATCACTGAAACAGAGGACACAGATAAAATTGATGCACCACCCGTACATCGGAAACGACTAATGTCGCCAACAATCACTTCATCCATGCTAGTGCTGTTTCTCATGCTACCTCTGGTACTGACACAGTCGGTAGTTGTAAAAAAGTTCGACACGAGGCCTGGAATATTTTATGAAAAAATTGGGACAACAAAGAGAGCTATATCTGACTGGACCATAATAATATATTATGAATTGGAACCATACTGGCGCGATATGAAGACATTCGATTTGGGTATAAAAGAGTTCAAATACATATGTCCAGAGCTACATGATATGCACACATGTGATTCCATATCACAGCATTTCCGGCACCTGTTTGACGAATTACAAATGGGGAACGCGCTCATACAACACACACGAAACCGCCGGTCGCCTTTTGATGTCGTGGGCAATATTGCAAGCAGTCTGTTTGGAGTTTTAGTTTCGGACTACGCTCACAAAATGACCAAGGTCATTGAAGAGGTAAAAACCAACGAGGCATTTCTACTGCACCTGCTGAGAAATCAAACATCAGTACTTGACTCAACCATCAACGTTGTCAAGAAGACCAGGTCTACATCGGATCAGCGCCTAAAATTACTTGAAAAACAAATGGCAACCATTAGCCAAAGCAGAGGAAGGTACACAGGCGCACGTCTCACAGAGACATACCTGGCACTAACAATTCAGCTAACACTGCTAGCAGCCACCCTTCAGCGCATGCAATGAGAAATTGCGGACGTGCTAACAGGAGCTCACCACCGTACAATCAGCCCAGTGTTGATTTCCCCAATCCAGATACAGGATCAATTGGATCAAATACGGGATCATTTGCCACCAGATCAAATGTTGCCCGTGATATCATCCAACTTCATTCAACTCTACAGGATAATGAGAGCAGAAGGCAAAGCCACCGACACTCATGTTATATTCCGAGTAATATTACCACTAGTGTCAACGTCGATATTAGAACTGTTTAATATCGTGCCAATTCCGGTGTGAGACTCAACTAGTTGGAGATTGTTTGAGCTTAAAACACCTATAATCGCAATTAACAACCACAGGGATCAATTCATGGGACTGACAAAGGATGATCTACGACGCTGCCTCACACTACCACACGAAGAATACATATGCTTCGACCATCAAGCTATGTTCAACGTAAACAATCGATGTGAGTTTCAGCTTTTTAACAACAAGACACCAACAGTGTGTCAAACAACTCACAGAACAACCAAAATGGAATGGACAAAAACACACCAGCCGAACAATTGGATATTTGCAACCACCTCGGCAATGGAATTGCAAGCCGTATGCAATGGAACACCGTCCACAATTGTGATAGAAGACACCGGATTGCTAACTTTATCGTCTGGCTGTACTGCTCGCAACTCAGAGATTAGCATCAGTACGTTCGGCACCATAATAAGTCAAGTAAAACCAAGTTACGCCCACTTTGGCGATCTAATCAAGCCAAACATCACTGATGTACCTGCGACAATTTTTAATATCTCAGAGTACAAGGCCCAAGAAGACAACGATCTGGACGACTTACAGCGAAAATTGGCAACACTAAACATTCAAGAGCTGCCTAACCAATCAAGCTCAATACTACATGTTGTGGTGGGGTGGCGCTACGTGGATTCTTGTGTGTATGGGGTTGTGGTTGAATTGTTCCTTTTTTGGAACAATTTAGTTTCGCGATGCGACGGAGAAAAACACTTGTTGTTCGTTTAATGGTATATTTCGAATTGAGCACAAGAACATGTTGCTTCTTATGACAAAGTACAATATATGTGGGATGAAACAAATGTTGCAGGAGTTGTTATTGCCTTGAGAGCCGTGGAAAGTAAGAGCGGCAGTTCATATTTGATTTTGCCTACTTTTAGGCATGAACATACCGCCCCCCTTGCAGTATTGCAATATAAAAAAAATAGGATTTCTTAATGGCTGCAGGATCCTGACAGAACCCAGCCAAAAACGGTGCTCTGGGCCACAGGTGCTCCTCCTTGGCTGGAGATTACGCCGGGAAGAATGATTTCCGGGTAGAGATCAGCTCCCAGCACGATGCTTGTCGTGCCTGGCTGAAACCAGCGGTCATCTGCCAGCACTATATTGTTGGTGTTCGTGCGAAAGCGTTCTGCAATTGGTTCGCTCGGTGTGCGGATCGTTGTAGGCACCACTTGAAAGATGACTTCCTTTTGAAATTCGGAGCACCGCGACTTGAGCTTTGCCGTGCATGCCCCCTCAGAACCGACACGGGTGACGGAAAGGCCAAAAGCCGTTGCCAGTGACGTGTCGATTCGGCTTAAGGGGCAGCACGAGTCGACCACTGCCCGGGTGTCGAATACCTTTGAGCCCGTGTCAACCTTCAAGACCACCGTTGGCATCACGGTGTTTTTTTGATGCGCCAAAATCAACGAAAGCGAGAGGCTAGTCGGTACTCCTTGGCGGGAATGTAACGGGGATCCGTCACGGGCAGGCCTGGCCTGGATGGTTGCTGGCGTGGTCGGACGCGCCTCGTGCATATGTAGCAGGGTGTGGTGATCACCCTGACACACACGACACCTGTCTTCTCGTCGGCAGGTTGCTCCCGAGTGCTGATGCGCAAGGCATTTTGGGCAATACTTGTTCACCAGCACTGCTCTAAGCCTCTTCTCGGATGTTAAGCGCATGAATCGTTGGCACTTCTTTAGTGCATGAACTCCACGACAGACTCGGCAGCGGAAGGAGTTAATTCCTCGAGTACGCCTGTCCTCAATTGCGCGTGGATTTGCTTTTCGGGCCATCTTCTTTTCTGGTAACTAAATAATAAATATAGAGTATTCAGAATAAGTCGGATGTTATGAATACAAGGATGAATGGACGAGCACAAACGAATATGGAGTTAACGGACTTGTTAATTAGAAGAAGTATTTGGATTTTGAGCTTGAAGAATTGGTTCATTAGGGAGAAGAACAAGCTTAGCTACTGGTCTCTTGATTACACCGCGTGTAGTAAGGATATCTACGACACGGATATACTGTCAGAGCCTAAATAGGTCCGTTGAACGCGCCCTAGGCGCCACTCATTGGTTGGGATGTTGTCTTCCTTGATGATGACCATGTGTCCTGGCTGCAGATTTAATTCCTGCGATTGCCACTTGACCCTTTTATGCAGCTCCTTAAGATACTCTTCCTTCCAACGAAAGCAAAGTTGTTGGTTGAGAGCCTTAAAACGTTGCCACCTATTCAAAATCGACATGGCACTCTCCTTGTTTTTGGGCTCGCAGACGGACAAAAGCGGTGCTCCGATCAAAAAGTGGCCGGGAGTAAGGGCTAAAAAATCAGTTGGATCTTCTGACATGGGGGAGATTGGTCTCGAGTTGAGACAGGCTTCGACCTTAGAGAGCAGCGTTGATAGTTCTTCAAACGTGTTTTTGAAGGACGAGTTGGAGTTGTAGAAAAGTTTCCGTTGTCGGAAAACATTTGCTGGGGGCACCCACGTCGTGCAACAAATCTAGCAAATGCTGCAAGGAACCTTTCGGTGGTTAAATTGGATGTGGCTTCCAGATGAATAGCCTTAGTGCTAAAGCATACAAAAACGCAAACATAGCCCTTGGAAATTCGACAAGCGCGGCCGGTAAAACTTTTGATGTCAAATGGTCCGGCGATGTCGACACCCGTGTTGGTAAAGGGTCGGGAAAAAGTGGATCTTTCAGCTGGTAAATCACCCATGAGTTGAGTTTGAAGACGCTTTTTGTAGACGACACAAATCTTACAAGAATTTATGTTTGCCTTTATGAGGCCCTTGACCTTTGGGACCCAAAACCTGGATCGGATAAGACGCAGCATTAGCTGATTACCTCCATGGAGCGAAATTCGTTGGGTGAAGGAAACGAAAAGACGGGAAAAAGAGCATGAGTATGGAATTTGAATAAGGTGCCGTTTATCGTAGCTGAAGTTATCGGATGCTCTAACTCGGCCGCATGCTCTTACAAGTCCATTTTGGTCCAGGAACGGGTTTAGGTTGATGATGTTGCTGGACTTAGTGAGTGGTTGCTTTTTGAGCAAGGATTTATACTCCAGTGGGTACTGTGTCTGCTGGGTGTGCTTGATTAATCTGTCTTGGACTTCAGATAGCTCCTTACTGCTGAGCTCGTCTGAAACGCTTTCGGATCCCTTTCGACAGCGAATAATGAAGCGATGCACATAGGCTATCACAAGTAACGCTCTAGTGAAATCGGAGAAACGCTCAAGAATGTCGATAGAGGGCGGGCTAGCCGCTAGGTTAGTTTTGATGGAACGCTGCTCCAAGTTAGTTTCCAAAAAGGAATCAGAAAAAGAAGGCCACTTGTCTTGGGTAAGTTTTAGCTATTTTGGTCCTTGCCACCACAACTTGCTGTACAGTAGTTCCTGTGGCAAGACTCCCCTACTGGCTAATTCCGCGGGATTACACTCAGAGCGGACATGAGACCATGTCCCAGAGTCGGTTGCTTGTTGTACCTTTGCGACCCTTTTACCCACAAATGTTGTCCAAGCGCAGGGGGGCTTGTTAAGCCAGGCTAAGACGATTGTGGAATCTGTCCAGAAGTAACAATCAACCTTTTTTTTGTTAATTAAGGAAGGAGTGTGCTGGTCAGCTCTGCGAGAAGTACTGCACCACACAACTCAAGCCTTGGCAGGGAAACAGTTTTGATTGGAGCAACTCGGGTCTTCCCTAATATGGGCTAGCATGTTAAGAATTCTTTCCAACGTCGATCGAAGTCGTCTGGCAATACATCATCCCAATCTAGTTTATAAAGCCAAAGTTCCTGCATTAATATTTTGGCACGCACGACGACAGGTGCCACCCATCCAGCAGGGTCAAACAGCTTCGCAATGCTTGACAGAACATCGCGTTCGGAGAAAGATTTCTTCATTATTAAGGCAGAAGGGGAGAAGAAAAACTTATCGGAATCAGCTTGCCATCTAATTCCTAATGTCTTGGCGACACTGGCTTCTTCGATTTCCAAAAAATCATCTCGAAGCAAGTGATCCTCTGGAAGTTCACTCAGAACAATTATCTCATTGGATGTCCACTTTCGTAATGGAAACCCCGCACTCGCTAGAGCCTTACGGAGAATTGCATGCTCCTTGGAGTGAGCCCCCGCTAGTACATCATCCACATACATGTGCTCGGAAATAATGTTACTAGCGAGAGGAAATTCTATTTTAACATCTAGTGCAAGCTGCTGCAGCACTCTTATGGCCAAGAAGGGTGCGCAATTGACACCAAAGGTGACTGTGTCAAGTTCGAAATCGCATAATTCATTATTTTTGTTTCGGAACAGAATCTGCTGATATGGAGTGTGCTTGGAATGCACCATCATCTGGCGATGCATCTTGGTGATGTCCGCATTGAAAACATAGCGAAAATAACGCCACTTGAGGATCTGTACGGTCAGATCATATTGTAGCACTGGTCCTGGGTATAGGATGTCATTCAAACTTTTGCCGTTTGTTGACACACTGGATACTTTAAAAACAACGCGAACCTTGGTAGTAGTGCTGTCTGGTTTGAGAATAGCATGATGGGGAAGATAAAAATGTTTACAGTCAACACTTGGTGAGACTAGTCTCATGTGACCTAAGTCTATATACTCCTGAATCGCGGCGTCGTACTGCTCTTTTTGAGGAACATTTCTCTTCAAACGACTTTCGTTCTTGAGTAACTGAGCTTACGCAATGGACCTTGAGTGTCCCAACTGGATGTGATCAGGGGTTCGAAAGGGGAGTGTGACTACGTATCTTCCACTTTCATTTCTCTTTGTGGAGCGGACGAAAGTGCTTTCACACTTGGAATCCGAGTATTTTATTGGACTTAGAGGAAGATCCTCCACCTCCCAAAACTTTGTGAGGAGCTGGTCCAACTGGAGGTCAGTATCCACGGAAACCTTGGTTGTGAACGCGGAAATGGATGAGCCAATACTTTTAGCTATTGGGCCTGTGAGAATCCAACCAAAGATAGACTCTTGCCTTAGTAGAGTTCCGCATATGTTGGATTGGGAGCGGCCTAATAAAATGGACGGGAGGATATCTGCGCCCAGCAGCACATCTATCTCCGAGCTCCTAAAAAACGTGGGGTCAGCCAATTGGATGTTTGCCAGGTCCTTGAGGATGGTTTGAGGAACTGTATAGGAGGGAAGGTTACCTGCCAGATGAGGAATTACATACGCCGAAGATTCAATTTGAACTCTCGGCTTTGTTGGGGAGCTTATTAAAGGCCTGTTGTCACATACACCGTAAACCGAAACCGAAACCGAAAAAAAAATATCGATTGCAGTTTCGGTTGCTGTTTCGTTTGCTGGACGTTTTTGCGTGGGTTGCCACATACAACGAGAACCGAAACCGAATATTTCTTCTTATTTTTATTATCAGTTGCAAAATGCAAAACTATTCATTGGGGCAAAAAAGAATCGCAGCATTCCTTGCTGCAAATGATCGGTTTGAAAAAGATTTTTTAATGTTGTTCATGCTGATCAAGAACAAAGTTAATAAAAGGAAAAGCACACACAAAATCTACAGGGAAAGATCCAAAGAAGGGGCTGTGGACATTTTGATAGAACGCCATTTGATGGACGACGATACAAAGTTTCGCAAGTACTTTCGAGTGACCCCGTTTTCGTTTGGGCAATTGTTAGAGGTTTTGAAAGAAGACCTTGAAAAAAAACCAACGACTTGGGTGCGCAAACCAATAAGCGCCCAGCATAAATTGTGCCTTACGTTGCGGTATTTGGCAACCGGCGAAACATTTCGATCCCTATCGTTTCAATACCGTGTGCACCATTCCACTATTGGGCGAATAGTAGAGAATTGCCTTGAATCCCTCATTGTGCATTTTCTCGAAAAATCCATCCCCACACCGACGAACGCTCATTTCCAAACAATCGTCGACGATTTTTACTTGAAGTGGAATTACCCAAATTGCTGCGGGGCGATTGACGGCAAGCACGTCCGGATTAAATGCCCGCCAAAAGCGCGTTCAGCCTATTTTAATTACAAAGACTTCCACTCAACTGTATTGTTAGCAATCGTTGATGCCAACTATAAATTCATTGCGGTAGACGTTGGTTCATAGGGAAGAGAAGGAGACGCAGGTAAGAAACCGATAGTTATTTCCAAAAAAAAATTTAAAATTGATTTTGAATGCAAATTTTCACAGGCATTTTCCTGAAAAGTGTAATGGGCAAGTTGATCAACAATGGGAATTTTAATATTCCACCTCCTGCTGCTTTGCCATTAACCAACGTTGAATTGCCAAACGTTATGATTGGTGATGAAGCATTTGCTCTGAACACTGCCATGATGAAGCCTTATCCAAGAGCACAGTCGCTGCACGATAAAACTAAAGCCATCTACAACTATAGACATTGCCGTGCAAGAAGAACAACAGAAAATGTATTTGGCATTATGTCTTCGTATTTTCGGATTTTCTTCACACCAATTCAAACAACACCTGAAAAAAATCGACAAAATTGTGCTTGGTAGTTGCATACTGCATAATTTGATGCGCATGGAAAAAATCCCAAGTCCATCGGAATCGATTTTCGAAAACACTGATGATGTGGCTTCACCTGCAGAAAATTTGATTGGCATAACAAGTGCAATTGGTAGGCCCAATAGCGAAGGAGTAGCCATTCGAGACAAGTTTAGAGCTTATTTCAATGAAATTGGTGCAGTGCATTGGCAAAAAAATATGATGCAATGAATAAAAAATCCAAAAAAATGTGTAATTCAAAATTTATTATTATTTATTTATTTATTTTTCTATGTGGCAAAAAATTGTTGTCATCAGTAAATATAACCAATACGGCAGCAGCAGCGGCATTTGGTTTTGATGAGAGCACAGAGTCACCGATTGAAGAAGAGATTCTTTCGATATGTCAAACGTTCTTTCACCATCGGTGAAAGATATGCAATCTTTGTGTTCTGATTCGCTTGGCTCTGCTTAGAAAACACAAAAGACTTCGTTTATGGAGGAATTATTGTGTGATTTTTTAAAAGATCGACCAAAGGCAGCTGATTTTTTGCCACAAAATCCACCCGATGCTGACCAAAGCTTTTGTGATTCGCTTACAATAACATTGCGTCAACTCGATCGATTGCGATTTGCCCGAGTGCAAATTAAAGTTAATCAATTGGTCGGCGAAGAAGAAAAGAGTTGGGCGGCGGAACAACGCTCAATTTTTTTATCAATCAACATCGAATGAAGAACAAGAACAAAAAAAATAAATGTTTTATTCTAAATTCGCTACCTGTTCCTCCTCTTCATCCGATATCGAATGGTAAATCAATTGAGCGTTGGCATTCTGTTCTAACGCACATTTTCATTCATTTTTAACCTAGCAAATCGCAATTGGTCGAATTGTCTCATTGTCATTGCCAGAGAGTCGCAAAAACATTGGGCAGCATCGGGTGGATTTTGTGGCAAAAAATCACTGGGCTTTGGCCTATTATTTATAAATTCACTTAACAATTCATTCATCGATGAATTCAATTCAATTTGAGCTGGAGGGAAGCGAATCAGAACAGAAAGATTGAATATCTTCCCCCGATGGTGAAAGAGCGTTTGATGTATCCCAAGAATTCTCTTCGATCGGTGACTGTGCGCTCTTATCAAAACCAAATGCCGCTGCTGCTGCCGTATTGGTAACCTTTACTGATGACAAAGATCTGAAAACAATAAAAATGAAAACAAAATACATCGAAAATTAATTACAATTAATTGCAAACAATTCAACAATAAAACTTACTTTTTCTTCATGATTGATGTTTGCAGCAAAAAAGAAAGTGATTCGTCTCTTTTGCTGGGTGCTTGCGCTGCGGAGCCGGTTGTTTACTTGCCATTATTTCTTACAAAATAGTCCCGCATTGCTACCCATTTCTTCTTCACGACATCAACTGTATTGAAATATTAATGAACATAAAACAAAACATTGAGATGAAATTGATTACAAAGCATGCAAAATAAATTACCATCCATAGACATTTCGTTTGCCAACATTAACCACAAGTGATTTTTGTGTGCTGTATTTCGGAATTCCTTGTGCCTTACGTTGTACAGAACTGGGTTCGATTTAAAAAAAGTCTATCAGTATCTCCTCGTCATCCAAACTTAATTTAACATTTTGATTCCTGGACTAAATTTTTAATTAGTTTTTAGTTTATAGTTTATTTTATCGCATGCAATTCACATGGAAAACACAAAGAATTGACCAGCGTTAAGTTAGCTGGGTTTGTAGAAAACATGTGATCGTCGGTTAACAGCAACAGAATAAAGTCAAAAGAACTTGTTTTGGTTTCAGTTGCTAATGTACTGAATTCGATTACGATTGCTAGCAACTGAAAAATACCGATGTTTCGGTTGCAGTTTCTATCGCAGTCGCAAATGTACTGAATTCGGTTTCGGTTTCGGTTTACGGTGTATGTCACATACATATTTACCCATTACTCGATTAATAATCAATTAATCTACAAAAAAATAATCATATAATTGAATCGTTTCTTGCCCAAAATTAAGCGATTATTTCATTTCATTCGATTAATCTTGCCATCCCTATGCATGTGACAACAGGCCTTAAGAAGTGGCATAACTTCTGAGGCTTGGCTGCGACGGTTTGATTTAACCCACTTATTTGAGCTTGAAAGGGCTGGAATGGAAGCTTAATTAAGTTGAAGATTTGAGTCGTAATGAACGTAGCTTCCGATCCTGAATCAATAAGAGCACGTGCTTTGTACGTGGTACCTGCATAGCAAATATTAAAGAGGGCAGTGTCAAGCAGAACACATTGCGTGTTTGCAGAGAAGAAGGTTTGGACATTGGAGCTTATGTTTGACGAAGTGGATAGATTGGACGCTATCGCATGAGATGCATGAGAATGAGGGTCGCTTCGATGAAGAAGCGTATGATGGCGACCTTTGCACGTGAAGCAGCTGTTTGCACTACTGCAGTCTTTAAGGAAATGGCCTCTAGCGAACTATTCAAACATAACTTCAGCTGTTTTATTTCTGAACATCTGTCCTTAACAGACATTTGAAGAAATCGCGGACATAGGCGAATTGGATGATTTTCTTTCATACATAGCCGACACTATTTTATTTTCAAAGGTGTTGACCCTTTTTGGAGCCGCATCGTTGCGGTTGGACTTATGATTGTGAGCTTGATTTGTGAATGGTTTTACGTCTTCTATCGCTTCTAAAGTGCGATAGCGTTCGCTAAGGAAAGAATTAAGCTCTTGCCAAGTCGGAATTGCTGATTTGTTGGATAGGGATTGTTCCTACAATGACAATGTGAGCTTTGGTAATTTGGATGAGCACAAGAAAACAAGCAAGCAATCCCAGTTTTCGGTAGATATTTGAGAATGCTCAAGTCCTGTTAAGCATCCTTGGATGGTGCTCTGGATATCTTTTAAAGATGCACCGGACTCAGTACTAATAACTGGCAAATTGAAAATAATTTTTAATTGACTGTTTACTAGGAGCCGCTTGTTTTGGAAACGCTCGTAAAGGGCTTCCCAAGCGGAAGCAAAATCATCATTTGTGAGCGGGGATTTACTGACTATTGCCTTGGCCTCACCGCCAGTCTTTGAATTAAGGTGGAATAATTTTTCCACTGGGGTTAACTTGGAGTTATTTATATAAATAGCTGTGAACAGATCTCGAAACGTCGGCCACTTTAAATAGTCTCCATAAAAAACCTCTGTGTCCACGGATGGAAGCCTACAACCTCTGGATATGGTGCTTGCCTGAGCAACGGGTTGAATATTTGCCGTGCTTGCTTCTTCAGGCTGTTCACTCAATTGAGCCGCGCAGGTCTCATACACGCTGTAGCAGTAGTCATATTTTGACTGCATAATAACGGCCTCATCGTTATTCTCAGATCGGCTTATGGTTCGGGAGCAATTTTTGTATTCAGACTCGACTTTACCCCACAACGATATCAAATTTGGTATGAGGATAGCAATTAACATCATAAATAGATCTGCAGCAAAACTTTGGACGCCACGCCCCGCATACCAGCCCCCAGATACCCTTCCAACATATTCTACTAACTTTGAGCTAGTCACCAAATTTGGTATGAGGATAGCAATTAACATCATAAATAGATCTGCAGCAAAACTTTAGACGCCACGCCCCCCATACCAGCACCCAGCCCCCCTTCTACCATATTCTACTAACTTTGAGCTAGAGTCACCAAATTCGGTTTGAGGATAGCTATTGACATCATAAATAGATCTGCAGCAAAAGTTTGGATGCGACGCCTTCCCTTACCAACCCCAGCCCCCCTTCCATCAAATTTGACAATTTTTGAGCTAGAGTCACCAAATTTGGTATGAGGATAGCAATTGACATCAGCTAAAATTTTGATGCCACGCATGCAACGTCTCTACTTGTTTTTTCTTTTTTAATATATTAAATGTGTATAAATTTGTTTGCGGATATGTGCAAATCATATGTGTAGGTTAGTGCAAGTGTTAAACATAAATTATGATAACAAATATGTGTAACAAATGCCAGCATTAATTGTTCAATAAAACCCGCTGGATGGATATGCTTCTTATATGTTTGTTAATTAATTTTGTGGACCATTTTATGGGAACTGCATTTTGTAGGAAAAAAATATGGCTGACTTGAAGCTGCGCTTTAAGTTTCTTATGTGCGTCAAGAAAGTGTTTTCGCATGAATAAAAATTCATGTTTTTCTAGTTCTGATCAGAAAATATAACTATTAAATTAAATTTTTTACTATTATAAAATTGCATTTATATTATTAATTGATTTCTTAACAATATACAAAAAAAAAAAACAAAACTGTAATAAGTAATAAAACAAAAAAGTTATAACAAAAACAAAATAAGTCTAACTAAATTTCACTGTCAAGAAAGTGTTTTCGTCTGAAAGAATAATGTAATAACTTAAAGCTAAACTTAAAATAAACATTGTCTAATATTTAGTATGATAGCCTTTGGCTTTATAAACAGCATTTAGTCTCGCATTCATGGAATTTATCAATTTTTCTATATAATTTAATGGAATAAGACTCCACTCTTCTAAAATAATACTTTTTAACATTGGTCGTGAAGTAGGCTGAATTTTTGCTATCTTTTTCTTAAAACAGGCCGCAAGTTCTCTAAAGAGTTCATATTGGGGCTCTGAGGTGGAGTGTCAATAACTTTCCCGCAGTTATAAAGCAGCCATAGACGCACATTATTTGCCTTATGTTTTTGATCTTTGTCCTTTTAAAATTTACAGCAACGATCAAAACTAAATTTGGTTGCGCTCCTCTTAAAATTTTCTTTAAAATATCGAGGTACTGTACAGCATCCATTGTATTCTCGATGAACACTAATTCGCCCACTCCTTTGCTAGAAAAGTAACCCCACACCATGACAGATAGTTTGCCGAATTTGATTGCGGGTATAATGTTTTTATTTTGCAACGCCTGCAACGGCTTCCGCCATACTCTGTTGGGTCCCTCGTTGTAGTAAAGCATTATTTTGCTTTCGTCGCAGAATATAGTTTCAATCCAATACCTTTGTGGTGTATTCAAATAATCTGTAGCGAAGGCAAGTCGTTTTTTTCTAGCCACGCGGGATGTAAAGCCATGGGTTACAATTGTTTTGCGGATAGTTTCGTGAGAAACATCCACTCCACACTCTTCTTTGAGTTAAATAGCCAGCGATGTATAATATTTTGAAAAGTTCGAATTTGCAACTGAAACATATTAGCAATGTCCGCGGTATTTTTGCCGATTGTATGGTTGTAATGAACTAGTTGTACAACGTCGAATGGTACTCTTTTTCTCGGCATTTAAAACAATTGCTAAATTCTTCTGTCAATGTCTGCATTCAAAGAGTGTAAGATGTGAAATGCAAAAAATTTGCTCTAAATATGCGCACATTACGTTCAGCTAAGCAAAAATAACTGTAACTATAACTGTAACTATTACAGTACTAGAACGAAAGACGATAGAATGCAAGAGAAGCAAATAGGAATACACTTTGTTGACAGTGAAAATTAGCTAGACTTATTTTGTTTTTGTTATAACTTTTTTGGTGTATTACCTATTATAGTTTTGTTTTTATTCTATATTGTTAAGAAATCAATTAATAATATAAATGCAATTTTATAATAGTAAAAAATGTAATTTAATAGTTATATTTTCTGATCAGAAGTAGAAAAATATGAATTTTTCTTCATGCGAAAACACTTTCTTTACAGACTGTACATACATAAGTTTGTAATTACATCCGTGCGAACATACAAAGATGAAGGACAGCCATTGCAGTTGGCAAGTTGAGGGGATGAAATCGTGATTTTCCGTGAAAAATCCTATAAATTATCCGGCTCGAAGAACCAAATATTGTGGTGGGGTGGCGCTACGAAATGACCTTTTCCTTATGTGTATGGTGCGTTGAGGTTAGAAGTCGTTCCCTTTTGACACTTGAATTTACACGAGTAACAAAAAAACACTTGTTCGTGGTTTCACAGTATATTTTCGAGCGGTTTGAGAACATGTTGCTTGGTTAGATCAAAGTTACAAAAAATGATAATGGAACACAAAATGTTGCTGGAGTTGCTCTTGCATTGAGCGCTGCGGAAAGTAAGAGCGGCAGCTCATGTTTATTTTTGCCTACTTTTAGGTATGAACATACCGCCCCCCTTGCAATATTGCAATATAAAAAAAAGATTTTTTAATGGCTGCAGGATCCTGACAGAACCCAGCCAAAAACGGTGCTCTGGGCCAAAGGTGCTCCTCCTTGGCTGGAAATTACGCCGGGAAGTATGATATCCGGATAGAGATCAGCTCCCAGCACTATGCCCGTCGTTCCTGGTTGAAACCAGTGGTCATCCTATCACACGATATTGCTGGTGTTAGCGCGAAAACGTTCCGCGATTGGTTCGCTCGGCGTGCGGATCCTAGTAGGCACCACTTGGCGGATGACTTCCCTTTTAAAGTCGGAGCACCGTGACTTGAGCACTGCTGTGCATGCCCCCTCAGAACCGATAAGGGTGACAGAAAGGCCAAGAACCGTTGCCCGTGACGTGTCGATTCGGCTTGAGGGGCAGCACGGGTCGACCACTCCCCTGGTGTCGAATACCTTTGAGCCCGTGTGATGATTACCGGGTGTGTTGGATACCCTGACACACACGACACCTGTCTTCTCTTCGGCAGGTTACTCCCGAGTGCTGATGCGCAAGGTATTTTGGACAATACTTGTTAACAAGCACTGCTCTAAGCCTTTTTTCGGAAGTCAAGCGCATGAACCGTTGGCACTTCTTAAGTGCATGAACTCCACGACAGCCTCGGCAGCGGAAGGAGTTAATTCCTCGAGTTCGCCTGTCTCCAGCTGCACGTGAATTTGCTTTGCATGGAGCCATCTTCTTTGCTGTTAACTAAATAATAAATATAGTGTATTCAGAATTAGTCGAATATTATGAATACTGGGATGAGCGGATGAGCACAAACAAATATGGAGCTAACGGACTTGTTAATTAGATGGAGTATTTTGATTTTGTGCTTGAACGCTTGGATCATTGGGGAGAAGAACAAGCTTAGCTACTGGTCTTTTGATTACACCGCGTGTAGTCAGGATGTCTACGACACGGACATTATTGTCAGAGCCAACATAGGTCCGTTGAACGCGACCTAGGCGCCACTCATTGGTTGGGATATTGTCTTCCTTGACAATGACCATGTGTCCCGGGTGCAGATTTAATTCCTGCGATTGCCACTTGACCCTTTTATGCAGCTCCTTAAGATACTCTTCCTTCCAACGGAAGCAAAGTTGTTGGTTGAGAGCCTTAAAACGTTGCCACCTATTCAAAATCGACATGGCACTCTCCTTGATTTTGGGCTCGCAGACGGATAAAAGCGGTGCTCCGATCAGAAAGTGGCCAGGAGTAAGAGCTAGTAAGTCCGTCGGATCTTCTGACATGGGAGAGATTGGTCTCAAGTTAAGACATGCTTCGACTTTAGAGAGAAGCGTTGATAGCTCTTCAAACGTGTATTTGAACGAAGAAGTGGATTTGTAGAAAAGGGCTTTAAAGCTCTTTACACCAGCTTCCCACAAGCCACCCATATGAGGTGCACTTGGTGGGTTGGAACGCCAGGATTGCTTTTGTTGGCTATGATTGGAGAGGATGCATTTTCGTGTAGCTTCGAGGAATTCACGATCAAGAACCTTGGAAGCTCCGACAAACGTTTTGCCGTTGTCAGAGAACATTTGCTGGGGACACCCACGTCGTGCAGTAAATCTAGCAAATGCTGCGAGGAACCTTTCGGTGGTTAAGTCGGATGTGGCTTCCAGATGAATAGCCTTAGTGCTAAAGCATACAAAAACGCAAACATAGCCTTTGGAGATTCGACAAGCGCGGCCAGTAAAACTTTTGATATCAAATGGTCCGGCGAAGTCGACACCCGTGTGGGTAAAGGGTCTGGAAAAGGTGATTCTCTCAACTGGTAAATCACCCATGAGTTGCGTTTGGAGTCGTTTCTTGTAGACGACACAAATCTTACAAGAATTTATATTTGCCTTGATAAGGACCTTGACCTTTGGGATCCAAAACTTGGATCGGATAAGAAGCAGCATTAGCTAATTACCACCATGGATCGAAATGCGATGGGTGAAGGAAACGAGAAGACGGGAAAAAGAGCATGAGTATGGGATTAAAATAGGATGCCGTTCATCGTAGCTCAAGTCCCCGGATGCTCTAACTCGGCCGCATGCTCTTATAAGTCCATTTTGGTCCAGGAACGGGTTTAGGTTGATGATGTGGCTGGACTTAGGGAGTGGTTGCTTTTTGAGCAAGGACTTATACTCGGATAATTCATTATTCTTGGTTCGATACATCTTGGTGATGTCCGCGTTGAAAACGTAGCGAAAATAACGCCACTTGAGGATCTGTACGGTCAGATCGGACTGTAGGACTGGTCCTGGGTATAGGACGTCATTCAAACTTTTGCCGTTTGTTGACACACTGGATGCGTTAAACACAACGCGAAATTTTGTAGTAGTGCTGTCTGGCTTGAGAATAGCATGATGGGGAAGATAAAAATGTTTACAGTCAACACTTGGTGAGACTAGTCTCATGTGACCTAAGTCTATATACTCCTGAATCACGGCGTCGTACTGCTCTTTCTGAGGGATGTTTCTCTTCAAACGGCTTTCGTTCTTGAGGAACTGAGCTAACGCAATGGACCTTGAGTGTCCCAGCTGGACGTGATCAGGGTTTCGAAAGGGGAGTGTGACTACGTATCTTCCATTTTCATTTCTCATTGTGGTGCGGACGAAATTGCTTTCACACTTGGAATCCGAGTCTTTTATCGGACTTAGAGGAAGATCCTCCAGCTCCCAAAACTTTGTGAGGAGCTTATCTAACTGGAGGTCAGGATCGACAGAAACTTTGGTTGTGAACGCGGAAATGGATGAGCCAATACTTTTGGCTATTGGGCCAGTGAGAATCCAGCCAAAGATAGACTCTTGCCCTAATAGTGTTCCGCATATGTTGGATTGGGAGCCGCCTAATAAAATGGACGGGAGGATATCTGCGCCCAGAAGCACATCTATCTGCGAGCTCTTATAAAACGTGGGGTCAGCCAATTGGATATTTGGCAGGTCCTTCAAGATGGTTTGAGGAACTGAATAGGAGGGAAGGTTACCTGCCAGATGAGGAATTACATACGCCGAGGATTCAATTTGAATTCTCGGCTTTGTTGGGGAGCCTATTAAGAAGTGGCACAACTTCGTAGTCGTGGCTGCGACGGTTTGGTTTAACCCACTTATTTGGGCTTGAACGGGCTGGAATGGAAGCTTCATTAGGTT
Source organism: Scaptomyza polygonia (assembly GCA_035044585.1). NCBI lineage: Eukaryota > Metazoa > Arthropoda > Insecta > Diptera > Drosophilidae > Scaptomyza > Scaptomyza polygonia. The sequence goes on from JAWNNU010002191.1 coordinate 105,149, forward strand.
GAAAAATCGAGTCGTAATGAACGTGGCTTCCGATCCAGAATCAATCAGTGCGCGTGCCTTGAACGTGGTACCTGCGTAGCAAATATTAACGAGGGCAGTGCCGAGCAAAACATCTTGTGTGTTTGCAGAGAAGTAGGTTTGGACATTGGATGTTATGTTTGACGAAGTGGATGGATTGGAGGCTATCGCATGAGACACTTGAGACTGGGGGTCGCTTCGATGAAGAAGTGTATGATGGCGACCTTTGCACGTGAAGCAACTGTGCGCGCTAGTACAGTCCTTCAGTAGGTGGCCTCTAGCGAAGCAATTCAAACATAATTTTTGCTGCTTTATTTCTGAACATCTGTCCTTAACAGATATCTGAAGAAATCGCGGACATAGGCGAATAGGGTGTGGTTCTTTCGAACATAGCCGACAAGATTGAGGTTTTGTGACTATCTTATTTTCAAAAGAGTTGACCCTTCTTGGAGCCACATCGTTGCGGTTGGGTCTCGTATGAGCTTTACTTGTGTTTGGTTTTACGTCTTCTATCGCTTCTAGAGTGCGATAGCGTTCGCTAAGGAAAGAATTTAGCTCTTGCCAAGTTGGAATTGCTGATTTATTGGATAGGGATTGTTCCCACAATGACAATGTGAGCTTCGGTAGTTTGGATGAGCACAAGAAAACAAGCAAGCAATCCCAGTTTTCGGAAGAGATTTGAGAATGCTCAAGTCCTGTTAAGCATCCTTAGATGGTGCTCTGGATATCTTTTAAAGACGCACCGGACTCAGTACTAACAACTGGCAAATTGAAAAGGATTTTTAATTGACTATTTACTAGGAGCCGCTTGTTTTGGAAACGCTCGTAAAGGGCTTCCCAAGCGGAAGCAAAACCATCATTTGTGAGCGGGGATTTACTGACTATTGCCTTTGCCTCACCGCCAGTCTTGGCATTAAGGTGGAATAATTTTTCCACTGGAGTTAAACTGGAGTTATTTATATAAATGGCTGTGAACAGATCTCGGAACGTCGGCCACTTTAAACAGTCTCCATAAAAGACTTCTGTGTCCACGGATGGAAGCCTACAACCTCTCGATATGGTGCTAGCCTGAGCAATGGGTTGGATATTTGCCGTGGATGCTTGTTCAAGCTGTTCACTCAATTGAGCCGCGCAGGTCTCATACACGTTGTAACAATAGTCATACTTTGACTGCATCATAACGGCCTCATCGTTATTTTCAGATCGGTTTATGGTTCGGGAGCATTTTTCGTACTCGGTCTCGACCTTGCCCCAAAACGATCTTATTTGCTCAAGGCGGATTTTTAAAGTCTGTAGGGAAGGAATTGAATCGGAAGGTGTAGAGATCTTGGATTGGAAATAACTTAGCCTGTCAGTGGCGGAAATAAAATCATTTAAAGCCATGTCGACTGTATTTATTTGAATTCGGGGTTTCTGATTGAATGATTTTGAATTGCGCGGGCTATTTGCTTTTATGGGGAAACGCGGGCTTGTGCGTCGGATTGCCCCCTTGCCTTCGACTAAAGTCGATTCCTTTTTTGTTTTGGAGGAGGAAGCTGCTGGAGTAAGTCTTCCCGAAGCGTTGATAGAAGGGTCGGAAACTCGCTTCGGCACGGCTGGTGAATTCTTATCAATCGATTTGCCAACCGGTTTCATAAACCCAAAAGATTAGACAGTAAAAAAAAAAATATGCTATTGGTAATGCTCTCGGATGTGGAGCGCAGATGTCGTGTGATCGGATGACAAAAAATAGACGAATATTCTTTTTTGATAAAAATATCCTTGTCATGTATAGCAAGGAAATATTGGATATTTGTATTTATTGTTCTTTATTTACAATGTAATAAATAATAGTTATCGGACGAGAAAACTTTTTTTTAACATAAAAAAAAAATAAATAAATATTTATAATAATGCACGTATCGGATGAACAAAATTAAATGTTGATATATTATATTTTTAACATATACAAATAATAATGAAATCGAAAAGTTCTCTTAATATTTGAAATTGCGATATTTGCGTTTATTTGGATAGCGCGACAAATGTGTTGAATGGTGAAAACGTATTGAGTTTATGCGATTAATCGATAGAATGTGGCGGTCCGTCACTAATTGCTACTAGCCGTGTATGTGCTTACATTTGACAAAAGTAAGTACAATTATTAATAATAGTAAGCAAAATATGGTGTGTAGTGCAAATAAATGTTAAAAGAATTATATTGCAACTTGTGTTGGTGATTGCGCGTATAAAATGGATGTGTATGTGTTTTAGTTATGTACTGTGGATGTAAGTATGTACATACAAAGTATGTGCATAGCGTTTTGGTTATGCCGGCCACCGAAAATAAATCAATGTCTCTTTGTAATTTTGTGCGGCTTATTATATTTGTTTAAGTTTATGTACGATGTTCGTTTTATACGCAATCACTAATAACACCAATATGGAAGTGAGTGAAAATAATAATTATCACATACATTTCTTTCCTCAGGTGGAACAAGAAACAAAACAGCTGGGCGAACGGACAGCAAATGCAACCACTTGCAGGCTGCTCAATAATGGACAAAAAAACACAACAATTGTATTGGATAATGGAAGAAAACACAACAATTGAAATAAATGTAAGTATATTTAATTATGCTTTTCTTCTATTGGATTGTTTCACAAATTCAATTATTTTTATTCAAAGGTGGATTCAACTTGCTGATGCACCTTATAGTTGTAGGATTTTTTTTTTTTTTTGGATATTAAATGTGTATTAATAGTTTGCGGATATGTGCAAAATATATGTGTAATTGGAATAGGTGTAGGTTAGTGTAAGTGTTAAACATAAAAATGGATAAAAATATGTGTAACAAATAGATGCATTAATTGTAAAATATAAAAAACTTTGTGTGGATATGGTTTCGTTTCTTATTATTTTGTTAATAATTTATGCGGACAATTTTCTTGGAAGTGCATTTGATTGGAAAAAAAATATGGCGGACTTGAAGCTGCGCTTTAAATTTTATATGTGCATACATACATATGTAAGCACTTATGTACATATGTATGTATATGCTTACATACAAAGATGGAGGACAGCCACTGCACTTGCACTTTTAATATATGGAAATTGACTTGGAGATAAAGCGGACTGTATGCTGATATATGTTCAGATATATCGATTGAAAGCGGACTGTATGCTTTTATATATTCTTAAAAATAAGAAAAATGAACTTAACTTTTTTTTCTTCCGTTTATCTTTGATGGGTAGCAGTCACCGTTGCAAGCTGGGGCGAGCGGAGTTGGGGGATGAAATCCTGACTTTCCTTGGAAAATCCTTTAATTATCCGGCTCGAAAGACCAAATGTTGTGGTGGGGTGGTGCTACGTGGATTCTTTCCAGGTTGTGTGTATGGGGTTGTGGTTGAATTGTTCCTTTTTTGGAACAATTTAGTTTCGCGATGCGACGGAGAAAAACACTTGTTGTTCGTTTAATGGTATATTTCGAATTGAGCACAAGAACATGTTGCTTCTTATGACAAAGTACAATATATGTGGGATGAAACAAATGTTGCAGGAGTTGTTATTGCCTTGAGGGCCGCGGAAAGTAAGAGCGGCAGTTCATATTTGATTTTGCCTACTTTTAGGCATGAACACTACATAACCATATAGCTTCTTATGCTGCGTTAGCTGTGTCCATCATATTGCTATGCGCCTATGCAATGCGAAAGAGACGCCTATGGACTGTGCGACCAACCGCCCCCAGGACTGAAGCCAGCCAAACATCCGAGCCAGCCGTATCTCCAAGACGATTCACACTAGACCAAGACGACGGTTGAACACCTGTTCAACGGCCGGGAGAATGTTCAGGCGTATATATATATTTAAATCACAACACAAACACATGACACACAATAATAAATACAATAAAATATGCCAATTAAACACGACATAAATAAGTCGATAAATATGTAATTATAATAGGTCAGTACTTAAAATAGGTCAGTAAAAAACAGCACCGTGAGTCAAATTGTCTTATTCGCGGAAACTGCTGACTACACAGCACGTGTAACTAGAGCCGCGGTCAGCCAACCCGGTTGTTGCCAATACACAATTCTGCAGTGGTAAGCAACTGCTGCATACACGATAACCCAAATAACACATATGTAAACTAAGATATATTTATCTATAAATACTGATACTTTCGTTAATAAAAATCAGTCTTTACTTTGCATTCAAGCAAGCACAAGTCTTTCATTCTTTTACAGGAACTCCCTCTCCGTAGTCCACCTAGTTACAAGTGCTAGTTGCGACGCCTTTTTAGCAGTCAGTTTATGTACTGAATGCTTATATACACACAAACACCAGCTAAAACTGACTTATTCCTCTTCACCAGGAGGTATAAAATAACCACTCAAACCACCATCACAGAATGGTAAGAACTTGCCTTCAGTAAATCAACCAAATACTTGGGGCTCACTCTTGACAGTAAACTAGATTGGATTCTTAACCCGAAGAAACAAGTGAAGAAGGCTTCAGTCGCACTATACACATGCAGGAAATCCTTTGGGTCAAAGTAGGGAATGGCACCTCATATCACCATTTGTCTGTACACAGCCATTGCCAGGCCTATCCTACTGTACGGAGTGTCAGAACGGTGGCCAGCTCTACCAAAGAAGAAAACAGTCCAAAGCTTGGCAAGGTACAGCGTGCCGCTGGGCTGACCACAACAAGAGCCCTCAGTACGACCCCAACTGAAGCTCTTGATAATATTCTTAATCTTCTGTCAAAAGACCAAATGGGGAAGTTATTAGCAACTCTCTCTGCCCTACGCATGAGGGAAACTATGCAGTGGTCCGAAAAGACTTACGGACACTCCAATGTTCTTGTGGGAGACCCACTTATTCCCAAAAACACGGACTACTGTCGTCCCAAGGAATTCCCCAAAGCTCCATTCCATATACTAATCCCCTTTGGTGCTCAGGCTGGCCAGTCCCGACAAAAGCAGTAAAAATATACACCGATGGCTCAAAGCTAGGCGACCGGATAGGGGGTGGCGTCTTTTGCGATGCGCTATCAATAAATTAATCGTTTAGCCTCCCTGATCATTGCAAAGTGTTTCAAGCTGAGATCGCTGCAATACACGAGGCACTCTCCTGCATCTCCAAAATTAATTGCTCTGCAGCTAGAATCTGCATATTTTATGATAGTCAGGCTATCAAATCTCTCAAGGCTCATATCATCTAATAGCCTATTCACACTAGGGCACATCACGGGGAACGATGAGAAGATGTGAAATTTGTGTTCACTTTGCAACATCTAACATCACCGCCTATTTTTATTCTCTGAACTAAATTTTGTTAAAAGAATGGATACAAGAGACTTAGCTATATTTATAATTGCTCAACAGCTGAGTATGCTTGTTGACCTTGTTGGCCATTTGGATGAAACCTGTAAAGACTAGGATTTCGACGCTGAGCAACTTGATGCACTTGTTGCAATGCCTCGGAGGATTTGGGCGAATGTGAGTGAAAATAAAAATTTATATAAACTAAGTAAATAATCGAAAACTTTTAGAAGCGGCTTGGACAGTATTGGGATAAGGATATTCCTGAAAATAATGGAGCATCAAAAAAGAAACACGCCGTTCCGATATGCAATTGAATACGAAAAGCGCAAAGCCATCGCTCTGTACGCTTTGGGGAGTGCAGCCGAGTATGGGACTGTGGCAAGGCTGTTTGGTGTTTGCAATATCCTGCACGAACTTTGCCGAGCAGTTGTTGCGGAATGTGGTGACGATTATCTGCCAGAAGAGTTATTTACAGAATGTATGGTGGATGAATACGTCGCTGAGTTTGAAGCCCTTGGATATCCACAGTGCATTGGAGCGATTGGTAAACATAATTGTTAAGTAGTGAATGTTGTTTTTTACAATAGTTTTTATAATTAAGATAGATGTCATATAGAGGTGAAGCTAGGAGCTAAAGAGGCCACAGACCACTATAACTACACAAGGTGGTACTCTATTATTTTGTTTGCATGTGTGAATTATCGGTAATATATTTCTATTTTTTTTAAGATTTTTATACGCGATACCGAAGTTAATGAGTATATTGGGTTTGAGCAATGTCCGTCATGGTGTCTGTCCGTCTGTGTGTCCGTATGTGCGCAACTTTTTTCCACACCTTTCAAGCTAGAGACTTGAAACTTTGCAAATGTCTTTATCTATGGCCGTGTAAGACAAAGTGCTAAGATTGGCAAATCGATAAATTCGATAACTCAATATCGATAAGGCCAGCTATTTCACACGCCCTTACAGCTAGAACTACAAAATTTGGAGGAAATATCGCTACTAACAAGCTCCAAAAAACTGCATCAAAAATTTTGGAGCCGCGCCAACCTATACCGCTCCCAGCCCCCCCCCCGCAGTTTTAAACCAAAAATGCCTATATCTTCTACAGTTTTGTGCTAGAGCTACCAAACTTAGTGCTAATAAAGGTGTTGACGACCTCCAACCAAATTCATAAAAACTTTGGATGCCACGCCCATCCATTCTGCCCTACTAGTATACTGATTGAAAATATTCCGCAAATAGATCAGCCACTGCTTGATCGGAACTTGCTTTTGTATTATCAAGGTAAACCGAGGATGGCAAGCATGAAGATTAACGTTTTGAGTTAACAATTTTATAAAACTGTTTGATCTGCAACGATTGAAATAATTGTTATAACAAAAGTGTTTACTGAAATAAAATTTGACTTTGCAATAATATACGAGGATAAATCTATAGTATTTCCAGATTTTTTAAATTTTTTATAGGATCTTGTTTTCACGTTTTTTAATTTTGATAGTTCCCTCGTAAACCAAGGTGGTTTATTTTCACTTGAAGGAACAGTGAGGGGAACACAGATATCCAAATGCGAATTCAAAGTCCTGTAACAAATGGCAATGGCAGTTTCTATATCACTACAAGAATAAAGTTGATACCAATTTGTATGCTGAAGAAGGTCATTCAATTTAGTAAAGTTAGTTTTACGAAAACATCGGGTCTTTAAAGAAGTGTTAGATGCTGGTCTAAGGTTAAAAGGTTCAAAGGAAAGATCTAAAGTTGGATGGTAGGTATCTTCAGGAAGCACTAGAGGGAATACTCTACTAACATTACTACAATCCGAGTCAGAATCAAATATCAAATCTAACATTTTATTACTGCTGTTATGCACCCTGTTAACTTGTGATAGGCCTAACTCTAAAAGGCCATCGATAATATCGTCAGAAGTGGCTGGTAATTGCGCTGAAGATGTGTCATTCACAGACCATACAACATGTGGCAAATTAAAATCACCAGCTACTATAAGTTGATCCATATCCGTCAACAACGACGACACAAGCTGCAGGGCATTCAGATGTTATATGTAAATGTTATTATCAGAATTGGGAGGGATATATGAACAAGTAATATACGATGAGCGGCGTTTAAATAATATTTTAACACATATGAACTCAATATCTGGATGATCATTAGAATGAATCTGTTCAGAGGAAATAAAAGAATCAACGGCAATGAGAACACCGCCCCCCTTGCGGGAGATGCCATCGCATCTGTACAAGTTATACTTATTAGGCAAAACGGAATAATCAGATATATCAGGTTTTAACCAGGTTTCTTTGAGTGCAACTATCTGTGAATCAAAGGATAAGCTGTTTGCATATAGTTTAGAAAGTTTAGTGTTAAGGCCTCTAACATTTTGATAGGCCAAGCTAACTACTTTTATTAGTTTTTTGCCGCCGAAGTTGAGGCAACAGGGTGGCTAACAGTTGATGCACTACTGAACCTACTATCGTTATTATTAATTTTACGCCTATTCACATACTCCTTAACAAAGAGCTGGGGTGGCCAAAACTTTCCTATTTTACTTTTAACGTAGGCACTAACATCATCCAACGAAGTGTCGAATGCTAGCCTAGACACAAAAATAAATTTGTTTGTACACACTTCATGTTTATCACATTGTCACAACATTTGCACTGAATGAAGTCTTGGTTGGATTTTCCAACCAACTTGCAGTTGTTGCTGCAACAAAGTAGCATATTGATTTTAAGTTGAATAAATAAAAATATTAATAAAAATAAAAAGGTAATATGCTTTATCAAAAAGATGTAGGGTTCACGAAAGTAAGTGTGAAGGAGCACGGCAAAACGGTAAAAACCAAGAGAGCGAGAGAGCTTGAGTGCATTGGCAGATACAACTACCCAGCGGCGAACACCATATTCGATACGTCCACAATATGCATTTCGTGGCGACTCCACTGAATGTATTACGTGTAGCCTTTTTGTAAACAAGGCTGTAATGGAAAGATTTGTACAGAATTGTTGTTGTTTCGCTCGTTTCCTACTTCGGCTGCGGAGTTCATTCTATTGCTCGTTATTTTTTTTTTGATTTTGTGTGCCGTTACGCACACATGTGTAAAAATGAATGCATATATGTAAGTCTGACGTGGTTTTTTCTGATTATGCTTTGAATTCATTTTTTTGATTTTGTGTGCCGTTACGCACACAAGTGAAAAATGCGTGCATGTAAGTCTGACGTGGTTTTTTCGGCTTATGCCTTTACACTAATTGTTCGACTTTGCTTTTGGCACGCGTCGTCAGTTTGATTTGTCTGCCGTGCTGAGTGCATCAGTTTTCAACGTGGAAAGAAAATTATGTTTTGTGTGACAAATCAAATTATCTGGTAAGTGTTTACAAATATTAAGTTTAAGTGCATAATAAAAACAATAAATTAATATTTTTTATTAGCAGGCATAAGTGCAAGGTTGCGTACTTTTGTGTTGTAATTTTGGCCACGTTTTTGTGTATACGAACAAGCAAACATAAAAAAAAAACACATACATAGAAAATGAAAATCATGCGTAGCAAGAAGGGGTTCAGCAAAAGAAATTTGCGACGGTTGGCTGTTGCTGAACGTAGATATTTTGGCAGCAACGTGAACGAAGGGCCACCTAACGTGTACGAAGGGCAACGTGTTCCAAGTTCATCAAAAGAAAATATTTGCAATGTGGAAAATTTTGTTGTTAGATCTGTGAGCCTTGCAGATAGGTTAAAAGATTGGTATCTATAACATAGGCCGGCAAGAGCCTGCGTTCGAGCATTATTACAAGTTTTAAAAGATTCTGGATTAGATGTGCCTTGCTCAATAGAATCAATTGTTGATTTACATTCAACTACAGTTACCAGAACTGTTGCACCAGGCACTTATTTGCATTTAGGAGTTGAAAAATATCTTCAGCAAAATGCAACACTATTTGAAAATTTTTCTGAGCTGCAAATGGATGTTGGAATAGAAGGCCTTCCTCTTTTTAAGAGTTCTGCCACAGGCTTATGGCCAATATTAGGTCATTTTAGAAATGTAAAAAACAGCGAAGTTTTCCTTATTGGAACGTTTTTAGGTAAAAAAAAACCGCTGAATGCAAACATTTTTGTAAAAGATTTTGTGCAAGAAATGCTGCGCATAACAATGGATGGCGTGCAAATTGGTTTGCTAAATATTAATGTCACGTGCAAAGCATTTATATGTGATGCCCCCGCAAAAGCTTTAATTTGCGGTTTAAAAGGTCATTCATCATACCATGGCTGCATGAAATGCACACAAGTAGGCACTCGTATTGGAAACCAAATAGCATTCTCGCCAACCTGTGGTGAAAAAATTTCTGACGAAGACTATGCGTCAAGAAAATATGTTGAGCATTTTCAAAATTATTTCATTGAAAACAAAATGTCTTTAGAAAGCCTTGAAATTGGAATGATCACCCAATTTCCTTTAGATCCAATGCATCTCCTTGACTTAGGAGTTTCTAAAAAAATTATTAAAATGATCTTAAATAATGATACCACCCGCTTCAAGTTTTCAACAAAACACAAGCAGGAGCTTAATAGGCGCAGTTTGCACATCGCAGCTTTTATCCCTGTCGAATTTAACAGAAAACCGAGAAGTTTCGACGAAATATCTAGGTGGAAAGCAACAGAATTTAGACTATTTATTTTGTACACAAGTATAGTTATTTTAAAAGATTTGCTTCCTGAAGATTATTATTATAATTTACTGTTGCTTCACGCAGGATACAGGTTATTGCTAACAAAATCAAAATATACTGAGAACATAGATGTTATAAATAGTATTTTTCAATATTTTGTAAGTTCCTTTGCGGATATCTATGGGAAGGAAAATGTGTCATACAATGTCCACAACGTATTGCACATCTGCGAATCTGTTAAAGAAATGGGGTACCTAAATTAATTAACAGCATATAAATTTTAAAATTTTTTGCAAAAACTGAAAAAATCGATTAAGAGTCCCACCAAAATATTACAACAAATTAATAATATATATGGACATAAACAAAGTTTTTTCAGCAGCAAAGAAAAAGGGTTTATTAAAAATAATAAGGGGATAATCACAAAATATATTAATGATAATTATACAATTACTGCAGACTCCCCAAACAATTATTGTTGCATGACCCCATACATTCCAATTCTTATTGAAACATTCATCGAGAAAGATAAAATTAAGTACGTAAAGTGTAGGAGATTTTTGAATGTAAGGCCTTTTTACATGGAGCCAGTTAATTCTCAGACAATGGGGATAGTAAGTGCAAGTAAAGACACGTCAGAAGAAGAATTAGTCCGTCTTGACTCAATAATTTATAAATATGTTTGCTTGCCGTATTATGAAAACTTAATATTCATCCCAATAACAATGCTTTATTTTGTAAGATAGATTTTTAATACTTTTTATTAAGCATTTAATTAACTATAACTTTTTATTTATTTTTCTAGATGCTGCCAAAAACCATATAAGCAGCGAAAAGCAATATATCAAATCAGTAAGGCTGGCCTTTAAAGTCCAAAAAGGACGCCTATCGAAGCGCAAATATGACGCCAAAATAAAAGCCAAAAACGTAGAAATTAATAAGGAAAATAGTATTTAAATATTAAAATAAAATTAGATTTAAAATAAGTATTAAATAAATTTGTAAAATAGTATATAAGGATTAATATAAAAATAGTTTTAAAAAATAAATATGAATTAAATAATATTATTTATGTACAAACATGTTTGTATTTTGTGTTCTTCTTTCAAACTAAATATTTTTTCTACATTACAGTCTAATATACATTTGGTGCCATTGTATACTACACAGTGCAGCATTCACATTACAGCCTAATATACATTTAACCATTTTGTATATTATAAAGTGCAGTATTAGCATTACACAATAGAGCACCTAGTGTGCATAATTGTATCGAACATGTCCACAAGCTCGCACACATTTTTCAAAATTGTGTATCGTACAGTGGCCGGTTTGCCCACAATCTGCATTACAAATTTGATTTTGTAATGCAGAGTGTAATGGGAGTCCGAAATGAACTCGGCTTTTATTGCTCACTTTCTCGATGAGATTGTAGGCGTTCACTCGTAAAAGCGGCCAAAAAACATGAAATGTAATGGGAATCGTGTAGGATTCTCGAAGGTGTCGGGCATACAAATTCTTGAAGAGGTTATCAATCTCGTGGGGTATATTTTCGCCGCTGGGTACAAGTACTTCGAATAAGAGCGGACGTAAGCGGGAAAGGACTGATGCTGGAGTGCAAGAGCAAGAAAAATTAGACAAGCTGTTTGGTGTTAGTGGAAGATAGAAAACACAGAACAAGCACAGAATAAGCAAAAGCAAATATACGTATGTATGTACATATGTTTTTTTTAAAGCATCTGCAGCGTTGGTACTGCTGCGACTTCAAATGTAATTTAAGTCAGCAACTATTATTATGCACACGTAAATATATACAACGTATATTTGCGATCACTGCTAGAATCGTTTACCAAATAAAACCAAGTAACACTCCGTGCACAATCACAAGAAAACAATATTTTATTGAGAGCGCTCAAAAACACAACCGTCACCAACAAAAGACAAAAGCTGTTGGCGATGTTGTCAACTTTGTTGTTTGCCAACTTTTCGATGCTTTCCTGTATTTTTTTGCGTTTCATTCTTCTCTATTAAAATTTCTATTTATTCGTCACTTTCGTCTTTGTGCCGCTTTGCTGGTGTCGCATCGTCCACAGGTTGCATGTCTGCGTGGTCAATAACAATAGCACTTCTCTTGATGGACTGCAACTGCCGCTCCTGCACTTTGTTGATGGCAAACGTCTCCAAAATCTCATTTATTTTATTGTATTGTGACTATGCCGAAAAGGCACCGCCACTTGAGCCAATTATTTCTTTTTTTTCTGAAAAAAATTTATTCACTGTTTTTTATACTCGATACCGAAGGTAAAGAATGTGTCATGGTGTCTGTCCGTCTGTGTGTCCGTATGTGCGCAACTTTTTTCCACACCCTTCAAGCTAGAAACTTGAAACTTTGCAAATGTCTTTATCTATGGCCGTGTAAGATAAAGTGTTAAGATTGGGGCTCAACGATAACTAGGGGGGCGGCAAATCGATAAATTCGATAAATCAATTTCGATAAGGCCAGCTATTTCACACGCCCTTACAGCTAGAACTACCAAACTTGGAGGAAAGATAGCTACTAACAAGCTCCAAAAAACTGCATCAAAAATTTTGGACCCACGCCCACCTATACCGCCTCCAGCCGCCCCGCAGTTTTAAACCAAAAATGCCTATATCTTCTACAGTTTTTGAGCTAGAGCTACCAAATTTAGTGCCAAAAAAGGTGTTGATGATTTCCAACCAAACTCATAAAACTTTGGATGCCACGACCATCCATTCTACCCTACCCGCACCCAACCACCCCAACGCTTCGCTAAAAACGGGAATGCTTGTATCTTCAAAAGTGCTTAAGCTAGAGTCACCAAATTTGGTAGGAAGATAACTGTATATGACCCCCAAAAAACTGCATCAAAGTTTTGGAGCCACGCCTTTCTGTTTCCCATAAATAATTTGCATTTGACTTACCGTTTTCGTTTTTGATTTGCCATTCATTTGCTTAGACATTGTTTACATTTTCATTGTAATGACAATTTTTTAGTGATGGAATCAAAAATATCGAAACTAACCTACTAAAAACACTTGGAACAGGAACACTTCCAGAGAATGTTGGAATATTTTGAGTAAACTTGGAACGGATACTTCATGTTAGATGTTAAATGTACCCTAGTGTGAATTTGCTATCACTCGATATCTGCCACAAAATAAAGCAGATCTCTGAAGGAGATGGCAGAGCAGTTCGAGATACACCTTAAATGGGAGCCCGGTTATAAAGGCATCGAGGGCAACGACAAAGCAGACGAGCTGGCAAGGCATGGTACTACCATGACTCTCCTCACATACAAGGAGAGCATGTGTATCCCGATGGCAAGCTGCAGGCTAAGAGTTCAATCGCACTTTGAGCTTGAAGCAAACAAGAGATGGAAACTCACCACCGCCACGGGTAGAAATTCAAGGAAAACCTGGCCAACGCGCTGTAAAAAGCGGTCCTCAAGTCTCATTCACCTGAACAGATTCGCCTTAGCTGCGTAATCAAGGCCGTTACGGGGCACTGGTTAGTGGGGACGCAAGCAGCAAGACTTCTAGCCCCTTCAATGATTTCTGCAGAAGCTGCCCAGACGTGAAGGAAGAGGAAATCGCTACCTTGGTTCTTTCTTCTTATCGGATCTCTCTGAACTGGAGATACTAAACCTAAAAATATCCTCTTTTTTATTCAAGCCGCGGGTACCGTAAACGGTGTCTATGGACAATGTCTAAGACACGGCATCACAACGGGCCAATATATGGCCTATGTGAGTATTGGATTTATCTCAAACTGCTCGCTACCACTCTTAGCTAAACTAAGTTAAAACTTCAATAGCATATATGTAATTACTGAGTATACGCTGCTAAGTGACATTAACTCTTAAGCCCAGCATCTTGCCTGGTCCAGATGGAGTGCCAGGTTGTATACTTAGACATTTTGGAGATTCAATTTGTAAACTCTGGCATAAATTATTTAACTTGTCAGTTGACTCAGATGTGTTTCCTGGTATATGGAAGGAATCGTTTATTATTCCATTCCATAACAATTTTTTTAGGTCCAACGCTAAAAACTATTGGGGTCTATCAAAGTTTTCTGCCTTCCCGAAAATCTTTGAAGAAATTATATACTCTAAACTCAGCACTTATGTAGTTCAATTGTATTTCCTTATCAACACGGTTTTGTTAGGCGAAGATCTACTACCACCAACCTTCTTGAATTCACATCGCTTGATATCAAATGGTTTCAGGCAAAAATGCAAACTACAGATTTAAGTAATGCATTTAACTGTGTGGCCGAACACAAAAAGTTAATCTTATATCTTCTGTATCCAAATCAATTTTTTTTTTACCTCTTGTGTTCCCCAGGGGAGTCACCTAGGCCCATTGCTATCAAATCTCTTTATTAACGATCTTTCTGCTGTTATTTCCTCTCGTGTTCATATAAGTGCTGATGATGTAAAGCTATGTTTCTCCTATAATGATGATTATCTATGTAACTTACTACAGTCGGACTTGGGTGCACTGTCGGCCTGTTGCCGTTATAGCTTACTGAATTTAAATTGTTCAAAATGTTAAGTCATTTCCTTTTGTGAAGAGGTATTCCTCATACTGCTCACTACTTGCTTCACCACTTGTCCGCGTTTTTGAAATTAAAGCTTTAGGCATCACTCTTAAAAGCAAATTAAAATTTGATTTCCACATATCGTCGATGGTCAATAAGGCCATAAACGTTCTTGGCTTCATCAAGCGGTGGTCAAAAGAGTTCGATGATCCCTACACCACCAAAACGCTATATACATCCCTAGTACGTCCCATCCTGGAGTATGGTTCTTGTGTGTGGTCCCCGCAATACGGGATTCACCAGGATAGAATTGAATCTGTGCAGAGGAAATTTCTTCTGTTTGCGCTCAGATGTTTTAACTGGGTTCCTGGAAAAGACCTACCCCCCTATTCAAGTAGACTTCTTTTAATTAATCTTCCTTCCCTTTTTAACCATAGAATTATGCATGGTGTAGTATTTATCAATAACCTCCTTTATGGTGAAATCGACTCATCAGTTCTATTAAGTCGAATACAATTAAACGTTTCTATTAGATCGGCCCGTAACTTTTTACCTTTTAGCCTCGATCGTTACGTATGGTTAGGTTAGAGCGGTAGTGAGCAGTTTGAGATAAACCCCACACTCACATAGGCCAAGTATTGGCCTGTTGTGATGCCGTGTCTTGGACATGGTTTACATACACCATATACCCAGACGCGGTGTATGTTACACCGTTTACAAGGGCGTGGTCTCAGGCTTGAATAAAGGACAGGATATTTTTCGGTTTAGTGTCCGCCAGTTGAGAAAGCTGTCATAAGAAGAAAGAACCAAGGTAGCGATTTCTGTTCTTGTAGAGAACTGAACAGTCGCAGAAGAGGTGGGAGACTGTTTTATCTTCCTCTACGTCTCGGCAGCTTCTGCAGAAATCATTGAAGGTGCTAGAAGTCTCGCTGCGTGAGTCCCCTCTAACCAGTGCCTCGTAACGGCCTTGATTACAGCAGCACAGCCTAGTCTGTTTAGGTGCATAAGGCTTGAGGACCGCTTTTTACAGCGCGTTGGCCAGGTTTGCCTTGAATTTCTACCCGTGGCGGTGGTGAGTTTCCATCTCTTGTTTGCTTCAAACTCGAAGTGTGATCGGACTCTAAGCGTGCAGCTGGCCATGGGGATACCCATGCTCTGCTTGTCTGTGAGGAGAGTGTAGTATACACATATATCGAGAATACACTGTACTCAGTGTAATTCAAATATATTGAACAGCAACACTTTGTTGCTACATAAATATAACTCAAGCAACGATACTTTGTCGTTATATAAACACAAGCACATTTCAAGTGCAAGTAATATGATCGCCTGAGAATGTAGCGGGCATAACCAATGCCCAGTCAGCATTCTCATGCGTGGACTATGTACGATACATATGTATAATACTCTCCAACTCTCCCGCTCTTTGTAGCTGTTAACCAATAACAGCATAAGTATATCAATGTTAATCATAATCCTAAGAACCGAATTGTAACAGACCAATTCATTAATATAAGAGAACTAAGAGCACACGCAAGTGTCTGCTCAAGCAACAACCATTAAGACTTCAGTTATTAATCACCACATGGCGACCGTGACAGGACCGACAAAGTGACTTGTGAAAAAAAAAAATATAATAATATATAAAATGAAACTCCATATTAAAGTATATAAAAACATAAAAATATGTGTGTGTTAAAACTACAATTATGACACTAAAGTTGAATGTTCTTAACAAGAAGATGAACTTAAATATAGTCAATTCAATATAAAGAATAATAGTGACAGCGTTTTTAAAACAGTAAATTGGAAGAGTCTTGATAAAACTGACTAAATCAAAGCACTCATGACAATTTTTTCAATAAAATCGAAATAAAAAAATAAATAAAAAACACTTTCAAACTTAAAAATTAATCAAACATTGCTGATATCAAATGCCTGTGCAGCTGGCACCGGCCACGGAACGTGAAAATTACTGCGGAGGACAGCGGTCTGCTAGTCCTATACAGCAACGTGGGATAAAAAAAAAAAAATTTTCTAAATACAACTAAATTAGATGCCTGTGCAGCCTGCACCGGCCACCGAACGAGAGATCACTGCGGGAACAGCGGTCTGCTCGTTCTCTACAGCCACGGGGGATACAACAACTAAATGAAATATAACGGAATTAAATGCCTGTGCAGCCAGCACCGGCCATTGAACGAGAAATCACTGCGGAAAACAGCGGTCTGCTAGTTCTATACAGCCACGGGGGAATAGCAAAAACAAGGAACTCCACAACGAGGGACATAAAACCAAAAATAGTTACAACGAGGGAGCCAAATAATATATTAAATACACGAATGTAAAAAAAAAAAAAAAACCTTTCAAAAATTACCTATATTTATAATATCCTCAAAAATGTACAATTCCCCAAATGAAATGTAAAGAATCCTTTGTAAAAACCAAGCAGATGACTCTGCGGGCTTAGTAGCTTCAAATAAGCAGGGTAATTATGTAAATTCACACTAGAAAGTGAATCAAAAAAAAATATTCTCCCCGTCGCAAGGCGTCAAATCACAATTTTCTCTCCGCCGCAAGGCGTCACTCAAATAGTTTCTCTCCGCCGCAAGGCGTCAATAAGAATGAATAACAAAACAACAAATATTTTTGTCTAAATAATGTCAAATAGGGAAAATATAGAGGCAACCAAAAAAATAAAAAACAGACAGAAAAAAAGGTCTAGAGGAGGACAGAAAAATTATATTAATAAAAAAATTAATAAATTAAACAAACAACTATATAATAATAGCGAACCAATAGAATGGGCAGAGAATGTCAAAATAGCAGAAGAACTAGAAGTAACTTACCAAAAATTAGAACTTTATAAAAAGAAAGAATATAAATATTCCCCAGAGGAAGATGTTCCGAAATGTAAAGAGGACTGCATGGGACCTCTCTACGAAGTAACTTGCGAATACACTTGTACTAAAAAGCAATAGTTACAATCAGCAAACATTTCTATGAAACTAAAAGAAAATCTCTATAGAATCAATAAGCAAAGTAGTAACCTCCAAAGCACAAAAATGGGTATAGTAGATGTAAAAACCGTGGATTCGACCGCCAACGTTATTAACAAAGTTGACGTGTCATCGCCCGATTTACAGTATATGCTCATTTTGGTAGCAATTATAGCTACCCTTCTGATTATAAACTTGATTTTAAAATTATACAAAGCTCACAAAAAGAACCTACTCAAACAATTTACAAGTAGCAGAGCAAACGACCTCGAAAATATCTAAAAACAAAAAAAAAAAATGATCGATTAAATCAATTTAATATGTTTATAAATAATGGAATGGCAAACCATATATAAACAGTTAAATGAACTAAAAGACATATTCAATAAATCTTACAAATGCTTAACGCAAAATAGACCAATTCAAAAATTTACACTCAATAAACATACAAATGCATTAGTTGATTCTTTCAACCAAGCACGTGTATTAATATTTGAAAATAAAGACAAACTCAATAAAATACATTGGTCACAAGTATCTTCATTTCTAATCAAATTACGATTAAAATTAATATCAATAAAAGATAAATTCAAACTTGACATATAAATACCTACTATAATAAACACTCCATTGAAATTTGAAACTGGTGACGAACCGGAATTAGATGAGTCGGAGCAAATTGATTTAGTAGAACCAGAAGAACTTGAATCTTTAAACCAGGATATAGAGGAAGAAGATCTAATTAACCTTACGATTCCTACTGTTTTAAAGCAATCTAAACTATCAGATCAAAATTCTATTGATTCGGATACGCAGAATTCAAACACCAGAAGTAATACCATGACTGACCAAGCAGCCGCCCAAAGGGCATATATAAAACATATTTCAAGCACAGTGCCAGAATTTGATGGAAGAAAAATCCATCTTCAAAGATTCATCACGGCAATTAAATTGGTCGATTTGACAAAAGGAACATACGAATCCTTAGCAATCGAAGTTATAAAGTCTAGAATCATTGGCCCGACCCTTTATAAAGTTAACAACGAGACTACAACTAGCGCCATTATAAAAAAATTGCAGGACACAATTATCGGTGAAACATCCGTTGTAGTCAAAGCAAAACTGGTAAATGTCTACCAAAAAGGCAAAACAGCCACACAATTCGCTAACGAAATAGACAGCCTACGAAGATTGCTCGAATCATCGTACATAGATGAGGGACTACCAGCAGAACATGCTGATAAATTCAGCACAAAAGAAGCCATCAAAACCATGATCAAAAATTGTGATCATGGTAAACTAAAAACAATAATGGAAGCAGGTACATTCGCAACTATGAATGACGCCGCTAGTAAATACATCAATTGTAGTACCGAAATGACAGGCAATGCTAATTCCATCCTATATACACAAAGAGGTCACGCCCAACGTGGTAATTTCAACCGAGGAAATTATCGCGGTAGAGGCTATGGTAGAGGTAATAATAATAATAACAGAAACAATTATTACCACAATAATGGCCAAAACAATAACAGTAATTACGGAAGAGGACGTGCAAGTTATAGAGGAAACAACCGCCAACGCGGAGGTAACAACTATAACAACAACCAAAACAATTCCAATTACAGACAAAACGGTAACGTACGAGAAGCCCAAAGCTCGTCGGAAAACCAACAAGCCCCCTTAAGTACTCAAACCCAATAAAGACAACAGTTCACACCATCAATCTTAATCTAAATATATTTATTAAAATTCAAAATGAACATACTGGGAGGAAGTTAACATTTTTAATAGATACAGGAGCTGACATTTCAGTCATAAAAGAAAATTCTGATCAATTTTTTGACATTGATCACGATAATATAACTCAGATTACAGGAATTGGTAAAGGTTCATTAAATTCATTAGGTTTAGCATTCCTCGAAATGCGAACATCTAACTTCATTATACCACATAGTTTTCACATAGTACAAAACGATTTTCCGATCCCTGGAGACGGAATAATTGGAATAGACTTCATTAAAAAATTCAATTGCCAATTAGATTTCACTACAGAAAGTGACTGTTTCATTCTTAGACCAAATAATATCACACATTCAATAAAAACTCCAATTTTCCATAGTATCAACAACAACGAGATAATAATACCATCCCGTTGTGAAGTAATCAGAAAAATTAACGTAAATACTGAATACAACCACATTCTAATCCCTAATCAGGAAATAGGAGATGGTATATTTGTTGGAAATTCAATTTCAAATTCAAAAAATGCATACGTTCGAATATTAAACACAACCAACAGTAATAAAGTCTTAAATATAAATAAAATAAATTATGAACCATTCTCCGATTATCACATAGCAAACTCTCACGACTCTAAAAGAGCAGAAATAATTATCAGTAAATTAAGAAAAAACTTTCCACCAGCATATAAAAAAGTAATGACAGAATTATGTGAAAAATACACAGATATATTTGGATTGGAAACAGAACCAATCTCGACTAATAATTTTTATACACAGAAATTAAGATTGAAAGATGATGAACCAAGTTATATTAAAAACTATAGAACTCCTCATTCACAACAAGATGAAATAGCTAAACAAGTGACTAAACTTGTCAATGATAATATAGTAGAACCATCTGTGTCTGAATATAACAGCCCGCTACTTTTAGTACCGAAAAAGTCCTTACCGGATTCAACTGAGAAAAGATGGCGTTTAGTAATAGACTATCGTCAAATCAATAAAAAATTGTTAGCTGATAAATTTCCACTTCCAAGAATAAATGATATTCTTGATCAACTAGGCCGAGCAAAATACTTCTCGTGCTTAGATTTAATGTCAGGATTCCACCAAATAGAACTTGAAGAAAATTCAAGAAATATAACGTCTTTTTCAACGAGCAATGGCTCTTATCGTTTCACACGATTACCTTATGGTTTAAAAATATCGCCAAATTCTTTCCAAAGAATGATGACAATTGCATTTTCTGGTCTAGATCCATCTCAGGCATTCCTATATATGGATGACCTCGTTGTCATCGGTTGTTCCGAAAATCACATGATCAAAAACCTGAGAAATGTCTTTGATTTATGCAGGAAAAACAACCTTAAATTGCACCCTGATAAGTGTACATTTTTCATGCATGAAGTGACCTTTTATAGGTCATAAATGAACTGATCAAGGTATTTTGCCAGATGACAAAAAATATGATGTCATTGAGAAATACCCAGTCTCTACGGACGCAGACAGCGCTAGACGATTTGTTGCATTTTGTAACTATTACAGACGTTTCATAAAAAACTTTGCCGATTATTCTCGTCACATAACAAGATTATGTAAAAAAGATTTTAAATTCGAATGGACAGCTGATTGCCAGCATGCTTTCGAACATCTTAAGACGGCATTAATGAATCCAACTTTACTCCAATACCCCAATTTTAGCAAAGAATTTTGTATAATCACAAATGCCAGCAAAGAGGCATGGTGGTATTAACACAAAATTATAATGATATTCAATTACCTGTAGCATATGCATCTCGCAGCTTCACTAAAGGTGAAAGTAATAAATCAACAACAGAACAAGAGCTATCAGCAATCCATTGGGCAATTAATCACTTAAAACCATATGTATATGGTAGACATTTCACAGTCAAAACGGACCGCAGACCGTTAACCTACTTATTTTCTATGGTTAACCCAACATCAAAATTAACCAGAATGAGACTTGATTTAGAAGAGTATGAGTTCACAGTAGAGTATCTTAAGGGCAAGGACAATCATGTAGCTGATGCGTTATCAAGAATAACCATCAAAGAATTAAAAGACTTACAAAATAAAGTCCTGAAAGTCACTACCAGGCAACAATGTAGACAAAATAAAAACTGTACAGTAAATAACAATGAACTTTTGCCAAGGCAAAGTCAAAAAAATGTATCCAAGCCCAACGTATACGAAGTCATCACGAATGACGAGGTACGAAAAGTAGTGACCTTGCGAATAACCGATTTAAAATGTCTTCTTAAACATGGAAATAAAGCTGTCGCAAGAATTGATGTTAGCGATTTGTATACCAATGGAATTCTCGACTTAAGTCAGTTCTTCCAAAGGCTTGAAAATGAGGCCGGTATACTAAAAATTAGCCAACTCAAATTGGCACCGAGCGAAAAAATCTTTGAATTAATTTCATTAGATAATTTCAAAACAATGGGCAATAAAACATTAAAATCATTACGAGTAGCGCTACTCCAGCCGGTGACCATTATAACAAATGAAAAAGAGATACAACAAATACTGTCTACACTTCATGACGATCCAATACAAGGAGGTCATACAGGCATAACTAAAACGCTAGCTAAAATCAAAAGACACTACTACTGGAAAAATATGACTCGTCGTATCAAAGAGTACGTACGTAGATGTCAAAAATGCCAAACGTCGAAAACCACGACGCATACAAAGACCCCAATGACTAACACACAAATTTATTTATTTATTTATTTTTTTATTTAATGTCAGCTATGAGCAGCTGACAAATAAAATTAACTATAATTATAAAATTAAAATAATATAATATAAAATAAATAATTATAATATCTGAAATAAAGTTCAAAGTTAAGATAAAAAATTTAAAAAGTTAACGTTAAAGCTCTGGGAAATTCCAAATATATATAACTGGTCCAACATTTGTTGCGTGGATTGGGAAAAACCCAGAAAGACCCAATCAGACCAGTGGAAGATTATTGATTAGTGGTTATGATTAGATAAGGCAGAAAGGATAGATCGTTTTAGTACTGGAATTGAGGTCTCCAAAGAGTTACGGGAATAAAGCCGGTTAAAGTCTGAACAAATAACACGAAATGGTTCATGAATTAAATAGTTGCTCGAGCACCGATCGAGGCTAAGTGGTGTGAAGTAACGGGTGGATCTAATTGGAACAGTTAAATTTATGTGACTCAAAAGAACTGAAGAGTCGATTTCTCCATTAAGTAGATTAGCGATGAATACTACACCATGCATAATTCTACGGTTCAAGAGGGAAGGAAGATTAATTAAAAGAAGTCTACTTGAATACGGGGGTAGGTCTATCCCAGGAACCCAGTTAAAACTTCTAAGCGCAAACAGAAGAAATTTCCTCTGCACAGATTCAATTCTATCCTGGTGAACCCCGTATTGCGGGGACCACACACAAGATCCATACTTCAGGATGGGACGTACCAATGATGTATATAGCGTTTTAGTGGTGTAGGGATCATCAAACTCTTTTGACCACCGCTTGATGAAGCCAAGTAAATTTATGGCCTTATTGACCATCGACGATATGTGAGAATCAAATTTTAATTTGCTATCAAGAATGATGCCTAAATCTTTAATTTCAAAAACGCGGACAAGTGGTGAAGCATCAAGCACGTAGTGAGCAGTACGAGGGGTCCCTCTACAAAAAGTCACTATTTTACATTTTGAACAATTTAAATGAAGTAAGTTACAACGGCACCAAGCCGACAGTGCACCCAAGTCCGACTGTATTAAGTTACATTGAGAAACATCATTATAGGTGAAACATAGCTTTACATCATCAGCAAACATAAAAAGTAAGAAGGCTCTAGTCGGGATAGCCCGACGAGAAGATACCCTGAACCCAGTTGCAGTCCTTGCATCCTAAAAGTATGCTTCAAATAATTATCACTTTAAACAAAACTCATAACTGACTTAACTTTACGATATCTCTGGTGTTTCTTAACCGATTTGGACGAAGTTTTGAGAAAAGGTCTATCGTTACCCATTACACCAACCCCCATTTTTACATTTTCCAAATTCGATAGTTTTTTTATCGATTCCATGTGTATATCGAAAACCAGAGTAGTTATATTAATTTGAAGTAAACTTGTTCTGCTCATGGTATAGGAGAACTTATATTCAAAATCTGAAGTCTCTAGCTCTTGTAGTCTCTAAGATCTACGCGTTCGTACAGACGGACAGACGGACAGACAGACAGACGGACAGACGGACGGACATGGCCATATCGACTCGGCTATTGATACTGATCAAGAATATATATACTTTATGGGGTCGGAGATGCTTCCTTCTGCCTGTTACATACTTTTGCACAAAACCATTATACCATGATTTACCCATTTTATGGGTTCAGGGTATAAAAACACGAGAATTAGTAATAACAGCAGGAAGATCGTTAATAAATAGATTAAATAGCATCCCCTGTGGAACACCAGAGGTAACAAAAATAGATTTGGATACAGAAGATTTAAAAACTACTTTTTGTGTTCGGCCACACAAGTACTCAGAAAGCCACGACAGGAGTTTTGCTGGAAATCCAATAATATTTAATTTTTGAAGCAACAAAGAATGACTAACAGAATCAAATGCCTTACTAAAATCTGTGTAAACGACGTCAGTCTGCATTTTGTCCTGAAACCCTTTGATAACAAGTGAGGTAAACTCAAGAAGGTTGGTGGTAGTAGATCTACGCCTAACAAAACCGTGTTGATATGGGGATAAAATTGAACTACATATGTGCTGCAATTGGGAGCATATAATTTTTTCAAAGACTTTCGGAATGGCAGACAGCTTAGATATTCCCCTATAGTTTTTAAAGTTGGACTTAGAAGAATTTTTATGGAGTGGAATAATAAAAGATTCCTTCCATATACCAGGAAACACAGCTGAGTCAACTGACAAGTTAAATAATTTGTGTAAGGGTTTACAAAGTGAGTCCGCACAATATCTAAGTATACAACCTGGCACTCCGTCAGGACCAGGCAAGAAGCCGGGTTTGATGGTGTTGAGGTCGCCTAGCAGCGTACACTCAGTTATAACTGGGACATAAATGCAGTTTGACGCTTGAACTTGAAAAGGATAGAAATTATTGCAACTATATGAACTCGATGAGTATACGGATTGAAAATACTCAGCAAAGAGATCGGCCACTGCCTGATCGGAATTTACTTTTGTATTATCAAGGTAAACCGAGGATGGCAAGCAAGAAGATTTACGTTTAGAGTTAACAAATTTAAAAAACTGTTTCGGATCACGGGAAAAGTTTGATCTGCAACGATTGAGATAATTGTTATAACAAATAGTGTTTACAGAAATAAAATTTGACTTTGCAATAATATAAGAGGATAAATCTAAAGTATTTCCAGATTTTTTAAATTTTTTATAGGATCTTGTTTTCATGTTTTTTAATTTTGATAGTTCCCTCGTAAACCAAGGTGGTTTATTTTCACCTAAAGGAACAGTGAGTGGAACACATATATCCAAATACGAATTCAAAGTCCTATAAAAAATGGCAATGGCAGTTTCTATATCAGTACAAGAACAAAGTTGAGACCAATTAGTATGCTGAAGAAGGTCATTCAATTTAGTAAAGTTAGTTTTACGAAAACATCGGGTCTTTAAAGAAGTGTTAGATGCTGATCTAAGGTTAAAAAGTTTAAATGAAAGTTCTAAAGTTGGATGGTAGGTGTCTTCAGGAAGCACTAGAGGGGATACTCTACTAACATTACTACAATCAGAATCAGAAACGAATATCAAATCTAACATTTTATTACTACTATTATGAACACTGTTAATTTGTGATAGGCCTAACTCTAAAAGACCATCGACAAAAACATCAGAAGTGGCCGGTAATTGCGCCGAAGATGTGTCATTCACAGACCATAACACATGTGGCAAATTAAAATCACCAACCACTATAAGTTGATCCATATCCGTCAACAACGACGACACAAGCTGCAGGGCATTCAGATGGGATATGTAAATGTTAATATCAGAATTGGGAGGAATATATGAACAAGTAATATACAGTGAGTGGCCTCTTAATAATATTTTAATACATATGAACTCAATATCCGGATGATCATGAGATTGAATCTGTTTAGAGGAAATACAAGAATCAACAGCAATGAGAGCACCGCCCCCCTTGCGGGAGGTGCGATCGCATCTGTACAGGTTATACTTATTAGGAATAATCAGATATATCAGGTTTTAACCAGGTTTCTGTCAGTGCAACTATCTGAGAATCAAAGGATAAGCTGTTTACATATAGTTTAGAAAGTTTAGTGTTAAGGCCTCTAACATTTTGATAGGCCAAGCTAACAACTTTTATTAGTTTTTTGCCGCCGAAGTTGAGGCAACAGGGTGGCTAACAGTTGATGCACTACTGAACCTACTATCGTTATTATTAATTTTACGCCTATTCACATACTCCTTTACAATGAGCTGCGGTGGCCAAAACTTCCCAGAACAAATTGTCGAGAAAAGTTCGGGCGGTACACTCAATTTGAAAGAAGATATGGTTCGGGCTTGTTTAAACTTAAACTTTTCAACAGATATAAGTGGTGAGTCTATTTTACTTTTAATGTAGGCACTAACATCATCCAACGAAGTGTCGGATGCTAGCCTAGACACGAAAATAAATTTGTTCAAAGGCACAACAACAAGAGGCTTGTGAGCCCCCGGTGTACCTTCAGTAGGCTTAATAGGCACACAAGCTGTTGGAAGAGAAAGCTCGGATGTTAAAATAGGGGAAAGATTATTGTTTGGAATTCTTGCCGGCGAGTTAAAATGCATTAACGGGCTAGCAATTGAACCCGTTGGGGGATTAGTGATAGGTACCAAAAGGGGAGTGGTGACCAAGACTGGAGGAACACTGAGCGGATTAGGCCCCGAAGTCTTTTTACGCTTCGGCGAATTACTCAACAAATACCAACAAACGCTTTCGACATAGTGATAGTGGATACAGTAGGTCCGCTACCTAAATTGGTATACGGCAATGAATACATAGTCACACTGATTTGTGATTTAACAAAATACCTAGTAGCCATACCAATTGCCAACAAAAGTGCAAAAACAGTCGCAAAAGCAATATTTGAAAATTTCATACTTAAGTACGGTCCAATGAAGACGTTCATTTGGGACATGGGAACAGAGTATAAAAACCAGGTTATAACAGATATGTGCAAGTACATGAAGATCGATAATCTTACATCTACAGCATATCACCACCAGACTATAGGGACAATAGAACGAAGCCATAGAACATTCAATGAGTACATTCGTTCATACATTTCTGCAGACAAAACAGATTGGGATGTTTGGTTACAATATTTTACTTATTGTTTCAACACTACTCCAGCAGTAACTCATAATTATTGTCCATACGAACTAGTTTTTGGAAGATTACCTAGACAATTCATAGATTTTAACAAACAAGATAGAATAGAACCTTTGTATAATATAAATGATTATTCTAAAGAAGTAAAATTTAGATTAGAAATAGCATATAAAAGAGCTAGAAATATGTTAGAAAAAGCCAAGGCTTATAGGAAACTTAGTTACGATAAAAATATTTCAAACTTTAATTTAAAAATAGGGGATAATGTTTTATTAAGAAACGAAGCAGGTCATAAATTAGATTCAGTCTATTTAGGACCTTATATAGTAGAAGACATAGCAGATATTGACAATATTTTAATTAAAGACAATAAGAATAAAACTCAAAAAGTTCATAAGGATAGGTTAAAACAATATAATAATTAAAAATTTATCATGAAAAAAAAAAAAATTAAAAATTTGGTCTGATCAACCAAAACTATAATATCAACACAACTATAATACTACCATAACTATAAGAACGAAAAAAAAAAAATATCTTGATAATCTTTTCTTTTTAATACAATCAAAAATAGGGGATAATGTTTTATTAAGAAACGAAGCAATCCTTATTTTTAAAACATCTACATTAAATAACAATAAATACACTTACAAAAAAAAAATATATAAACAACACAAAAACACATCAATATATTATATTAATTACATTTAAAATAACTACATATATAACGTTATTTTTAAAAAAAAAAAGGGGGATGTAGTATATACATATACACTTTGTTGCTACATAAATATAACTCAAGCAACGATACTTTGTCGTTATATAAACACAAGCACATTACAAGTGCAAGTAATATGATCGCCTGAGAATGTAGCGGGCATAACCAATGCCCAGTCAGCATTCTCATGCGTGGACTATGCACGATACATATGTAAAATACTCTCCAAGTCTCCAACTTTGTAGCTGTTAACCAATAACAGCATAAGTATATCAATGTTAATCATAATCCTAAGAACCGAATTGTAAAAGTCCAATTCATTAATAAAAGAGAACTAAGAGCACACGCAAGTGTCTGCTCAAGCAACAACCATTAAGACTTCAGTTATTAATCACCACAAGAGGCATGGTACTAACCATGCCTTGCCAGCTCGTCTGCTTTGTCGTAGCCCTCGATGCCTTTATGTCCGGGCACCCATATGAGGTTTATCTCGTACTGCTCTGCCATATCCTTCAGAGATCTGCGTTATTTTGTGACAGATATCTAGTTAGTTGATATCACCTTGAGGGATTTGGTTTTTTTTTTTGGCTGGCTATCAGGAAATATGCAGATTCTAGCTACAGAGCAATTTATTTTGGAGTATGGTGTTTTATGTTCTTACTATAACATGCTTTACTCTCGTGTCAGATTGGAAACCTCATCTCCAGTACTAAAACAGTCGATCATTTTTTCTTAATCTAATCGTAACCACTAATCACAAATCTACCGCTGATCTGATTAGGTTTGTCTGAGTTTTCCCAATCCAGGAAACACATGTTTGATCAATAATTTTCTTGTTGAATTTTCCAATGCTTTAACGTTTACTTTTTTATATTTTAGCCTTAATTTACTTTCAGATTTACTTATAATTTTTAATATTATAATACTCGATACCGAAGGTAAAGAAGGATGTGTGCATTGTTAGTCATGGTGTCTGTCCGTCTGAATGAACGCAACTTTTTTCCACACCCTTTAAGCAAGAGACTTGAAATTTTGCAAATGTCTTTTTCTATAACATAGAAAATTAAAGTGCAAAGATTGGAGCTCTACGATAACTACGGGGCCCGCAAATCGATAATCTCGATAACGCAAATATGGATAAATCCAGCTATTTTGCCCGTCTTAGAGCTAACACTACCAAATTTGGGGAGAAGATAGCTACTAACAACCTGCAAAAAACTGCATATCTTCCATAATAATTGAGGTAGAGTCACCAAATTCGGGAGGAAGATAACTGGTAATGACCCCAAAAAAGCTACGACCCCCGCGTTCCCCAGCCCCAGTTTGAAATAAAAAACGCCTATATCTTCTACAGCTTTTAAGAAACTTTAAGGTAGAGGAAGGAAGATAGCTTTTTGGCATCCCCATCTGCACCAGACAATCTTTGAGGCAGCGTACACTCCTGCATTATCCGCAATCAGGTCTCTTTTTATCGTTTGTTATACTGGTATCGAGTATACCGCAGTCGGTTGCGTCCGAATGCAACGTTTCTACTTGTTTTAATTTCGTTATGTTATAATATTTCATTTGCATCAATTTTTATTCCATGTCTGCTGCTTATAGCAGACAATAATAAAAAATAAATAAATAAAATACAATGATGATGCTAATAATCGAAATACAGACGGGCGCATTAAAAATAAAATAATCACATTTAAGTACATAGGTTAAACATAAATTCAGGAACATATAACAGGGATATGGTCAAATGTTCACACAAACCTTTTCATCTTTAATACATTTATAAATTTTACTAAATTCCATTTTTAAACATATTTGGTATATTTCTGCCAAAAATTATATTATTATTATATTATATTATATTAAATTATTTTTTCATAGATTTATCGAAAATGGTATATTTTGATACCAAACTTTTTTTTGCAAATGGGTACCGTGCTGCTACATGTTTTCATGAAATTGGTGGCAGCATTTAAAAAAGCAAAAAAAAACGATTTACTTTTTAAAAAAGCCAGAATTCGCGCTTCCCGCAATTCACATATATACAGGGGTGTGCCAGCCATCAAAACCAACCGAATACCAACCTAAAACCAACCTCGAGCTGGTTTTAGGTGTGCCAGAGCAGAGTTCGAGATGGTTTTGAAACCTCGACAAATTTGTTTAGAGATTTGGTTAGTTTAAGCAATATTAATTGTATAATGCATAACAAGTGCTACTTTTTCGAAAGGTAATTTTAAGCTTAGTTGCATATTGCAAATACGTTTGAATTTAATACATATTTTAATTCATGATTTTTGATATTAATAAACCTATAACAAATCTCTAAGACTATTTGCCGTTCCGTGTAAGCGTGCAAAAGCGTCCCTAACAAGAGAGGTGCCACCTTGTTCGTTTAACAATAACTATTATTCGGAGTCTTTAATAGGTTAATTTTAAACACACTTTTTTGTGACAAATAAACACAAAAAAATCGTACTTTGAGGTAACAAAATTGCATGGTTGAGCAGTGGACAGTTTGTTGTAAATTTAACAAAGTTATTGCAGCAAACCGTTTTGTATAAGGTGGCAGCTTTTGCGGTGTTTGTTAGGTGAGTGAATGTCATCGGTAAGAAGAGGAATTAAATTTATGGAAAGTCATTGTGCCGCCAAAATGTAAGTTGAAATAAAATTGCATTTATTTATTTGTATTAAATTAGTTTATTTTTGGTCCATAGGGGAAAACACCGTTCACCACAACAGGACGAAATTTTCGTTAAATTCATGGAGAAGCATCCAGATATTGCACAGGGGTTCAGCCGAGGAGATAGAGTGGCCGTATCGGCTGCTTGGATTGAGTTTGCCAACGAGCTCAAGCTCAAGCCCCGTGCAAGTCAGTGGACGAGTGGAAAAGAGTAAGTATTGTCACATTCACATGTAACTATTAATAAACTAATTTGTTTCAGGTGTGGAAAGATTGGAAACAATCTATAAAGAAGAAGTTGTGTAACAACAAAATTGAGCAGCGGGCAACTGGCGGCATGAGGCATTTATATTTAATTTTACTTTAACTTTTTCACTTTTAAAATGTAAACAAACAGATTTGCCATTTACAAAAAAAAGTAGAACAGCTGTTCAAGCAAGCTATCACGGCAGGGTTGTCAAGCAACATGAGTTACTTGGCGGGCAAAATGTTAAATATTTATTTTGTATAAGAATTACAAGAGATAAGACCTAACATATTTGTATTTTACCATCTATGAAACATAACATTAATGCGCTGAGGCCAACATTGAAAACAATGACATTAATAGCAAATACATTTTAGGAAATTCTTATTTTTGCAAGGTAGCAACTCTTTTTTAGCCATTTTCGATTTACGTATTTGCTCCGAACATTTTACCGAAAAATGAAATCTCCCATACTTCTGGAACACCTACGGTTTTGTTTTAGAGATTTGAAAACCTGCTCGATCCAAAATCTCTAGAGGTTTCTGGCACACCCCTGATATACCGCAATTGGGCTCCGAAAAAATCCTGATTTGTGGGAAAAAAGCTAAATTGGCAGCAATTTCGCAGCCGCCCCCTCTCAGGCGACTCGAAATTGTCGATCCCAGTCGCCCACTCTCAGATATTCTCACCTGAGATATTTTCCATTGAGTCGCGACAATTGCACATCAGGCAAGTTTATTTTTTCACCAGCGACAATTGCACATCTGGCACGTTTGTTTTTTTTCAACGGCTCCGTTATTTTTCGTCGTTTGATATGCGCAGTCAACAGGGTATGACTGGGTTAACACGTTTTCGCGAAACGATAACTTAATTCGTAATACTTTTTGGGTTTTGAATTCAAATTCGTAATACTCCTCTTTAGCTTTTAGGTCCCTGGACGGGCGCCACTTGTAAAGTAGTCATTTAAGCCGAGGTACAGATCTCAGTCTGGCCAAGGCACCCGCTACAAGAAATATTTATACATGCTGAAACGCGTTAGCTAAATGGAGGCAAATTTTCGTTAGCGATGCGTTACCGACCGAACCTACTGGTTAGTTATGGAAGCTACAGTGATTGGTTCCAACAGTGAATGTCCGTCTAACTACTCAGTAAGTATTTTTGCCTACTCGCCGATCAGCACACTCTCTTGCTAGAACGCGAGGCAACTTGACCTCAAATAATACCGAAGGTGCGTTAGTACATATATGTGTACTTATCTGTGACTATGTTCGCAAAAATTATAAGGCCACACGTGTAATGGGGTTCATTTCTTTTTGGAGTTTTCTCCTAAAGAATCGATTTGCAAATAAGTAGCCCGGTATGAAAAAATACGAGGAGTGAAATCAACTGAAAAAATTCCGTTACGTTTTTGTGAAAACTGTTGGATACCCTTATAAAATCTAAGTGCTTTTGTATGTATGTATGTTATTCAATAATGTTTATGCAAATAATTGCATATTTTCATTAGCGTAAGTTGGCGATTAGTTAACAATTGAGAATTTGCTTCAATTAATAATAGTTGTTTGAACTAAATGTCCACAGTAGCACTTTTATTTTGTTAGTGCGTCCAACATTCGCTATTCCATTATCTCTTATTAAAGAATCCGGTTATGTTATTGCGAAAAAGAGTAAACTCGAGTCGTGCGCCGGAGCTGACACACAAAATTTTTTATGCACTTTATTTGCCTTCAGCGACCACTAATACTTACTCTATCTGCTTAATATAATTACAAATGTATGTCTGATTGCCAGTGGACTTGTCCGCCCTGGTCTTAAGCGTCTTCCACATGTCTTCTCGACTTCTTCCTCAAATGCCCTGCCGCGTTCACTTATCGCTTTTGCTTACTTGGTACGTCCGTACAACTTCAACTCTAGTTGCCGGCCCCCGACCGCCATGACTGAGCGCTTTCAACTCCCCATTGCGACTAATTTGCTGGTCTCGCGCATGGTGAAACAATATAAAGGTGTTCTATTCCGCTGTGGCCAAGGTGTACTTAAGTATACCTTAGCTGTGGCGACGTACTTAGTTTTCGAAGAGAGCAGTGAGCAAGAGAGAAATAAGAAAGAGACAGCTATGACTTCATTTACCACACTGCTCTTGCTAGTGTTATTGTTAGCTGCAGCAAATGAATAGAATTTGAAATGAAAAACATAAAATAAATTTATTGTTTGGATTTAATTGTTTTAAATAACTTTTTATTTAACTATATAACTAAAACTAAAGTAATATTTTTTAAATATATTTTGTCTTGGTCTGAAGAACTTGTGAGATAGTTCGGAGGGGGCTAAGCTGATGCCACCAGGCGGGTCGCGGGTTGCGGATAGCGAACGGCCTCTTATGAGGTTAGCTGCGAATAAGCAAGAATCCTTGCAAATAAGCAGTCCCGGACAAACAGCGGGTACGGTACCGTTCACCGTACTGACAAGACGCTTGTGTCGCCGTCTTTAAAGCATAGCCTCACATACTCCCAACACCCTCACACACTCCCAACACCCTCACACATACCTACCCCCATCCCAACCCCCCCATATCACACTCCGGGCTGGACTAAGGTGTTATTCGAACCGTGCTGAAAGTCAACTTGGCCGGGGGCCCGGATTAAAAACTAGCCCAGTCGCTAACGGTGAGCTCAGGCAGATGGCGACCGCCTGTTCTAATTAGCCTTACCCGGGTATTGCAGATCTCTGCCCGGGTGGACCTGATATTTCTCTGCAACTCGTGGGAAATCATGAAGAACACAAAAAAAGACTTTAAAGTACAGCGGGATACCCCTGCTGCCAGTGTCGCGAGGCACTTTGAGGACCGCCTCCTTGACGGGGATCGGCCCTCCAACGTGGGACTACCCCCACGGCGCCCTCAACAGGCGGAGAAAAGGAGGAGGCCGCAGGCGGCAACAGTAACAGCGCGCGCGTAGCGGACGAGGGAAGCCCCACGTCACCGTGTCGCCCCAACTGCAGGAGGAGGTAGCTCGGCTGGACCATCCCAGCCGATGCGGCCAAATCTAAGCGCAGTTAGGCGACCTGGCGTGCAGCGCCAGCAGCCACAAGCGCAGCTGCCAAAATTGGGAGAGCCGGGCGGTTTGGACGACCCAAACCGAAATACCCTCAACGGCTCGAAAACCAAATGGTACCTAAGGTACCTTCAGCAGGGACTACCCCCAGCTGAGGCACTGCGCATGGCGACGGCCGGACGGGACTTGGCAAGTCAGGTACGGGGACCAGCCCCCAAACGCCTTAGCAGCACCCTGACGCCACCCACTGCCACCCCCAAGAGGGCGTGCACAGAAGAGCGTCCCGGCACATCTGCAGCCACCGCAGCAACAGCAGTGAGGTCTTCCTCACCAGTGTCCACCGAGACTCGCACTTCGTATGCAGCGATTGCGAAAAAGGTCAAGGTGGCCGTGTTACCTGTGGAATACCCGCAGGTAATGCTCAGCCATTGGGACTTGTCCGCATTGGAAGAGGCCATCCTGGACGAGGTTATCCTCACAGGATGGGACACCGCGGTCGCGTTCGCGGGCATTCATTTCCGGGTTGGCTACCTGGTCATTGAATGCTCCGACGATCACTCAGCGGAGTGGCTGAGGACCGTGGCGTCAAGACTGCAGTCATGGAAAGGTGCTCCACTGCACTGCAAGTTGGGTGATGATATCCCATCACCCCATAACATCACCATCTTCTGCCCAAGAAGCGCGGATCGGTCAACCGAATCCTTGTTGGTTCTGCTGAGGAACCAGAACAAGATCGAGACCGACTCGTGGAAGGTGCTGTCGAGGAGAATGGAAGGCGGAGGTGCGCTATTGGTAATAGGCATCGATGAGGCCTCCAAGAACGCGATAGTGGCGAGAGGCCACCAAATTTCATTCCGCTACGGGACCATCCCCGTTAGCGGTCTGAAAAAGAAGAGTGTTGGCGCGAGGACTGCCCCCGCCCAAACAACAGCCTCGGGAGCTGCAGGCTCGGCACCCACACCTCCCACCGCCACTGTTCCGAGTGGTCATCTGGCAGATGCCACCGATTCATCGGAGGATCTGGCCGAGAACGAAGACCTGGCGGAGATGACGCTCGGTCCAGCAGAGCTGGAAGGGATGGATGAGAAGCTGCCGATGTCCTCACAGGAACTGGCTGAGGAGCTGCAAATCGCAGAGGAAGAAGCTGACGTCACCATGACGGGCAGCAGTGATGCGAGCAACTCTGCATCACCCGGAGCTGGAGCGGCGGAAGACTGATGGTGACGTCAAACGTCATCGTCACTGGGCTAGCCCAGATAAACCTCCATCGTGCTAAGGCAGCCTCTTCTGTCTTGGCCAGGATGTTTATCACCCAACATCTTGGGCTAGCCCTGGTGCAGGAGCCATGGGTCAACAATGGCATAAAAGGCCTGTACACCGCCGACTCAAAGGTAATCTGGGATCAAAGAGATCCTATACCTAGAGCATGCATCATGGTAAGTGTTGAAACAGAAGCGAATTGAATCTGCTACTCTCATTAGATTACGTTGTTAGTTGTAAGCTAGTTAAGAGAAATTGAAATATGTAGCATGTACTCTTAATTGTAATCATCTCGCAAGCCGATCGGCAATCTGCCGACGGCAAATTGGTGTTGCGTGGAGTCGCCTGTGGCCCACGCACTCCGTTTAGGCTAAGCTAGAATTAATAGTCGTATTAATCTCGAAGTCACCACACGCATTTTGTTTAAATTAAAGCTCGTTGTATATAAAGAAAACCCGCGTCCGCATTATATTGTAATTTTGTTAAAATCTAAAAACTCTTAGATTTTTCATTGGCGCCCGAGCAGGGACTTCGGTTTTTTCTTTAATAATAGTTTGTTTGATTCGCGGTGGTGGCTTATTTCGCGTGTGTTAATTCAACACATCTTCGCATCGCTTCGATTGCTGGACTTGCCCTTTTGGACCGTCGCCATAGTTGCCATACAATTTTGAAGAACCTGATGGCCAACAAACGAGGAAGATCCCTTTCTATTGAGTCTCTAGAAAGTCTTCAGGTATTCTGTGCCAAAAATTGAGTGCCAAATTTAGTTTGTGAGTCGCGCCAGTCGACAGAAAAAATTAAAATAATTTGTGATATTGTACGTTGATACATATGTACATACGTTTGTAAACGTACAAAAGAGCTCAATTTCTGGCACTTTGAAATTTAATTTAAATTAACAAAACGGCAATATACATTTAATTGTTTAATACATACAAACATATTAAACAAAATAAAGTACAAACGGTGGTCTATATATTACATTTTTATTTCGTTCATGTGTTTGTGCAAATGCAAAGTGTCGCAGTTCCTTTTAGTTTTCGCTTTCAATATAATTGCTACGTACAAATATAAGTACTTACATACAGACATATGCACTTGCACATACACATAACGCTTGGTAAAGTTCTTATATTTTTGGGCATTAACATTAACATCTGATTGTTCGTACGTTCGTTAACCTTTCTTCACTTTGTGCTTGCATCGGTTTAATACACTGGTTTGTGTGTGCGTGCGCTCGCGCCAAATTCTCTCACTTGTTCTTTTCATCCCCACTTTGCTTGCAGGTCAAGCTTGGTTTGATCTGTGTTACACATTCGTTTTGTGCGTGCGCTCGCGCAAATTCTCTCTTTTGCTCTTTTAGCCCCCGCACCCCGCATATTACAGCTGTTGCCCACAAAGTGGCTGCAGCAAACGTTGACTTGCTTATTTTCGGTCGCTTGGACCATTTTCGTTTGTTGGTTCACTTATCACACTAGTGCGTGTGTGTGTTCATAAGCAAGCTTAGCGTTTTGCTCCAGTTGCAGTGCGGGTGCAATAAGCTCAAAAGGTTTTTGAATATTTGTTTGCGTTCGCACTCATAGTTTTTTGATCTGTGTTACACATTCGTTTAGTGCGTGCGCTCGCGCAAATTCTCTCTTTTGCTCTTTAGCCCCCCGCACCCTGCATATTACAGCTGTTGCCCACAAAGTGGCTGCAGCAAACGTTGACTTGCTTATTTTCGGTCGCTTGGACTATTTTCGTTTGTTTGTTCACTTATCACACATAAGCAAGTTTAGCGTTTTGTTACATAGTTGCAGTGCGTGTGCAATAAGCTCAAAAGGTTTTTGAATATTTGTTTGCGTTTGCACATTTAGTTTTTTTTTTGTCAGCTTAATTATGTCTGAGTCAGATAAACAGCCACTCGAAAAGCCAGTAGTAGCTAAAACTGGTGCGAAGTTAGCATTGTGTTTACAAAGGTTTGATAAAGTCAGTGCTGACATTGCTCGCATACAAACAGCCTTTAAATTGAAACAGATCTCATCCGACAAAACAGAGTTAGCATGTCGTTTAGAGTTATTAGAAGGGTATATCGATAAGGCTATGAATTTACAGACAGAGCTGGACAGTTTAAATCCAGCTAACGAAAGCAGAGGGCCGTTAGAAGATTTGTGTGTTGTAACAAAAGCCTTGTTCATGAATGCAATTAAGCCACAGTCCGACACACATATTAAACAACATGACTGCTCAATGAATTCGAGCCAGCGATCTCAACTGCCGAAAATGCGTTTGCCAAAATTTAGTGGTAAACATTCAGAGTTTAGAAATTTTATGTGCCTATTTGAAAGTCTTGTGGATGACGATGCCTCATTGACAAACGTAGAGAAATTTAATCATTTAGTTTCGTGTTTGTCAGATGAAGCATTGGGTGTAGTTAAGCCGTATCAGCTAACAGATTGTAATTACCCTAAGGCTCTTGCTAGTCTCAAGTCAGTCTACGACAATAAATGTC
The DNA here is from genome assembly GCA_035044585.1 of Scaptomyza polygonia. Classification (NCBI taxonomy): domain Eukaryota; kingdom Metazoa; phylum Arthropoda; class Insecta; order Diptera; family Drosophilidae; genus Scaptomyza; species Scaptomyza polygonia. The sequence continues at coordinate 142,302 of JAWNNU010002191.1, forward strand.
TAATATTTTTTGATACGGTTGCTCAATTGTTTGATTTGCCAAGCATGACCAAGCCATCTGCATCGAGTTTAAGATCGATGGTAGATACAGTGTCTGCTATTTATTCATCGCTGTCGTCTTTGGGTGATGACGAAGACATTGCTAATGCAATAATTATTCATATGGTCATGTCAAGGGTAGACCATACGACTAAATCTCGTTTTGAGGAGCAGCTTGATTATGATAAGCTGCCATCTTGGGAAGATTGTGCTAAACAACTGAATAGGAGGTACCAATACTTGTCAGCCGAAGAGTCAACTCGTGACAAGTCAAAATTGCGTACTGAAGTGAGGAAACCTCAACAAAAATCTTCATTTGCCTGTGTTAACTCAGGGCATAGTTCGTCGTCTGCATGTACTTATTGCAATTCTGCAGATCACAATATGTATGTTTGTCCGGCATTCTGTGGTATTTCAGTTATGCAACGATTTGAGTTCGTAAAAACTCAGAAGATGTGTCTCAACTGTTTGACCGTGGGACACATGGTGTCGAATTGCAAGGCTTCGAAGTGTCGAGTTTGTTCAAAGCCTCATCATTTTTTGCTTCATAGGTATAATGCACCAGTACAAAGTGAGGCAGCGGCACTTCAAGCCTCAACTTCAGGGGCATATGTAGCTCACGTGCAAAATGTGGATCAAGTCGTTCTTGCCACCGCTATCGTTGACATTAAAGATAGATTCGGACAGTTGCATCCGGCACGAGTTTTGCTCGACAGTGGTTCGCAAATAAATTTGATGTCTGAGAGCATGGCACAAAGGCTTCGACTTAAACGTGAGCCAACTTCCCTTGCTATATCAATGGTAGGTGGTGCAACCACCGATAGCAAAAATAGTGTTTGTGCATCATTTCACTCTCGTGTGAATTCCCACACATTTTCCGCTGAGTGTTGGGTACTTAAGTCGATATCCACATCTCAGCCTGGTCAGGCTCTGTCCGTATTGAATTGGAAAATACCAAAGAATATTAAGTTGGCAGATCCCGAGTTCTACAAGCCAGCTAAGGTGGATGTATTATTGGGAGCTGAATTGTTTTATGGTTTATTGTGCGTTGGGCAAATAAAATTACATTCCCAGCTGCCCATCATGCAAAAAACATTGCTCGGTTGGATTGTGTCGGGCAAATATACTGGACAAGTGCCTCGGCAACAATATAGTAAAGGTTTTGTAGCTCAAGTTTCTATTTGTTCTCTCGACTCCTTAGTTAATCGTTCTTGGGAATTGGACCAATGTCCAATCGAGTCGAAGGCTGGTCGCCAAACAGCTGAACAGCGGGCCTGTGAACTGCACTTTAAGAAAACCAAACAACGGTTATCTTCCGGTCACTTTCAAGTGAATCTTCCCTTTAAGACCGATCCCAAAGTTCTTGGCCTGTCCTTTCAAACTGCTGAAAGACGATTCTTACAACTTGAGCGCAAACTGTCTAGAGATGACACTCTTAGAAATATGTATCATGACTTCAAGAAAGAGTATTTGGATTTGGGACATATGTCCATTCTGAAGTCTGCTCCTCGAGAACAGCATTACTACATTCCTCATCAATGCGTTCTGCGACCTGAGAGTACCTCAACCGAACTTCGTGTTGTTTCTGATGCTTCTAGCAAAACATCAACAGCAGTTTCTCTAAATGAAACACTAATGGTGGGGCCAACTATTCAGAGGGAGTTGTATTCAACGTTGGTCAACTTTCGGTTGAACAAATATGCCGTAACTGCCGACATTTCCAAAATGTATAGGCAGATAAATGTTTCTGAGGAAGACAGAGACTTTCAACTTGTCTTGTGGAGAGAAACCACTTCGCAAAAAATACAGGCATACAGATTGAATACTGTTACATATGGTACAGCGTCAGCACCCTTTTTGGCTGTACGTTGTTTGTTTGAATTGGCAAACATTTACTCACAATCACATCCCATTGGTGCGGATGTGATTAAAAATTGTTTTTATGTTGACGATATGCTGGCAGGTGCAGACAGTTTAAAAGAACTGGACACTATTTGCAGCCAGGTCGATAAACTATTGCATGCAGGAGGATTTCCACTGGCCAAATGGGCTTCCAATTGCCAGAATTTGTCTGGCGAAATGAACGCCAGTGAAGAAATAAGCAAAAATTTTCATGAGCAAAGCTCAGTAAAGACGCTTGGAATGCGTTGGTCACCTCAAGAAGATATATTTAAATATCATCTTGACGTGGATAGTTTTGCCGCCCTAAAACCAAAAAAACGCAATCTACTGTCAATCGCCTCTCATTTGTTTGACCCTCTAGGCTTATTGTGTCCAATTGTCACAACGGAAAAAATGTTGTTAAGAAACTCGGCAGCATTCGCTCCACGACTGCAATCATTTAGTCCATTTATCTACAAAGTTAAGGAAAATGGCATTAAGATTGAGTTAATTCGAGAAGGAGGGCGTTTGCAACACGGCCCTTCCTCATATGACTCCGAATTCCCTTTGTTGATACCGAAGAGTTTTGCATTGGTCAGCCTCTTTATGAGGCATTTGCACCTTAGGCACTACCATGCAAGTGCAAGGTTTCTTACTGGATTGTTGAGGCATCCAGTTTGGGTGGCTGATGCCCGAAGAGAATCTGGCGTAGAATTCTGTGGGGTTTTTTATGTAAGCCACAGAAATCAATATAGACCATCCGTAAAAATGTACGTTGCCATTTTTGTTGGTTTCGCCTCAAAGGCGGTCTTGAATCTTGTGACTTCCACTGATGCCCTTCTTAATATTTTTAAAAGGTTGATTGGAGCGAGCAACGCGCTGAAGAAAGAGTGGAAGAAGTCCGCAGCGGTGACAGCCGTGCAATGGAAGCTAGTCCCTCCGAGGGCACCGCACTTCGGCGGGCTCTGGAAACGAGCAGTAGAGGCTGTCAGACACAGGCGGTTGCGAGGGGCAGGCGACGCCAAGCGTACACCAGGAGTACCCAACACCAGGCTACTCGAGGCGGACGCCAGCGACCCGAAGGACCGAGAGGTGGCGACTCCAGGGCACTGGCTCATCGGCCAACCTTTGCCGGGGCTGCCCACAGGGTCTACGCCCGAGGTACCCAACAACAAGCTCGTACCCGCATTCTCGAAGCGGTGGCGACAGTTGTTGGTGCTCAGACTGAACTTCTGGCGCAAGTGGTCGGGAGACTACCTGCTGAGCCTGCGGCAGCCAACTCAACACAACAAAGGCGATGCCAATCTGGTCGAAGGGGCGGCCGGGCTGGTCGACGACAGCACCCCCCATCAACAATGGATCACCGGGCGCGTCACACGCGTCATAGCTGGGGAGGACGGAAGGGTGCGGGTGGCCGCCAGAACGCCGGCCGGCGGCATTAAACTGCCAATCTTCAAGCTGGCAGCGCTCCCAACCTGCTGAGATTGTTGAAGACCGGAGCTCGTCAACGGGGCCGGAATGTTGAAACAGAAGCGAATTGAATCTGCTACTCTCATTAGATTACGTTGTTAGTTGTAAGCTAGTTAAGAGAAATTGAAATATGTAGCATGTACTCTTAATTGTAATCATCTCGCAAGCCGATCGGCAATCTGCCGACGGCAAATTGGTGTTGCGTGGAGTCGCCTGTGGCCCACGCACTCCGTTTAGGCTAAGCTAGAATTAATAGTCGTATTAATCTCGAAGTCACCACACGCATTTTGTTTAAATTAAAGCTCGTTGTATATAAAGAAAACCCGCGTCCGCATTATATTGTAATTTTGTTAAAATCTAAAAACTCTTAGATTTTTCAGTAAGAAAATGTATTAATTTTACTATTCTTTCAGAATTCCTCACTAGGGACTGCGTACCGTTTGCCGTAAGGACAAAAAGTAACGCCCCCCCTATTGTGGTGGCATCAGCCTATTTTGCTGGTGATGCGGACTGCCCGCCACCGGAAATAGAAAAGCTGATGGATCACTGCAGGAGAGAGAAGCTGCCGGTAATAATCGGCTGCGATGCCAATGCACACCATTCCATATGGGGCAGCACGGACATCAACACAAGGGGTGAGTGTCTTACCAACTTTATATTCAAGTATAATTTAGAAATTGGTAATGTCGGATCAACACCGACATTTGTAAATAGAGTTAGAGAAGAGGTATTAGACATTACTCTGATTAGTCGGTATCTCAGGCCACATTTCAGAGAATGGCATGTCTCTCCAGAAGAATCCATGTCCGATCACAGGATCATCCTATTTAAACTTCAGGTTAATACGGATAGTAGTATACCAACTCGCAACCCCAGAAAAACGAACTGAGATAAATTTAGGTCTACCCTAGAACTTAACCTAGTCACTGAGAGCTCTGGAATACCCAGATACACGAGTGAGCTAGAAAGAGTTGTTCGAAATCTGAACAGTAGCATTAAAAATGCGTATGAAGAAAGCTGCCCACTAGGGAGAACGCGTAGAGAAAAAGATGCCCCATGGTGGAATGACGGTCTGGAAAGACTGCGGCTCACCACCCGTCACTTCTTCAATAAAGCCAAGAGAGACGGGTCATGGGATACATACCGCGAAAGCCTCACCTCCTACAGCAAGGAGATCAGGAAGGCCAAGCGTAGGAACTATAGGGACTTCTGTGAAGGCATAGCAAGTACAAGCGAAGGTGCCCGGCTCCATAGAGCATTATCAAAGCGGGCACCGGAGGGTAATTTAGCCCTGAAACGTATAGACAATTCATATACGAGCACCAACATGCAAAGATTAGAGCTTCTGTTTGAGACGCACTTCACAGGAAGTATCCCCTGGCAACAGTGCGAACCTCTAGATACAGAGATTCAGTACAGACCAACGGCCACTGACTGGGCATGCGCCAAGTCGGTGGTAATAGCGGAGAAACTAAAATGGGCAATTGGAACCTTCCAGCCTTACAAATCTCCCGGTCTGGATTGTATATCACCGGTGTTCCTGCAGCAGGGACGGGGAATACTCCTACCCACTCTAAGGAAAATCCTGGTCAGTAGCCTAGCACTTGGTTATATACCAAGCACTTGGAGTAGAGCTAGGGTGGTCTTCATCCCCAAGGCAGGGAAGACAGATACCACCAACCCAAAGTCCTTCAGACCCATTAGCTTAACATCGTTTTTGCTGAAAACGTTGGAAAAGCTGGTGGATTATAACATCAGGAGCACTCTGCTTACACAGAGTCCACTGCAAGCAACGCAGCATGCATACAGAATAGGCAGATCTACGGACACTGCCCTGTATGAGCTGCACCGCACTTTGCGGGCGGGAGAAGTAAACAAAGAAGAAGCAGTCTGTGCATTTTTAGACATTGAAGGCGCTTTCGACAGCACATCACATGATGCTGTCAAGGCTACCTTGAATAGAAGAGGGCTGGACAGTACAACTAGTAGATGGATATCATCCTTACTAGGGTCCAGACAGGCTACGGCATCTATACAAGATAGTACCGTAACAGTAACAACCACAAGGGGCTGTCCACAAGGGGGGGTTTTATCACCCCTCTTATGGAGTATACTAGTAGACGAATTATTAAGTAGACTCGCCAACAGTGGTATCCAATGTCAGGGCTATGCAGACGACATTGTGATAATAGCTCGGGGCAAGTATGAAGAAACTCTTTGTGATAATGATCAACTGGGACTTAGGATCACGCATGATTGGTGTAGGGAGGTTGGTCTCAACCTAAACCCTGCGAAAACAATCATCGTTCCGTTCACCAGAAGATACAAGCTACAAAGGATGAGGGAGATTAGGCTCGCGGGGAGCCCAATAGAAACAAGCAAGGAAGTCAAATACCTTGGGGTCACTTTCGACAGCAAATTAAACTTTGGCACCCATGTTCAAAATACGATTGCAAAGTGCTGCAGAGCGCTGTATGCGTGTCGTAACATAGCCGGGAAATCATGGGGAACATCACCAAACATAATAAGATGGCTATACCTCATGGTAGTAAGACCCATGCTCACGTACGGAGCGATTGCATGGGGGGATAAGGCACAACAAATCACTGTGCAGAAGCAGCTTCAGAAGCTACAAAGAATGGCATGTGTAGGAATCACAGGAGCGATGAGGACCTGTCCCACATCCGCGCTTGAGGTTCTATTGGAGTTAACACCACTCCATCACACAATTAGGCTGCAACAAAAAGCAACGCTTTTAAGAATGTCCGTTGAAGGAGTTGGGAGAGGACACATTCTTAGTCGAGTAGAGGCAGACATGCTGTCGTGTGAACTTCCCCTACTGGCACAGCCAAGGAACGAAATGAAAGCCGAACATATGTTCGAGCAAAAGTTTCAAGTTCACGTCTGTAACAAAAAGGAGTGGACATCTTTAGAAGAGGTCCACAACATGAAGCCACACACCATAAAATGGTACACCGATGGATCCCTAACGCATCAAGGCTCCGGTCTTGGTGTGGTGGGCCCTCGGCTAACTTACCACGAGCCCCTAGGTATGCACACCAGCATATTCCAAGCTGAGGTATGTGCAATAGGGAGGTGTGTGGACGTTAATTTAAAGCGTAACTATCGGAATAGAGACATAGCCATCTTATCCGATAGCCAAGCAGCAATAATGGCACTTAGTAAGACCGAAATTAGGTCAAAGATAGTTCATGAGGTACGAACCAAGCTAGACACTCTGGGATCACAAAATAGGCTTGCCCTAAGATGGGTCCCGGGACATGTCAACATAGCGGGGAACGAAGAGGCAGACAAGCAAGCAAGAATGGGGGCAGCGACACCCCTCATAGGACCTGAGCCGTATTGTGGTATAGGAAGAAGCACAATACGGCAAGAGCTTAGGAACGAAGAGAGATTTTTGCGAAGAACGAGCTGGGCAAGGACACCAGGACTCAGACAAGCAAAACTTCTCTTGGGTGGCTATAACCTCAAACGGTTTAAGCAAGTAATATCGATGGGCAAAAATAGACTCAGGATACTCACCGGTCTTTTGACGGGACACTGTAGACTAAGAGGTCACCTAGCAAAGCTAGGTATAGTCAGCAGCGAAACTTGCAGATTCTGTGAAATGGAAGGAGAATCCTCCTTGCACATCATAGCAGAATGCGTAGCCTTAGTGAGGAAAAGAAGTAGTTTTCTAGGAAAACATATTGTGGAATTCAGCGATTTAGAAACCATCGACCCAACAAAGGTACTTGCTTTTGTACAACACTTGGGCTTGATGGAAGAGCTATAAGCCAAGAAGGGAGCACAATAGATCAGCTTGGTCGCAGTGTAGTCATCCCCAATATAATAACAGTAAATATATTTTGTGGCCCATTTGCCTTTGTTTAAGTCGCAATTTAAAAAATTTTTTTTAATTTTTTTATCTAATTGGACATGTTGTGCATTTTTGAGTAATTCGTTAATTAAAAAATGCTTAAGCGATATATTATTTTCATAAGATTTTGAAAATTTGTAAATCACCGTCAACCAGCGTTTCATTTGCGCTTACTTCCCACAACTTCCTTTTTTCGCTTCTATTGGCACATGAAATACTTTTTATGTCATTACGCGACATACACAACAATACTGTTTCGACATTTTCTAATATTATATCAATGAATTTTCCGCAACACAACTGCTCACTTTAAAGTGTCAATGCGTACTGCCAAAGGCTAAAGGCCTGTTTACTCTAGACATAATTTAAAAAAATAAATTATCTTAATAAAAAATATCTTAAGGAATAGTTGCATTTACTCTCGATATAAATTAACTTAATAAATCTGTGCGGCAGTGCTGTATAACTATGGACAACAGCATTGTATTGGGTGGCTGGCGGAACGAATTGCAGTCCTGTAGCAGAGTTCGAGAGTACGTTTCACATAGCCGCAGAAGCACGAAATATGCAATTTCACTTCGAAATAAATTGCGTTCCTTTTTTATGAATGAAGGTGCTGTGACTTTCCAGCCACAATAAAATTAATGAAATAATTAAAATTAAATTTTTTTTCAATTTATTATTTTTCTGCGAAAATTTGCATAATTTTTGCCGCAAAAATCTTTTTTTTTGTTGGTGACATTTCAGACAAATTTTTTTAACAATATTGGCCACATTTACTGCGACTTCGTCCTCTGCTTCCTTTTGGTTTATTGAATCGCAGTATTCGACGAACGCTTTGGCTGCCACCGACAAATTCTCTCGGTGGTGTTTGTTCTCTTTCGTTTTTTGGACACAGGTACAGGTACAGCTGCAGGTTCAGGCGAAAAATCAAAACATGGTGATGACGATTCCTCAATAATGTCATCAACATTTAGGGTTGAGGAGAACAAGTCATCATTTTCAAAAAATGTTGGCAGCGACTCCTCTGACACCGTGAAATTTGACTTTTGCCTAAACAATAAAAACATTTTTGTTGTAAAGAAAAAACTAACAAAGTGTACATAATAAGTTATTACAGGCGTCTGTGTAAATGGGTTTTGAGAAACTGCAAACTTTCAAAATGCAGCCATTCCGAAGACATTCCAACTCCACTACCTGAAGGTTCCACTGTCCTCAACTCCTTTGAAAAGCGCTCTCTCAGGCTAGTCCAACGCCTTTCACAGATATCAACTTTAACAAACAAACATATCAATGCAAAAACAAATACAATAACTTTTATCAATATGCTTACCATTGCAACCAAGTTCTTTGGCAATTGTAGACCAAGCTTCTCTTTTTTTAATTATATTTTTAAAGTCTTTTGACTTTTTGTCATAAATAAAACTATAATTTTGCACTAAAATTATTAACTGATGATCATCCATTTTGAATTAGATGTTTAATTGTTAAACGTTGTTGACTAACGTTTTGCAAGACTGTTTTCGAACAGCTGTTCGTAAATCAACACTGTTCGACGTAAGAAAATTAAGTTATTTCTGCAACCTGCAGGTTTAAAATTAAGATAAGTTATTTTATGTTGAGAGTAAACGCTTACATTGAGAGCCATAATGTAGATTGAGTCAGCTGACTCTTAAGTTATTTTTTCTTAAGTTATGTCTTGAGTAAACAGGCCTTAAGTACGGCCAAAGAGAGCAGGAATTCGGAATAGAACACCTTTATATTGTTTCACCATGGTCTCGCGCTTCTTATACTTCTGTGGATCGCGACATTTGGGTCGACTCGACACAACTTGTGCGCACCCATGATACAATAATATGGTAGTGTCATGCGAGAGAGCGCTCTCTTTTTTCTGGTACCAATCGACAGTCGCAAAGTGCTTGTCGTTATGGTAAGACGTCCGTGCGGACGAATTTCGTTCTGTTTGTTATTTCTGTTCATGTGTGTTTACATTGCCCAACGAAGAAAAAATTTAATTTTAAGATAAGAATACTTTTTCGCATCAAAAACCTTAATACTAAATTAAAAATACAAAAACAAAAAACAAAACATAACATAATTAAAAATAAAAAACTATTAAAAATACTACTTCAAAATAATAATAATAAATGTTTTTTATTTAAATACGAATATTTATTTTAATTTAAATGTCACAGTAAAGCAACAAAAATGTATCGGCCGTATACATTCAACAAAACATTTTCTATACCTTACTTTATCGCACTTGCAAAACAGCCCTTTAACAGACTCAAGAGAGTAAAATAAAGATGGCTGTCTCCCTCGCACTCACATGTTCAAATCAGTTGGTACTGGCTCTCTCGGATGACACTACTACTACTTAATTGTATCATGTGCGCACCCACGCAACCTCCATTCTCTTTGCGGCGGTCTGGCCCATGATACAATTAATATGGTAGTGTCATGCGAGCAACCAAGTACCAACTGATTTGAACATGTGAGTGCGAGGGAGACAGTCAAGTTGCTCTCTTTATTTTACTGTCTTGGCTCTTTTAAGGGGTTGTTTTGTTAGTGCGACAGAGTTAGGTATAAAAAGTGTTTTGGTTGTATGTATACGGCCGATACATTTTGGTTGCTTTGTTGTGACATTTAAATTAAAATAAATATTCATATTCAAATAAAAAACATTTATTATTATTATTTTAAAGTAGTTTTTTTAATAGTTTTTTATTTTTAATTATGTTTTGTTTTTGTATTTTTAATTTAGTATTAATGTTTTTGATACGAAAATGTATTCTTATCTTAAAATAAAATTTTTTACTTCGTTGGGCAATGTAAACGGCACAAGTAAAAATCTAAACTAAAAAAAACAAATGAACAAACATAACAAACAGAACGAAATTCGTCCGCACGGACGTCTTACCACAACGACAAGCATTTTGCGACTGTCGATTGGTACCAGAAAAAAGAGAGCGTTGCTCGCATGACACTACCATAATAATTGTATCATGGTCTGGCCGTTCGGCCCTTCTGTTGTCTTACATTCTGTTCCATTTACCTTAACAGCTTTACATATGGTTATTTTATGTATATATTACATTAATTAATATGTTAACCTCACAAGATTTTCCATAATTTTCTGTCTCATCGTCATCTTTTTCTACGAGATTTTCTGATTGAGAGCGAATTTTCTCTTATTCCGTTTATTTTCTCAGCGTTTTTAATTATGTTGTCGCAGTGGACTGGGTAAATTTAAAGCTTTGCAGACAACAGGTCGGGTTTGGCCATCTTGAATTCGTCCATTTTTGTTTCCAGGCTTATTGTTTTTTGTAAATATTTTGACCAATGTGTGGGTTCTTAACCATTTTCGTCCCCAATAGTGAAACTACTCTAAAGTGGCCACTACAAGTGGCCATCACTATAAAAACCGAGAGAAAAGTCAGTCGATGCTGCAATCGACGTAATTGTGAATCGACGTAAATCGAATCGGCGCAGAACGACGTATACCTGTACTACTCTAATAAATTGACAAATCTCATAGTTGAGATGGGTCAAAAAATTATAAACAATTACCACGCGCGCGTTTTAAGGCGCTGCAAATGCATACACGAACACACAGTCAAATTTCAGTCTAGCAATTGCTGGTCATAAATACTCTTTCATTTTTCAATTCTATGACACTAGTCAACAATAATGCAATCGCAACTAGCATACAGTTTTACAAAGATACCCTCAAACTCCAAAAGTGTATTCAGTGGGCACATATATACACATCGAAGAAAAATAATCCGAAACATAATGCAAAAAAAATTTAATTTCTTTATGGATTCAAAACCCTTATATGTAGCAAAACTTTACTATATATACAGTTCGAAAGTAAAAATTAATTGAACATCCATACATACATACTTGAAATTTCATTCGAGTGTGTATAATATATAAAAAAAATTATAACGAATGCGACGAAAATGGTCTCAAAATTTTCACTTCAAATTGATACCCCTACCTCACCGAATAACGTATTCCACGTTAAAGCCATAATAAAAATAAAACAAGTGGAAACGTTGCAGTCCTACGAAACGACTGCGGTATACTCTATAGTAATAAATCCGATAAAAAGAGAACTGATTGCAAAGGGGTGCACATTCGGCAATGGTGTACGCTGCCTCAAATATTGTCTGATGCAGATGGGAATGCGAAAAATCTATATTCCTTCCAAATTTGGTGCCTAGCTGAAAAATTGTTAAAGGTAAGGAGATGGTGGCTGGGGGCGGTATGGTGGGGTTACATCCAAATTTTTTGGGTTTCTGCATCACCTTACATGTTACCAAAATTGGTGGCTCTAGTTCAAAAGCTGTGGAAAATATGGGAACGGAATGGCTGGGAGTGGAATGGGTGGGCGTGGCTCCAAAATGTTGATGCAGTTTTGTTCGGATTGTTCGTCAATATATTTTCCCTTAATTTGGTAGTTCTAGCTTTAAGGGCGTGTGATATATGTAATTTCTTTACTCTAGCTCAAAGGTGTAAAAATGATGGAAGGGGGGCTGGTAGCAGTATTGGGCAGGGGGGGTCTGGCATCCAAATTTTTGTTGCAGATCTATGCATGATGTCATCAGCTATCCTCATACTAAATTTGGTGACTCTGTCTCAAAGTTATTAAAATATGAGGGAAAGGTGGCTGGGGCGGTATGGGGAACGTGTCATCCAAATTTTCGCTGCAGATCTGTGCATGACGCCATCAGCTATCCTCCTAACAAATTTGGTGACTCTAGCTCAAAGTTAGTTACATATTGTGGAAGGAGGGCTGGGAGCGATATGGGGGGCGTGGCATCCGAATTTTCGCTGCAGATCTTTGGGGGTCGTCTATTGCTATTCTCCTACCAAATTTGGTGATTCTAGCTCAAAGTTTGTAAAAAGTGTTTGAAGACAGGGCTGGGGATGGTAACGGTCGGCGTGACATCCAAATATTGATGTAAATTCTTGGGTGCCATGACCAGCTTACCAAATTTGGAAGATACACTTATTGCCGTGTTAACAAAGCTTTGTGGTGGTTGGAGGCGGCTAGGGCATTATGTATGGGCGTGGGATCAACAATTTTGATGCAGTTTTTGGGTCATCCTATCTTGGCAAACAATTTGGTGGCTCTAGCTAAAAAACTGTGAAAGGTACCGGCGTTTGTGATTTTAAACTGCGTGGTTACTGGAGGCAGAATGGGTGGGCGGGGCTCAAAAATATTTGATGCAGATCTTTGTGGGATACCAATTGCTTTCTTCCACCCAAATTTAACGACTCCTGCTCAAAGTTTCTAAAAAGTGGTGGGTTCGGGGCTGAGGGTGGTATCCAAAGTTTTTTGGGATTCTTCATCACCTATCTTGGCTAGGTTTGGCAAGATTAATCGAATGAAATGAAATAATCGATTAATTTTGGACAAGAAACGATTAAATTATATGATTAATTTTTTATAGATTAATTGATTATTATTCGAGTATTTTAAGTAATTGTAAAGTATTTATGTTATTGTATTTATGTTAAACCTGCCTATTTTATGTTAGTGTATCGATATATTGTAAGATAGTATTTAGGTACCGATGTCAGTTTTAAGTGTTAAGTTTTTAAGTGTCAAGTGTGGTTTGGCCACACTTAACTGATCCGCTCTCTTTTCCGGTTCCCCTGACGTCAAGTGCACGCAATTGTGTGAAAGCAAGAAAAGAAACATTAATTATAAATATAATCGTTAATCGTTTTACTTATAAATAGAGAGTTTACAGCTCAAAAGTGGCATACGCCCAATAAATATTCAACGCCCAATCAAGAACAATGGGCCTGAATAAGGATGAAATAATGAAAGTGCTGAAGGCACACAATGTGGAAGTGCCGCCGCTGTCAACGATAATTTAAATACGCAAACTAGTGTCAGAATTGTCAAAGTCTGCTGCCGACTCGCTGCCTGCCGTCCCAGCTTCACCTTTGCCGTCGACCAGATCTGCTGCCGCCTCGCTGCCTGCCGTCTCAGCGTCAACTTTGCCGCAGTGCTGCCAGTTTAGCAATTTAGTTGCTAGATCTAGCAACTTTTAAAATCATTTGCAACTTTTTTTTGATATGCTATTAGCAACAAATCTAGCAATTTTTTATTTTTTTTTAGCAATTTTAGCAACTTTATTGCAAATCTAGCAATTTTCTATTTATCTATAACTTTTGCCTTTTTTATTCCTTTTTGCAATTTTAAATTTCGGTTGGCTGGCCGCTGAGTGCTGCAATTCTGTGATCGTTCTGTCGATCGCTGGGTCGTAAAGCACCGTTATTTTCTCTACATCAGACAAGAGCCGTAGCAAATAAATAATAAAAAAAAATAACGAGAGCACAAAAAATAATATGCAATTATATGTTTCTTGGTTTGGGAATATATTTTTTTCGTAGCCATACATATTTCCAGACAACAGCATTCGACAAAATAAAAACATTTGTTGGGCCTTGTGTTATGCTGTTTTGTTTGTTTGATTCGGTGTGCGATACTCCATAAGCAAGCGTGTAATTTTCGTCACGAAAACATGTCAAAACATTTTGTTGCCTTGGTGTGCGCGGTCCGTATGTAACATAAATGTAATATAAATTCGGCATTCGACAATGTTTTCTCAAAACATGCGAAACTACCGAAATTCAGTTTTTGCAGCAAAACAAATGTACCGTTATCAGAGGCGCCGTCTAGCTTGGTACACATTGCATTATTGCACACAAATGCGCCGAACATTGTTATTGAAAAAACTCTTTCGTTCAAAAAATATAAGCAAATTTGCAGTTGCGTTGTATATATGAGACGCACTTTATTTAAGGGCCTCATGCAAGAGACTATTCTAAGATCCCTTTGTATATATGTAAAAGGGCCTCATGCAAGACTATTCTAAGATCCCTATATATATAAACAGAGTTTTCATGCAAACCGCAGAGCGGACGAATAAAACACTTTAATTCTGATACCCAAAGAGGATAGACGTCTTTTTTTTTAAATCAGTGCAGTTTATTTTTATTGGAAGTAAGATGCCAAAAGTGTACACGCAAAACTTTCGTGATGCCTGGCTGCAAGACGAAGAGTTTAAGCAATGGATTCGGAAGGATTGCACTGATCCGACAAGGGCATATTGTGCGTACTGCAAATCAACAATAGGGGCAAAACTTTTTGACATCCGCCACCACGCCGCCACGAAAAAACATGCGTCTGCGATGGGCTCATTTAGACAAAAAAATAAGTTGCCTTTTGTTCCAAAATCAACAAAAACGGAGGAACAGGAAGCGGCACTTTGTCTACACATTGCCAAACACACGGCGATTGCGACATGTGATCATTTGTCACAGTTGTGTGTGAAGCAGTTTTCAGCTTGCAAAGATGCTGCAAATATAAAATTAGGCAGAACGAAGTGCACTTAAAGGATATGCAAAGCCTTAACAAAAACTTTCAAAGCCGAAATGGAAACCCAACCCAATTACTTTCAGATGTAATAGTTGCCATTAACACTCTTAAAGCTAAAATAATACCATTTTGAAATCAATATTTTAAAAGATAATTTCGAAATCGCAGCAGTACCAAATTTCTATTTGGACTATGCATTTGAAAACAAAGTTAAAGAGGCTCAATTCCGATCGTACGAGGCTGAAATTAGAAAAAATTGCATGGAATTAATAAAAGAATTAATAACCCAACTACGCGAAAGGTAATATTGTGCTTTTGATCTTGGTACAGATATAACAAATTATTTTTATACTCGATACCGAAGGTAAAGAGTATATTGGATTTGTGCAATGTCCGTCATGGTGTCTGTCCGTCTGTCCGTCTGTATGTTCGCAACTTTTTTACACACCGTTCAAGTTAGAGACTTCAAACTTTGCAAACCCCTTTATCTATGGCATAGTAAATTAAAGTGTCAAGATTGGAGTTCTACGATAACTAGGGGGCTGGCAAATCGATAAACTCGATAACGCAAAATCGATAGATCCAGCTATTTCGCAAGCCCTTACAGCTAGAACTACCAAATTTGGGGAGAAAATAGCTACTAACAATCCCCAAAAAACTGCATCAAAAATTTTGGAGCCACGCCCACCCATTCCGCCCCCAGCCACCCCGCAGTTTAACACTAAAAATGCCTATATCTTCTACAGTTTTTGAGCTAGACCCACCAAATTTGGTGCCAAGATAGGTGTTGACGATCTCCAACTAAATTCATAAAAACTTTGGATGCCACGCCCATCTATACTGCCCTATCCGCCCTCAACCACCCCAACGCTTCGCTAAAAACGGTAGTGCGTGTATCTTCCATAGTGTTTGAGCTAGAGTCACAAAATTTGGTAGGTAGATAACTGGTAACGATCCCCCAAAACCTTTTTCAAAGTTTTGGAGCCCCACCCACCCATTCCGCCCCCAGCACCCCCGCAGTTTAAAAACAGAAATGCTTATATCTTTTACAGTTTTTGAGTTAGAGCCACCAAATTTTGTGCCAAAATAGGTGATTATAACCTCCCAAAAAATTCATAAAAACTTTGGATACCACGCCAATCCATACTGCCCAAGCTGCCCCAAACCGCCCCAATGCTTCACTAAAAACGGGAATGCGTGTATTTTCCAAAGCGTTTAGGCTAGAGTCACCAAATTTGGTAGGAAAATAGCTATTAACGATCGTCAAAAAACTGCATCAAAGTTTTGGAGCCACGCCCCCCCGTCCCCCAGCCCCCTGCATTTTGAATTCAAAAACGCCTATATTTTCCACATTTTTTGAGCTAGAGACGCCAAATTTGATGCCAAGATTGGTGATGAAGAAATCCAAAAATTTTGGATGGCGGCCCCCACCCATACCGCCCCCAGCCCCCCCTTAACCATATTCTACTAACTTTGAGCTAGAGTCACCAAATTTGGTATGAAGATAGCAATTAACATCATAATTAGATCTACAGCAAAACTTTGGACGCCACGCCCCCCATACCAGCCCCCAGCCCCCCTTCCACCATATTCTACTAACTTTGAGCTAGAGTCACCAAATTTGGTATGAGGATAGCAATTAACATCATAAATAGATCTGCAGCTAAACTTTGGACGCCACGCCCCCCATACCAGCCCCAGACCCCAGCCCCCCTTCCACCATATTCTACTAACTTTGAGCTAAAGTCTCCAAATTCGGTTTGAGGATAGCTATTGACATGATACATAGATCTGTAGCAAAAATTTTGATGCCACGCCTCCATACCGCCCCAGCCCCTACCTTTAACAAATTTTGAGCTAGAGTCACCAAATTTGGGAGGAAGATAAATTTTTGGCATCCCCATCTGCATCAGTTAATCGTTGAGGCAGCGTACACCCCTGCCGTATCCACACACCATTGCAATCAGCTCTCTTTTAATCTGTTTTACTACTGGTATCGAATATACCGCAGTCGGGTGCGTCCGACTGCAACGTTTCTACTTGTTATTATTTTAGATTGCCCGAAAACATTGAAATTATGGAACAGGTCAATTTATTTTCAGTAACAAATATGCTTAGACCTTCTAAAATTAAAGACATTCCAAATGTGTTAGGTTATTTTAAATGTCAAAACATTGACGACATTAAAATTCAAATTGATAAAATCAATTTTATTAAGTGGGAGTTTGTGCAGGACACCAGCAAATTTTGGGCGGAAGTCCTGAAATACAAAGACGCTGGCAACAACAACCCATTTAGTGGTTTAGCGGAATTTGCAATAAAACTTCTGTCACTGCCATGGTCGAATGCTGAGGTTGAGCGTATATTCTCTCAAATGAATATAATAAAAAGCAAATTACGCAACGCCATGGGCCTTAAAACATTAAATGCATTATTGTATATACGGTAAATTTTAAATTGTAATGATTATAATAGAAAACAAATTAAACATATTAAACTTCAAATATTTTCACAGGTATGGACTACACAGGCACGAAAAATGTTGCCAAGATTATGCTCTGCCTCATGAGTACTTGATTCAAATTACTGGCAATGAGAAGTACTCTGATTCAATTGAAGCTGACGAACTAGATAGCATTTTAAGAGTCCTTTAATTAAATGTTAATATGTTTATGAAATAGAAATCATGTTTCTTTTTATTTTAAGTATTTTTAATTTTGATTTATTTTTTTCTTAAATACATACCATATGTACATTCTTTTTATGAAAACGAAAATTTTAATGGTTTAGCAATTTTTTGTAGCAATTTTTTGGCAATATTCAGAAAACTTTTGGCAATTTTTAGCACCTTTTTTTTCCCAAATCTAGCAATTTTTGCTTCGGAGATTCTGGCAGCACTGCTTTGCCGTCGACCAGTTGTGCTGCCGCCTCGCTGCCTGCCGTTCCAGCGTCAACTCTGCTGTCATATGCTCCTGCTGCCGACTCGCTGCCTGCCGTTCCAGCGCCAACTCTGCTGTCATATGCTCCTGCTGCCGACTCACTGCCTGCCGTTCCAGCGTCAACTATGCTGTCATATGCTACTGCCGCCACCTCGCTGTCTGCCGTTTCAGCCTCAACTCTGCCGTCATATGCTCCTGCTGCCGCCTCGCTTTCTGCCGTTCCAGCGTCAACTCTGCCGTCATATGCTCCTGCTGCCGCCTCGCTGCCTGCCATGCCAAAAGCAACTTCGCAGTCATATGCGCCTGCATATATTCGCTGTCTGCGGTGCCAAATTTAATGTTGCCGTCGACTATGTTGTCGCTAAGCCTAGACGAGCAATTAAACAATTTGCGCAAACAGAAGGAAGTTTTAGAACTGCAACAGCAAATTGCAAGTTTGCAATAGCAGATCGGCAGTTCTCCTGGTGTACCCAGTCAGCGAGTCACCGACATTAGTGTCATAGAATCAATGGTCCCTCGGTTTTCCGCAGACAACGCGTATGACATAAATAAATGGATCAGCGACCTGGAGGATGCTTGTGAGCTGATCCAACTGGATGACCGCCTGCGACTGGTTGTATGTCGTCGGTTATTAGAAGGAACTACAGCAGTACTCATGCGCACATTAACGGTGCGTACGTATGAACAGATGAAAAGCGTTTTAATACTCGATTTTGGAGGGGCCAGGAGCACCGAGGAAGTTTATGCGGCGCTTCTACCTCGACCGCCTGCCGTCCAGAGTGTCCCCCTGTCATACGCAACGTCCGCTCCTGCCGAGAGTGAGGTACGCTGTTACAATTGCTCTCAATTCGGGCATTACAAGTCGCAGTGCAAGAAGCCGATCAGAGCAGTCAACTCGTGTTTTAAGTGTGGGAAGACGGGCCACATCTACAAAAACTGCCCGTTTAAGGTTATGAACGCCATCGCTTCCAACGCTGCCGCTGCTGACGACGTCACCCATACGAGTTGCGGGGATAAGTTAGTTGATAAAATTGAACATCTCAAGTAAATTGTAACATGAAACTCACTGCTGTCCTTAATTCACTTGATTTGTGTAGAACAGATGTCAAACGCACAGTAATCCCAAAAGAGCCAACACGGTCGCTTAATGAAAATGAGTCTATGCCTGCCGAATCACAATCGTGTACCACTGAGATAAATAATTCCGTCATGTCTGAACATTCGCTGAGTGATGCCCTACCGGCTATTAATTGAGTGACCTGCTGTTAATGAGGATGAGTTGAATATAGAGTCTACCCTGCCGTCAGAACAAGCTGCAAAGCTGCAGTCTGTTATTTCCACGTCTTATGTTGATGTCCCTTCAGAACTGATTAAACCTACCAGTTACGAGATGAAAATCGAATTGACAAGTCAGACCCCCATTTTCTGCCGTCCCCGCCGACTATCCCATCACGAGCGCAACGAAGTGCGCCAGATATGTGATGACTTATTAGATGCCGGCATTATCCATTATAGTAGTTCCCCTTACGCTTCCGCTATAGTGCCCGTGAGAAAAAAAGATAATACCTTAAGAAAATGTGTTGATTATCGCCCGCTGAACAAAATTACCGCCCGTGACCACGTCCCTATTCCGCTGTTAGAGGATTGTGTCGAACTCTGGGGGGTAAATCGTTCTTTACTGTACTAGATTTAGAAAGTGGATTTCCCCATGTCAAAATGCACCCTGATTCGATAAAATACACTGCCTTTGTAACACCCGACGGACAATTTGAGTACGTTCGCATGCCGTTTGGACTATGCAATGGTCCCCCAGTTTTCGCTAGATTTGTGTACTTTGTGCTGAAGGACTTAATCAATAGAGGTCAACTAGTGATTTGTATGGACGACATCTTAATTGCGTCTAGTGATTTTGAAACCCATCTGCAAGTGCTGAAGGAGACACTTTATACATTACGAGTGAATGGGCTACAACTTAAACTGTCAAAGTGTCGTTTTGCGCACAAAGAGTTAGAGTATTTGGGGTATTTAGCGAACTCTTCCGGTATCACCCCGAAACCAGCCGGTTTCGGAGCGATGCTCCTACAAAAACAAACTGATGATAAATTTCACCCGGTGTGTTACTTTTCAAAAACCGCTTCTGCCCCTGAATCCAAATAACACAGTTATGAACTAGAGACCTTGGCCATTGTATATGCCTTAAAGCGTTTTGAGACATACCTGAAGTTCATTCCGTTTAAGATAATTACAGATTGTAATTCATTAGCACTAACTCTTAAAAATGGTGGATCTTCCGCGAAAATTGCCCGCTGGGCATTACTATTTGAAAATTATAATTATACCATTGTACATCGGTCCGGTATTTGTATGCCCCATGTTGATGCACTTAGTAGAGTAAACACTGCTGCATATGTGGATGACGTAAACCTAGATTTCCTATTAAAACTGACGCAAAATCGTGATCCAGAAATTGTCAAACTTCGGAGTGTCTTGGAGAAGCAAGAGTTTGTTGGTTTCGAGTTGCATAATGGCGTCGTGTAATGCTGATCACCGACCAACGTACTTTATGTCCCTGCCGAAATGATTAACAGTTTCATACGAACAGTGCATGGTCAAGTTAGGTCATTTGTCCACTGAGAAGTGCTGTTCTCAGATTAAAAAGCATTATTGGTTTCCGTATATGACATCTTAGGTTAATAATTTTATTAAAAACTACCTCAATTGCATTTATTATTCCCCTTCCGCTCACAGTTATAATGCTACTCTGCATATTATTCCGAAAATCCCTCTGCCGTTTGATACTCTTCATATCGCGCACTTAGGACCCCTTCCGATCATATAGTCCAGGAAAAAATATCTGTTAGTCGTTATTGATGCCTTTACGAAATTTGTCGAATTGTACCCTGCCGCTACTACTAGTTCCCTGGAAGCATGTCACACCCTAGAGACGCAGTATTTTTCCAACTATAGTCGACCCCGCCGAATTGTTAGAGATCGAGGTACGTGCTTCACCACCGCCGAATTTGTTGATTTCTTGCAATATAGTCCATGTCGAGAATGTCACTGCCTCCCCTCGGGCTAATGGTCAAGTAGAACGTGTCAACCGTGTCTTAGGTCCCATGCTTGGTAAATTAAGCATTAATTTAAGCAAAATTGACTTTTCTTAACATTTATCGTTAGTCCAGCTATACGCAACTGCATAGAGACAGTTTTTAAATGCTCTTTGTGCTCGTCGAAACTTGAAGACATTACTAAGAGATCGTCAAGGTATACTAAGACGTGAGACTTCAACTGATACGGAATGACTTGGTCCATTAATCTGCACATAATTTGTGAGGCATTAATGAGGCTGAAAGGCATCCGTTAAAATTGGTAAAGGGGTCAATTTGGAAAAGTAAATGCTGTTTTTACCCAAGAGTTCGAATCTAAACGAATTTGCCAAACCGCATCTTTCAAATCAATTTTGGATTTGCAGTGGTCTGGAGGAAGTCTACTAATAAGTCCATCAATATTTGGCATCGGATATGCATTCTTGACTGTAACGGCATTTAATTTTTTCGCATCCAAGCAAAATCTAACCTTTCCAGCTTTAACGACAAGTGTAACGGGACAAGACCATGGTGATGTCGGAGCTTCTTCAATGACGCCTAGTTGTATCATTCGATCAACTTCTTCGCATATCAGCTTTTTTGGCAGCGGACAACGAATTAAACCTTTTTTAAATTGGTTTGGCATCCGCTATGTCGGCCTCATGCTCAACCAGAGATGTCTCACTAATACCACTACGTTCAAAAGAAGGAAATAAATCGATAGTAGATTGTAACTTTCCTTTTGAGCAATATCAAGTTGGATTGTGTACGTTTCTTCTTCGTTACCGATGTTTACTTCATTTATCACATATGCAGATTGGATTGAAATGCCAAAGGCTTTCGAAAAATCCATGCCGCATATAACCTCTTGATTGATTGAAGGAACGATCAGAAATTCGAAGTCAATTCTTAGAGTATCAGGTGTAAGTACTGAGCCAGTCACTATTTGTTTGTGATCATCGGCTTTCTTGCTGATGCCATTTAAGCTTTTTACTTTTATCGGCTCTGATGTAAGGTGCTTAGCTTAATCTGCTCTTATTGGAACCGCTGTACAACAGGGCTTAATTGAATGTATCATCTCCACGTCTGTTTTCGCCGCATGCTACACTTGTTGAGACTTTAATCGAGCGCACTACGCAAATTCGAAAAAGGTTTAAAAGTTGTGCTAAAATTAGTTTATATTCCTATTTGTGCAAAAATAATAGCTTAAACGCAGATCGCGTCGGGTGCATATGTACTATATGCCCAAACAATAATAATATAATACAAATCAACACTAACTTTACAAATGTGCCACGCCCACCCAGTTCTCTAATCTGGACGCATCGACATCTACCGATTCGGCGCAGAGCTTGCCTTTAATTTTGTTGTGCAGAGCACAGAATAAGTTATGCGGTGCAGTAAATATTTTCGTGTTTTTAAAAGTCGATAAAAAGTGTATTTTGCCTTTAGATTACTGGTTGACTTATGTCCCAGCCACTCTAAAGCCCACATCAATAGATTTCGCCTTACATACGGCCGCCCTATCTTGGTGTGGGCCAACAAAAATGTTGCAGCCCCAAAAGAAGATTATCGCAACATACATAAAACGCCAGAAAGTTCGGATTCTTTTGTTACTGCCTTTGCCAACCTACGTCGCAGATGAACATTAGCACGAAAGCTTAGCTAATTTTTTGCTTTAGTTGTATTGGACCGCTGTCAAAACGCAGTTTAATCGTCCGGAAAATTGTCGCGTATTTGTTTTTCGTTTTAATTAATATTGTAAAATAAGTTTAAGCCATTGTGAAATTTTGATAGTTTGACTGCAAAGCTGCAGAAATAGTAATAATTGTTAACTAAGTGCATAAAATAGTGCCAAGGTTGAGTAAATGCAGATCGGCAGCTAAAACTGGTTTTGTTGGAAAGTTGGCTAAAGTTCAAATTGCTACTTTTCGTAATTCCTTATATTTTACAATTAAAGTAAAATCAATATACAATAATCCGAAACCATTATACAAACAATAATTTTGAATTAAAATAAAAAAAAAAAACAACAATACTACGCTACAAAGAACAACAAATCATCTGCATCGCTGGAAGGTCTTTCAACGAGGAGAGATTCATGTAAATGGAAAATTTAAAATGTTGTTTATTAATGGTTAGTTTGTTATGTGCTTTTGCATAACGTTGCGCCGGCGCATTTTTGATATGTTAACATAAATCTATTTTAATTATACATGTGTGTTTATATTCTAGCAAAAACAATATGTAAATATTTATATCATATATTAGAGTTTTCATTGACAACTATTAAATATTGGTTCAAGGGGTATTTATACTCGATACCGAAGGTAAAGAGTATATTGGGTTTGTGCAATGTCCGTCATGGTGTCTGTCCGTCCGTCCGTCTGTCCGTCTGTCCGTCTGTATGTTCGCAAATTTTTTCCACACCGTTCAAGTTAGAGACTTCAAACTTTGCAAACCCCTTTGTCTATGGCAAAGTAAACAAGTAGAAACGTTGCAGTCGGACGCACCCGACTGCGGTATACTCGATACCAGTAGTAAAACAGATTAAAAGAGAGCTGATTGCAATGGTGTGTGGATACGGCAGGGGTGTACGCTGCCTCAACGATTGTCTGATGCAGATGGGGATGCCAAAAAGCTATCTTCCTTCCAAATTTGGTGACTCTAGCTCAAAATTTGTTAAAGGTAGGGGCTGGGGCGGTATGGAGGCGTGGCATCAAAATTTTTGCTACAGATCTATGTATTATGTCAATAGCTATCCTCAAACCGAATTTGGAGACTTTAGCTCAAAGTTAGGAGAATATGGTGGAAGGGGGGCTGGGGTCTGGGGGCTGGTATGGGGGGCGTGGCGTCCAAAGTTTAGCTGCAGATCTATTTATGATGTTAATTGCTATCCTCATACCAAATTTGGTGACTCTAGCTCAAAGTTAGTAGAATATGGTGGAAGGGGGGCTGGGGGCTGGTATGGGGGGCGTGGCGTCCAAAGTTTTGCTGTAGATCTAATTATGATGTTAATTGCTATCTTCAAACCAAATTTGGTGACTCTAGCTCAAAGTTAGTAGAATATGGTGAAGGGGGGGCTGGGGGCGGTATGGGTGGCGGCCGCCATCCAAAATTTTTGGATTTCTTCATCACCAATCTTGGCATCAAATTTGGCGTCTCTAGCTCAAAAAATGTGGAAAATATAGGCGTTTTTGAATTCAAAATGCAGGGGGCTGGGGGACGGGGGGGCGTGGCTCCAAAACTTTGATGCAGTTTTTTGACGATCGTTAATAGCTATTTTCCTACCAAATTTGGTGACTCTAGCCTTAACGCTTTGGAAAATACACGCATTCCCGTTTTTAGTGAAGCATTGGGGCGGTTTGGGGCAGCTTGGGCAGTATGGATTGGCGTGGTATCCAAAGTTTTTATGAATTTTTTGGGAGGTTATAATCACCTATTTTGGCACAAAATTTGGTGGCTCTAACTCAAAAACTGTAAAAGATATAAGCATTTCTGTTTTTAAACTGCGGGGGTGCTGGGGGCGGAATGGGTGGGTGGGGCTCCAAAACTTTGAAAAAGGTTTTGGGGGATCGTTACTTAATTTAATTTACTTTGCCATAGACAAAGGGGTTTGCAAAGTTTGAAGTCTCTAACTTGAACGGTGTGGAAAAAAGTTGTGAAC
Source organism: Scaptomyza polygonia (assembly GCA_035044585.1). Lineage (NCBI taxonomy): Eukaryota > Metazoa > Arthropoda > Insecta > Diptera > Drosophilidae > Scaptomyza > Scaptomyza polygonia. The sequence goes on from JAWNNU010002191.1 coordinate 166,665, forward strand.
ATACAGACGGACAGACGGACAGACGGACGGACGGACAGACACCATGACGGACATTGCACAAACCCAATATACTCTTTACCTTCGGTATCGAGTATAATTAAAGTGTCAATATTGGAGTTCTACGATAACTAGGGGGCTGGCAAATCGATAAACTCGATAACGCAAAATCGATAGATCCAGCTATTTCGCAAGCCCTTACAGCTAGAACTACCAAATTTGGGGAGAAAATAGCTACTAACAATCCCCAAAAAACTGCATCAAAAATTTTGGAGCCACGCCCACCCATTCCGCCCCCAGCCACCCCGCAGTTTAACACTAAAAATGCCTATATCTTCTACAGTTTTTGAGCTAGACCCACCAAATTTGGTGCCAAGATAGGTGTTGACGATCTCCAAACAAATTCATAAAAACTTTGGATGCCACGCCCATCTATACTGCCCTATCCGCCCTCAACCACCCCAACGCTTCGCTAAATACGGTAGTGCGTGTATCTTCCATAGTGTTTGAGCTAGAGTCACAAAATTTGGTAGGTAGATAACTGGTAACGATCCCCCAAAACCTTTTTCAAAGTTTTGGAGCCCCACCCACCCATTCCGCCCCCAGCACCCCCGCAGTTTAAAAACAGAAATGCTTATATCTTTTACAGTTTTTGAGTTAGAGCCACCAAATTTTGTGCCAAAATAGGTGATTATAACCTCCCAAAAAATTCATAAAAACTTTGGATACCACGCCAATCCACACTGCCCAAGCTGCCCCAAACCGCCCCAATGCTTCACTAAAAACGGGAATGCGTGTATTTTCCAAAGCGTTAAGGCTAGAGTCACCAAATTTGGTAGGAAAATAGCTATTAACGATCGTCAAAAAACTGCATCAAAGTTTTGGAGCCACGCCCCCCCGTCCCCCAGCCCCCTGCATTTTGAATTCAAAAACGCCTATATTTTCCACATTTTTTGAGCTAGAGACGCCAAATTTGATGCCAAGATTGGTGATGAAGAAACCCAAAAATTTTGGATGGCGGCCCCCACCCATACCGCCCCCAGCCCCCCCTTCACCATATTCTACTAACTTTGAGCTAGAGTCACCAAATTTGGTATGAAGATAGCAATTAACATCATAATTAGATCTACAGCAAAACTTTGGACGCCACGCCCCCCATACCAGCCCCCAGCCCCCCTTCCACCATATTCTACTAACTTTGAGCTAGAGTCACCAAATTTGGTATGAGGATAGCAATTAACATCATAAATAGATCTGCAGCTAAACTTTGGACGCCACGCCCCCCATACCAGCCCCCAGACCCCAGCCCCCCTTCCACCATATTCTACTAACTTTGAGCTAAAGTCTCCAAATTCGGTTTGAGGATAGCTATTGACATGATACATAGATCTGTAGCAAAAATTTTGATGCCACGCCTCCATACCGCCCCAGCCCCTACCTTTAACAAATTTTGAGCTAGAGTCACCAAATTTGGAAGGAAGATAGCTTTTTGGCATCCCCATCTGCATCAGACAATCGTTGAGGCAGCGTACACCCCTGCCGTATCCACACACCATTGCAATCAGCTCTCTTTTAATCTGTTTTACTACTGGTATCGAGTATACCGCAGTCGGGTGCGTCCGACTGCAACGTTTCTACTTGTTTTTCTTTGTTCAATTTGTGCGTCTCAGCTACGACAAGCCAGCACGTTGTTGTTTTGTTCAGTTTCCCTCTGCGTTCAGCAGCCCGTCGATTAAAGGAGAGGTGGCGGGTCAGCGGACAGCAAGAACGGTAAAATGTTGCTGGTACATATTGTATGCAAGTGCGTTTAAAACATACAAATATTTTTTGCTGTGCCTGCTTATCGAGGTTTTTGTTATGTTTGATATTTTTTCCTTTTTCAGTTTCAGCGGCAAACGCGCGCTTACATTTAAATATGTACCAATGCACTACTGAATACACTTCCGTAATTTGTGTACATCTTTGCATAACTGTATGGCAAGGATTGTTACAAAGTGTCATAGGGTAAAAATTGGGAAGAGTATTTATGATCAGCAATAGCAAAACTGATATTTGACTGCCTTGGAAGACAAAATCTTTTTTTCTTACTCAAGCGCAATAATGGGGGAAGAAAAAAAATTTTGTGGACAAGTGTTTGCAGAAGCCTAGTTTTTAGCTCAAGATACTTGGTTGGCTAGGTGCATATCAGTTGCTAGTGCATGTGTTTTGTTGGGTAGGACAGGTATCAAAAGTTCATAGAATACGTAAAGCAGGCAAGCTATCGTTCATATCCAAGAATCTTATTTATTGCAAAAATAACTAAATTCAATTAACTGTTCTTTTCTTTTTTATGCTAATATAAAGCAATCAAACAGGTACAAACAGGTGTTAGCACATCGCTCGTGAGTTCTAACACTCATTAGTTTTTTTTTAGGTTATGTAAGTTTGTGCGTGTACCTATGTATGTGTGCATAAGCGTACAGCTTATGCATTTGTGGCCCTTATACATACATATACCTACCCGCGTGTACATACATACATACATATATATAAAAATTAAATTCATGTATATACCCAGTTAATGCCTACAACAACCACATTAGGGCAAGTCTCACCAGCTGTTTACTTTATTCAACTTTTGCGCATGCAGTGTACCCATTACAGTCGCGGCCAATATAAACGGTCCGCTTGATTTTGTTTGAAATTTTATAACGTAATCAATAAAAATAATCTAACACCAAGTAAATACTTTCCAAATAATATTCCATCAATTGTTAACGTAACAAAAACTTAAGGTAAATAAATAGATTAATTTGTATATTGTTAATTATGATTGGATGCCAATATTAAGTTATATTCATAAGTAATTGAATAATAATCGAGTCATCATGAATATACTTGGGTAAATAAAAGTTAACTACCAATGATTCGATAAAGTTTTTTAAATTTTCCTGATTTCATGGTAATATAATACTGTAGGTGAAGTTTTTATATGGGATATTTAAACAAAATCTCCGCGCTGAATATCATGGTTGGGTAGGGCAAAGACCGCGAGTGTCAGACGTCACCGTCGACCTCGCTTTACAGCTATTAATAATAACAGCCTTTTTAGTAATTTTTTAGTAAGTTTTTCAGTAATTGTTTCGATCAATTTCGCTTTCGGTTTACCGGAAAGCCAGCTAGAGGTCTTATAATTAAAAATATTGTGTGCATTGCGATTCTTAGTATGACAAAACCCACTCTCTACCGACGAGCACGGTCATGAAAACCTCGACCGCCAGTGTTCAAGATCGCCTAGAAGTTGAGCATTTTAATGTCAGCTTTTTTTCACCCGTAGTGTGAAGCGAGTTACGCAAATAATATTTTTAGATCTTTCTTTGGAAGAATAAGTTCATTGTTTGAATTGCTTGCTTTACAAAACCCTCTGCGAATAGATGGAATCTGTATATTTTGTAATTTTGAGAGTCAGGTTTGTTGACGTTGCTTAAGAATTTTTTGATGTGTTAACATCTATAGGCACGGGTATCTATTTCTGCCAGTTGAATACATGCAAACAATGCAGCGTGCCGTGCTGCGCTGGTCTCGACCTACGAACAAATTAAGAGTGCTTTCGTGGACCAACTGAAAAATTTCATATATGTACATATTCATCTGAGTATGATTGTATTGGTCTAGCTACAGAGAATAACAGTAAAATACAAATTTTTGAGTTTTGTCTAGGTCTGCTTGATACAGTCCAAATTGGAAAGGTAGTATAAACTAAATATGAACTTTGTGCAATTGAAAAGCAAAACTTGAGATTCTTAAATATAATTTCAATTCTACATGTTTGTTTATATTCTAGCATTAAAATCATATATAAGAGTTTTCATTGACAATCATTGAATGTTGGTTAAGGGGTATTTTTTCTTTGTGCAATTTGTGCGTCTCAGCTACGTTAAGCCAGCACGTTGGTGTGTTGTTCAGTTTTTCTTTGCGTTCAGCAGCCCGTCGATTAAAGGAGAGGCGGCGGGTCAGCGGACAGCAAGAACGGTAAAATGTTGGTGGTACATATTGTATGAAAGTGCGTTTGAAACATACATATATTTCTGGCTGTGCCTGCTTATCGAGGTTTTTGTTATGTTTGATATTTTTAATTTTTCTGTGTCGGTGGCAAACACGCGCTTACATCTTTAAAACTTATAAAATAAATTCATGTTTTCGTTCGGTTACAAATATCTTCTAAACTTCTGACCCGATTAAGTTCCAGTTTTTTTCAGTTTGTTAGGATTTTCTCACACAAGGTTTGAGGCCTTTATAAATAAACATAGGTTTTCTAGGGACCAAGTTATTAAAAAAATAACGCAATTTGCAAATCAAATTTTTCCTCCGCTTTGTGCGATTTTCGTAAAGTTTTTTGCTTCAAGAAGCACGTAATATGATGATCAATGTTCTCTTCTCATTGAAAAGAGAAGCACAAAGTCAATGATGGTGAGTAGTGCTCTCTTCGCTTTATCTCTTTTTTCTTATTTTATGCACTTACAAATACAGTTTGTCAAGAAATTGTTTACACAATGCAAAAATAAAAACAGATTTATTTGACTTTGAGTGTAATAAACATAAAATTTGATTTCAACTTATTATTAAAAAAACAAGTTTTAGCTTTGACGTTGTCCAGTTGATATCTTATAACCACCAGTTGGCATTTTTTTAATAATAATTTGAAATCAAATTTTAAATGCTCACTCAGCTAAATATCACAACTAAAGCATTGAGCAATAGATAAGCATAGATAGCGGTTAAGCACCGTAATTCGTAGAAATGTGCGCAAAAGAGAATAGAAAAAGAATTTGTGCAAACAGTTTCTTGACAGTGTCAAATTGTGTAAAGATACATTTTGTTAAGTTTTTTAAAAGTATTTTGTAAAGTAGTTATTTAGCCGGGGCTCACATAACGAGATATTTGTATTCAATATCAGGGACGCTCATGAAATGGAGGTAAATGTCGTGACGTTCGTTGAACAGCGCAAAAAGCAAGCGCCTCGACGTCTAGGGGGCATACGAGGTCGACCTTCGTACTAAACTTCCTGATCGCGCAGCGGCGCTTTCATTTGTTAAAGGCGCGGCCAGCCGTTTTATTTGACACATTTATAGCCTACGCCCTTCTTATTGCAAATAACCTCAAACAAAACACAGGCGGGTTTGGGGTTATTTCACTTTCTTTTATTCTTCTAACCTTTCCACGATGCTTACACTTCTGTTTTTCTCTGTTCTTATTTCTAATTATCTTCCCATGCCGTTTCTATACTTTTTCGCGATTGCGTCCACTCAGCTGCGTGCTCTCGTTTACACTGCCTTGCCGGCCTCGCGCTTGAGGTCAGCGCGCTCCTTTTCTGCCCTTGCTCGCGACCATTGGGTCGCTTGTCCCGAGTGCGCCCTCGCTCCTTTGTCGCCGGCTTCGTTGCCCGGCCCTCTTTCTGCGCTGCGCTGCATTGGTTAGCCTATTCTTTCCTCTGCTTGCGCTCGCGCCTGCCTTACATTAATTTACTATACATATCTTGCAAACAACGCTACTTATATTTATTTAGCTGATGCTAACAAATCGAAAGTAATAGTAATGATTCGTACATAATTCAGTAACAAGTGTGTAAACACTAATTCATAAGTAAGTTTGTATTTCAGCATAAGTATGTGAATAATGATAAGCGATAAGTATTTAAGTAATAATTCATAAGTTTCGTATTTCAGCATAAGTATGTAAGTAATGATAAGTAATAAGTATTTAAGTAAAAATTCATAATAGTCTTCTTTGTTAATAACTCAATGTGAGGGAGGCTCGCGCCGGTACTGCCTCACACCCCCCCTTTCTTCGTGACTGCGACCCTGCCATCCGGGTGTTTGGTCACGGAGTAGACCACTTCGCCGCGATGTCCGTTTTCTCCGGGGACGCAGCTCCCGTATAATCGCCTCGACCGCCTGTTGGGACACGATGCTTCTGTCTGGGTGGCATGTCCAGTTCTCCGGGACTTCGGGTGGTGCTTCTGCATTCTCATCGGCACCTGCCGGGGCGAGGTTCTCCTCCGGCGGTGGGGTACGAGACGCTTGACGTCTCTCGGCTGCGGCGCTACCGGACGGTTTGTCGTCATCGTCATCTGCTGCCTCCGACCATTGTCCCGGGGTCCATACTCGGTGTGAGTTTAGTCTCTCGGTTGTCCCTATGACTAACTCATCTAGCCCTTCTTCCCATCCCAGAACGCCTTCTTCTTCACTTTCTTCGTCGACATCTGACTCGGGTTCGGTCGCGTCGTTGTGGCTCACTTCCTCTCGTGCTATCATTAACGTTGTTGTTGTCACCACCGTTTGCATCACGTGGAAGCCTTCCAACGTGTCCGTTATCGTGTCTTCATGCACGTATTTCGTTATGGCTGGTCCGTGCGCGCCCCAAGCCTCTTCCACCTTCGTCAAATTTGTTCGCCGGTGAGTGCCTTCTTCGAGTTTCAAGATTGTTTCCTTGCTCATTTTTCTGTTGAGAGAAACATAATTGTTGGTTACTACGAAATTACTGTTGAAATTCTAGATGTATGTTATGTGTGGTTGGTATAAGAGGTTTGCTGGTTTATCTTTTTTTTTTTGATTATGTTTGTTGTTTATGTTATGATTATGTTTGGCGTTTTATGCTTTTCGAAAGTTTTCTCGGGTTACGCTTCTTCCTGACTTGTTTCGGCCTCTTCTCCCCCTCGCTGGAAAGGTTTTAGCTGTGCTACGCTTGCAACTCGGCTTTTCCGTTCCCCGTCCCGTGTCAAACGCACTACATTTTTTGAGACGAACATCTTCACCCGATATGGTCCCTCGTTCTTCGGTGCTAACTTAGCTGCGAATCCGTCGCTGGCTTTCGAGAGTTGGTGCGTCCTGAACAAGACAAGTTCGTTGATCGTCGATCTCCATTCCCTTCGTCTCAGGTTGTATTTTCTACCTTGATCCTTTGAAGCTCGCTGCTGGTTGCTTCGCGCTATGTCGAAAAACTCCTTTGTCCTGTTTGCCTTATGTTCCGGCGTTTGCAGTGTGCTTCCTGTACCTGGCGTTTTCTCCTCGTAATACGTTGCTGGCAAACGAGGTTCCCTTCCCTGCATCAAGAATGCTGGGGAAAATCCTGTTGAATCCGCGATGCTCGAGTTGAAGGCTAACGATATTTCGGGTATGAACTGGTCCCACGAACTTAGATTCCCGGTGATATACTGCGCGATCATCGTCTTTACCGTCCTGTTGGTTCTCTCGGTCGGGTTCTCCTGAGGGCAGTTTGGGGCGGTGTGTTCCATCTCTACGCCCAAGGAATTCAAATACGCTTTGAAAATCCGACTTGTGAACTGGACTCCGTTGTCGCAAACGAACCTCTTTGGCACTCCGAACTGGCATAAGATACGTTCGCGAAAAGCCTTCTGCAACGTGGCCGCTGTTGCGCGTCATGAAATACCAACAACATTGTGTTACCTTGTTTCGATCGTGGTAGGGGGCCTACGAAATCCGCGCTCTGCCACCTGGTGGGTTAGCATCTGTCCGGCTGGCTTATTTTGTTCGGTCTTGAACAATTGGCATTTTTCGCAACATTTGACATACCTGGCTTCATCTCTGAACATCCCTGGCCAGTAGTAACGTTGGAACAGCCTCATGATCGTCTTGAGAACTTCTTGATGCCCGGCCATCGGCGCGTCTTGGCATTCCAGTAGTACTCTCTTCCTTTGTTCCTCGCTTACACAGAGCTTCCACGGGATGTACTCTTCGTCATCCACGCGGTGACCCAGGTGTCGGTATAGCTGTCCGTTTTCTTCCACGTAGTCTGTATACTTCGATGGTTCCTTGGCTACCTTTTCCTGCATCTTTGGAATCCGCCCTCCAGGGAACTGTTGAACAACGGCTTGCTGGAGCTGCTCCAACGGGTCTCGAGACAAAACGTCTGCCGCCACGTTGAGCTTGCCTTTCCTGAATTTAACGTCGAACTGGTATTGCTGTAGCTCTAAAGCCCAGCGCGCTATCCTTCCTGTGGGGCTCTCAATTGAATCCAACCATTTTAATGCCATGTGGTCTGTGATCACCTCAAATCGGTATCCTTCCAGGTAGCATTTGAGTTTCCTGATCGCCAACACGATCGCTAAGCACTCCTTTTCTCTGGCCGAATATTTCGATTCGGCCTTTGACAGTTTCCGGCTGGCGTACGCTATGACCTGCTCCTGCTGATCAATGGTTTGCGTGAGGACCGCTCCGAGGCCGTAGTCGCTCGCGTCCGTCTGCAACGTGAACTTTTCTCCGAACTCCAGACATGCCAGGACAGGAGCGGACGTTAGACACTTCTTAAAACTGTCTAATGCGGCTTGTTGCTCCTCCTTCCACGACCACTTCCGGGATTTCTTCAACAGCTCTGTCATCGGTTGTACCACTGTTGTGAAATTGGGCACGAATCGGCGGTACCACCATTCCAAGGCATCGTCTAGGCTCTTTCAGGTTTGTGGGTGCCTTACGATTTTTCATGGCTTCCACCTTTGAGGTGTCCGTCTGGATTCCCTTCTCGCTCAGCAAATGCCCTAGGTATACCAGCTTCCTCTGGAAAAACGAAAATTTATCTCTCAGCCGTCGGAATACTTCACTCAAGTCTGCTATTTTTTACCTTTTCGTTGCGCTGATCACTATGATGTCGTCTAAGAAGGCGAACGCATGGGGCTCCATCTCCGGGCCTATTACATACATGCTTTTGTCTTTCGTTGGTGACGGTTGTGTTTTTGAGTGCTCTCAATAATATATTGTTTTCTTGTGTGTTTTACGTAGTTTTAATTGGTTTTATTTGGTAAACAATTCTGGCAGTGATCGCAAATATACGTTGTATATATATATTTTTGTGTGCATCAATTGATTGCCGACTTTAATCTCATTTTAACTTGCAGTAGAACTTACGCTGCAGTGCTTTGCAATATATAAAACAAACGCATATTAATACAAACATATATTTGCGTTTGCTTACTCTGTGTACTCTGTGTTGTCGTTCGTACACTAACAACAAACAGCTTGTCTATTTTTCTTGCTCTTGCTTGCCAGCATCAGTCCTCTCACGTTTTCGTCCGCTCTTATCCGACGTACGTGCGGATAAATCTGCTAGTGCGCTCACGCTCTCTCGCTTAAGCGCTCTTCTGATTTTTACCGTTTCTATAGTGCTCATTGAATTGTCACTTTCTTACTTCATTCTAGCACCCTACTTTTTGTTCGATAAAGCATATCAACTTTTCTAGGTCATTCCTTATTTATTAAATTATTATCAATATGCTTGTTTGTTGCAGTTCAAGTTGCAAATTGGTTGGGTCAAACAACCAAGATTTCATTTTGTGTAGATTATGTGATAACATGATCCACTTGAAATGTTCTGGCTTTACAGCTAAAATTAGAGACTGCTTACTAGCAAATACTGGCTTGAAATGGTACTGTGAGCCCTGCAGAGAAGTGGTAAATGAATCTTCCAAGTTCATAAGGCAGACTCACGCAGGCTTTAAAGCTATACAGGTTGCGTTTAACAACTTGCATGTATCTTTCAAAGAGCTAGAGTCCAATTTTAAAAATGGCAGGGTACTGGTAGATTCCCCGAAGCGAAAAAAGGCTTCGGACAGTAATTCGTTAAAAGCGCCACCTACCCAACCCATCAAACCTCTTCTAGTCCCTTGTGCAAATCCTCCAATGGGCACATTAACAAGCCCATTGATGTTATTTAATTCGGCTGCTCGCAACCCGGTTATTAACAGAGTCAATGACTCTACTCCCAATCCCATAAATGAACCCTCAATTTCAACAGCATGCGTCCCTATTAATTCTACTATAGGTACACTTGGGGCCCCCAAACCTCTTGTTGTTGTGCCTATCAACAAATTTATATTCGTGTCTAGGCTAGCTTCCGACACTTCGTTGGAAGATGTTAGTGCGTATGTTAAAAATAAAATAGACTCCCCGCTTATTAATACTGAAAAGTTTAAGTTTAAACATGCCCGAAGCATATCTTCCTTCAAGCTGAGTGTTCCGCCCGAACTTTTCGCAACAATATGTTCTGAAAAGTTTTGGCCACCAAAGCTCGTGGTAAAGGAGTATGTTAATCGGCGAAACAATGTTAATAACGGTATTAGAATTAGTAGTGCACCGCCTGTTATCCATCCTGTTGCCTCAACTTCGACGGCAAAAAACTAATATAAGTAGTTAGCTTGGCCTATCAAAGTGTTCGAGGCTTTAACACTAAACTTTCTAAACTATATGCAAACAGCTTATCCTTTGATTCACAGATAGTTGCACTCAAAGAAACCTGGTTAAAACCTGATATATCTGATTATTCCGTTTTGCCTAATAAGTATAACTTGTACAGATGTGATCGCACCACCCTCAAGGGGGGCGGTGTTCTCTTAGCTGTTGACTCTTGTATTTCCTCTGAACAGATTCATTCCCATGATCATCCGGGTATAGAGTTTCTTTGTGTTAAAATATTTTGTAGCGGCCGCTCATTGTATATTACTTGCTCATATATTCCTCCCAATTCTGATAATAACATTTACATATCCCATCTGAATGCCCTGCAACTTGTAGCGTCATTGTTGACGGATATTGATCAACTTATAGTGGTTGGTGATTTTAATTTGCCACATGTTGTATGGTCTGTGAATGACACATCTTCGGCGCAATTACCGGCCACTTCTAATGATTTTATCGAGGGCCTTTTAGAGTTAGGCCTATCACAAGTTAACAGGGTGCATAATAGTAGTAATAAAATGTTAGATTTGATATTCGTTTCTGATTCTGATTGTAGTAATGTTAGTAGAGTATCCCCTCTAGTGCTTCCTGAAGATACCTACCATCCAACTTTAGAACTTTCCATTGAACTTTTAAACCTTAGACCAGCATCTAACAATTCTTTAAAAACCCGATGTTTTAGTAAAACTAACTTTAAAAAATTGAATGATCTCCTTCAACACACTAATTGGTCTCACCTTTATTCTTGTAGTGCTTTAGAAACTGCCATCACCATTTTTTACAGTACCTTGAACTCGCATTTGGATATCTGTGTTCCCCTCACTGTTCCTTCAAGTGAAAATAAACCACCTTGGTTTACGAGGGAACTCTCAAAATTAAAAAACGTGAAAACGAGATCCTATAAAAAATTTAAAAAATCTGGAAATACCACAGATTTATCCTCATATATAATTGAAAAGTCAAATTTTATTTCGGTAAACAGTTTTTGTTACAACAATTATCTCAATCGTTGCAGATCAAACTTTTCCCGTGATCCAAAACAGTTTTATAAATTTGTTAATTCTAAACGTAAATCTTCTTGCTTGCCATCCTCGGTTTACCTTGATAATACAAAAGCAAATTCCGATCAGGCAGTAGCCGATCTATTCGCTGAGTATTTTCAATCGGTATACTCATCGAGTTCATATAGTTGCAATAATTCCTATCCTTTTCAAGTCCAAGCGTCAAACTGCATTTATATCCCCGTTATAGCTGAGTGTACGCTACTATGCGACCTTAACTCTATCAAACCAGGCTTTTTGCCCGGGCCAGATGGAGTGCCAGGTTGTATTCTTAGATACTGTGCGGATTCACTTTGTAAACCATTACATAAATTATTTAACTTATCGGTTGACTCAGCTGTGTTTCCTGGTATATGGAAGGAATCTTTTATTATTCCACTTCATAAAAATTCTTCTAAGTCTAACGTTATAAACTATAGGGGTATATCCAAGTTATCTGCCATTCCGAAAGTCTTTGAAAAAATTATATGCTCTCAATTGCAGCACTTATGTTGTTCAATTTTATCCCCATATCAACACGGTTTTGTTAGGCGAAGATCTACTACCACCAACCTTCTTGAGTTTACCTCACAAGTTATCAAAGGGTTTCAGGCAAAAATGCAAACTGACGTGGTTTACACAGATTTTAGTAAGGCATTTGATTCTGTTAGTCATTCTTTGTTGCTTCAAAAATTAAATATTATTGGATTTCCAGGAAAACTCCTGTCGTGGCTTTCTGAGTTCTTGTGTGGCCGAACACAAAAAGTAGTTTTTAAATCTTCTGTATCCAAATCTATTTTTGTTACCTCTGGTGTCCCTCAGGGGAGTCACTTAGGACCATTGCTATTTAATCTCTTTATTAACGATCTTCCTGCTGTTATTACTAATTCTCGTGTTTTTATGTTTGCTGATGATGTAAAGCTATGTTTCACCTATAATGATGATTCTCTATGTAGCCTACTACAGTCGGACTTGGGTGCACTGTCGGCTTGGTGCCGTTATAACTTACTTAATTTAAATTGTTCAAAATGTAAAATCATGACTTTTTGTAGAGGTACCCCTCATACGGCTCACTACGTGCTTGATGCTTCACCACTTGTCCGCGTTTTTGAAATTAAAGATTTATGCATCATTCTTGATAGCAAATTAAAATTTGATTCTTTCTTTCCTGTTGAACCGTAGAATTATGCATGGTGTAGTATTTATCACTAATCTACTTAATGGTGAAATCGACTCATCAGTTCTTCTAAGTCGAATTAAATTAAATGTTCCCATTAGATCCACACGTAACTTTTTACCCCTCAGCCTCGATCGTTGCTCGAGCAACTATTTAATTCATGAACCATTTCGTGTATTATGTTCTGACTATAACAAACATTATTCTCTTGTCTCTCTGGAGACCTCGACTCCAGTACTAAAACGATCTATCCTTTCTGCCTTATCTAATCGTAACCACTAATCACTAATCTACCACTGGTCTGATTGGGTTTTTCTGGGTTTTTCCCAATTCACGCAACAAATGTTGGGCCACTTATTTTCTTGTTGAATTACCCAGAGCTTTAACGTTAACTTTATAATTGTTTCAACCTTAATTTTCTTTCAGCACTTCACATAAATTTAAATTTTACTTTAAACTTAATTATTTTCATTATGATTATTTTAATTAATTTTATTCTCATGTCAGCTGTTCATAGCTGACAATAAATAAATAAATAAATAAAATTACCGTATCCAGTGCTCTCTGAAAAGTCGCACCGGCCGAATGCAAACCAAACGGCATGACTCGCCATTGAAACAGTCCACGACCTGGCACTGTGAACGCGGTGTACTCTCTACTGCTTGCCACCATTGGGATTTTCCAGTATCCGTGCTTCAAATCCAGCGTCGAGATATAGCGTGCGTGCCTCAACTTTCCCAGTATGTGATTTATTCTGGGTACGGGGTATGCATTCTGTATAGAGTGTGCGTTTAGCTGTCTATAGTCCACTCACATCCTCCACTCGTTCGTCTTCTTGCGGACGAGCACTACGGGCGCGCTGTGTGGGCTGCGAGACGGCTCGATTGCCTTATATCAGTTCATTCACCTGCTGGTCGATCACGCGTTGCATCGCAGGATTTTTGGGGTAGTACCGCTGCTTGATCGGCTTTTCATCCCTCATGATGATCCGATGCTCGGCTACGTTGGATACGCCCTTCAATCCCTCGAAGAGTTGCAACTCTGTCCTTAAAAACTCCTGCGTGGCTGGTTCCAAGTCCGTGACGCCTCGGCTCCTGCACTTTCCACCTGGCCTCGCGATGGCTCCTTGACGACTGTAACTGCGTCTCGGCCGGCCCCTTGCTTGGCTAGCGTGGTATCCTTGCTGCGATGCGACCCCAGGACAGTCTCTCGCTTCTTGCCTCCGGTGCCGCGTCTCTCTTGCTCCCTTCCCCCTCTGGACGTAACTCGGCTCTATCGATCGCCTTGGCTGGCGCATCGGCACACTTCAGAATAAGCATCGTCTCACTGCACTGCATAGTCGTCCCCATCTTGCATAGAAAATCCATCCCCAGGATAAGACTGTCTAACATGGATGGCATTACAAGCATGTCCATTGTCACCTCTTTGCTAATCAGCTTGACTTTGATTCTTAACAACTTTTGAATTGCCACCTTCGATCCGTCTGCTAAGTGAGTATTTGCGGTCGCTGCGAATACTTCCCCCCTTGCCTTTATCTCCTCAAAAAAGCTTTGGCTCACGAAGCTTCGTTATGCCGCGGTGTCGACCGTCGCCTTCGCCATTCGGTCCCCGACCTTCGCCATGGCTACTAGGCGACTATTCTCGACTCTGAGAGGACATTTTAATTCCGGGACTGATTCGCGCCGGCGCCCATCCGATCCCGCTCCGGATGACGCGGCTGCCCGTTTCCCGCTCTTATTCCGCAACATGCCAAATCGCTCACGCCTTGAGCACCACACTGTCTACAGAATAACACCTTGGGATTTGGGCATTCTCTGGCAAAGTGTCCCCCTTGTGAGCAGTTATAGCACACGCGACTCACGACTGCCGACCTAACCTGTTCATGCCCCATCATGTTGTTCGAAATTTCATCGCGCCTGGTGACGGGATGACTTCCAGTCTCATCGCGCGCTAACGGTACCTGTGATGGCGGGCTCTTAAACGGATTGGTCGGCTTGGCGGGTGTGTCTACGACTATGGACCTACCCTGTTACCCGAGAACACTTGCCGGTTTGTACCCCATCTCCCCTCGGACCTGACCCGGGATGTTTTCAAACTCCGAGGCTATCTGCGTTAGCTGAGACAAGTCCGTAAAATCTCTTCGACGAATATAGAGGCGGTACTCCCGAGAAAGGTTCTCATATACTCTTTTCAGCTCCTGCTCAGAAGTATAACTGGCATGCCGCATTAACCTCTTCAGGTTGACTAAGTATTCTTTATACCCTACCCCTACTCGTTGTCGGCGGGCCCTGATTTCGTCCTCTATCCTGTCAAAGTATTAGGGAGGCAGAAAGAATCCTAAAAATTCCCTTTTGAACGCTCCCCACGTCACGTCCCTTAATCCGCTCGTTGAGAACCAACTTCCTGCCATGCCTGTCAAAGCCTCGCTCATCGCTCTTGGCATGCGATTCAGATCTATTTCGTAAGTTTGCGAACTTCCGCTCACATTCGCCCAACCGGTTCCAGGTTGACAAGCTATGGCCCCCCAATTTTATTATATCACATGCCCGTTTCCGCAACTCTTCTACCTTGCCGGCGCTTTCTATGCTGAGCTCCTGAGCTATTCGTTCCAGATCCTCCTTCCGGCAGTAGTAAACCCATCCTAGAACCACACCCGGGTTGTCGCATCCCTTTTCTACTAAACTCTTCTTGTGCTCCATGGTCGCTGCTCGTGATTTTTGTTTTTGTCGATTTTTACGTTTTTATTTTAATTGTTTTTAATTTTATTTAATTAAGTTAAATTAAACTTTATTTAATTATTTTTTAAATTTTATTTTGGTTTTATTTAAATTTTATTTAATTTATTTAAATTGTATTTTAAATTGTATTTTATTTATTTAAATTTTTCTTTATTTAAATTTTACTTAAGTTTTATATAATTTATTTAAATTAAATTTTATTTAATTTATTTAAATTTTATTTGAGTTTTATTTAATTTATTTAAATTTTATTTACTTTATTTAAATTTTATTTAATTTATTTAAACATTTTTTTTCACTCTCGTCCCACTGTAACGCGATCAGCTACCACGCCTAAAGGCTGGTTCGCACTTTGGTAAGTAGTAAGTAGCGAGTCGAGTAGACAGTAGCCCGGTAAGAAACTACTCGCCAAAAACTGTTCGCACTTATAAAATTAACTGATTAGGCGAGGCATCAAAATCAATTGCTATCCTCATACCAAATTTGGTGACTCTAGCTCAAAGTTAGAAGAATATGGTGGAAGGGGGGCTGGGGGCTGTATGGGTGGGGGCGCCATCCACTTTTTTTGGTTTTCTTCATCACCTATCTTGGCACCAAGTTTGGCGGCTCTAGCTCAAGCTCATGAGCGTCTCTCATATTGAATACAAATATCTTGTGATTTGAGCCGTGGGCAGACTGAGATCTGTACCCCTGCTGAACAAGTGGCGCCCGAGCAGGGACTTAACGTGAAAGAGGTGTAGTACAAGTTGGGAGCAAAAACCCCAAACGTGCTACTCAAAAGTGAATCGTGATAGTCGGACATACCCGGCCATACCCCGTGGATCGCGGGCGCGTTAGAAACAAAGAAAAAAAACTGAAAGTAACGGCGAGGGCAATAAAAGGTGCCAGATAGTCATTTTGCGCTGACGGAAAATTGCCCAAACGTACAATACTCGCGAAAGATCATTTTTATACTCGATACCGAAGGTAAAGAGTATATTGGGTTTGTGCAATGTCCGTCATGGTGTCTGTCCGTCTGTCCGTCTGTATGAACGCAACTTTTTTCCACACCCTTCAAGCTAGAGACTTGAAACTTTACAAATGTCTTTATCTATGGCATAGTAAATTAAAGTGTCAAGATTGGAGCTCTACGATAACTAGGGGGCTGGCAAATCGATAAACTCGATAACGCAAAATCGATAGATCCAGGTATTCCGCAAGCCCTTACAGCTAGAACTACCAAACTTGGGGAGAAAATAGCTACTAACAATCCCCAAAAAACTGATTCAAAAATTTTGGAGCCACGCCCACCCATTCCGCCCCCAGCCCCCCCGCAGTTTAACACTAAAAATGCCCATATCTTCTACAGTTTTTGAGCTAGACCCACCAAATTTGGTGCCAAGATAGGTGTTAATGATCCCCAACCCAATTCATAAAAACTTTGGATGCCACGCTCATCTATACTGCCCTATCCGCCCTCAACCACCCCAACGCTTCGCTAAAAACGGTAGTGCGTGTATCTTCCATAGTGTTTCATCTAGAGTCACAAAATTTGGTAGGTAGATAAATGGTAACGACTCCCCAAAAACTGCATCAAAGTTTTGGAGCCCGACCCACCCTTTCCGCCCCCAGCCCCCCCGCAGTTTAAAAACAGAAATGCTTATATCTTTTACAGTTTTTGAGTTAGAGCCACCAAATTTTGTGCCAAAATAGGTGATTATAACCTCCCAAAAAATTCATAAAAACTTTGGATACCACGCCAATCCATACTGCCCAAGCTGCCCCAAACCGCCCCAATGCTTCACTAAAAACGGGAATGCGTGTATTTTCCAAAGCGTTAAAGCTAGAGTCACCAAATTTGGTAGGAAAATAGCTATTAACGATCGTCAAAAAACTGCATCAAAGTTTTGGAGCCACGCCCCCCCGTTCCACAGCCCTCTGCATTTTGAAATCAAAAGCGCCTATATTTTCCAAATTTTTTGAGCTAGAGCCGCCAAACTTGGTGCCAAGATAGGTGATGAAGACAACCAAAAAAAGTGGATGGCGCCCCCCACCCATACCGCCCCCAGCCACCCTTCCACCATATTCTACTAACTTTGAGCTAGAGCCACCAAATTTGGTATGAGGATAGCAATTAACATTATAAATAGATCTGCAGCAAATCTTTAGACGCCACGCCACCCCCCCCCCCCCCCCCCGTAACAGACCCCAGCCCCCATTCCACCATATTATACAAACTTTGAGCTGGAGTCACCAAATTTGAAATGAGGATAGCGCAATTAACATCATAAACAGATCTGCAGCAAAACTTTGGACGCCAGGCCCCCCATACCAGCCCCCAGCACCCAGCCCCCCTTCACCATATTCTACTAACTTTGAGCTAGAGTCACCAACATCGGTTTGAGGATAGCTATTGACATCATAAATAGATCTGCAGCAAAAGTTTGGATGCCACGCCCCCCCTTACCAAACCCAGCCCCCCTTCCCCCAAATTTTACTATTTTTGAGCTAGAGTCACTAAATTTGGTATGAGGATAGCAATTGACATCATACACAGATCTTCAGCTAAAATTTTGATGCCACGCCCCCCCCCCCCCCCATACCTACCCCAGCCTACTATCCACCATATTCTTCTAACTATGAGCTAGAGTCACCAAATTTGGTATGAGGATAGCAATTGATTTTGATGCCTCGCCCCCCCCCCCCCCCCATACCCACCCCAGCCTACCATCCACCACATTCTTCTAACTTTGAGCTAGAGTCACCAAATTTGGAAGGAAGATAGCTTTTTGGCATCCCCATCTGCACCAGACAATCTTTGAGGCAGCGTACACCCCTGCCGTATCCACACACCTTTGCATCAGCTCTCTTTTAATCTGTTTTACTAGTGGTATCGAGTATACCGCAGTCGGGTGCGTCCGACTGCAACGTTTCTTCTTGTTTTATTAAAGTATTTTAGGTGGTTGTCAGAAGGCTCTAAGTTTTCTTTTAACCCACTTTTTGTGTGAAGTAAACCTTTTAAAGTGTCCGTTTCTAACTTATTTTTATTATTAGTTTTACTTAAATTTATTTCGGAAAATAGTCGCCTCAGGCAACATTGAATGTATAGTTGGTTGATCGACGCCTAAGAGTAAAATATTAACAACAAGACTGATTAAAATAACATAAAAAACAACATAAAACACTGTTCTTAGTTTAGTACATTTTTCACAATACAATTTGTTAATGGAAATCGAACTACGAACGTATAAAAAGATAGCACAGAAAGCACATCGACACACGACACAAGCTTGACAATTAAAAAACGCAATACCATAAATACTTCTCAAATTTTTCGTGTGCTTAACAGAACCTTCATGTTTTTCTAAGTCCCTCTTGCCTGAAGAGCATTTGAGGTCCGCTTTGCAAAGTTTGCAATAAAAATAACAATTACCCTTACTGCTTTTCGTCAGCCAGGAGGAGTACTTTTTTTCCCAAGCTGCTGAGTACTTAACATCGTAGTGTAATTTCCTTTTTTTGGTTGGAGTTGCGTTTGCAACATCTTCTACGCTGTCACTTGATAAGTTTTCGATGTCCATTTTTATTTACTTTTAAATTTATTCTTTTTTTCTCCACTTTCAATCACAAATAATCACAAATTACAAAGTAAGCGCTGCCAATCTATTTGCAATTTAGCGCTGCCAACCTATCGAAAACGGAATTTAGTGCTGCTAACCCAATAAACATTATCATTTTATTTATATAATTCATATTATATTGATATTAACCATAAATGTTAGTTTTTAGGGTATTTTGCCATTTTTTTAAAAAGTACGTAGTTTTAGTCTCTTTACACGTAGACACGTAGATCTCCTTTAAAATACGGAGGTCTACGTAAAAAGTCGGAGGGTTGGCATCCCTGCCCCTCGCTCATTTGTCGCCGGCTTCGCTGCCCGGCCCTTTTTCTGCGCTGCGCTGCATTGCTTAGCCTATTCTTTCCTCTGCTTGCGCTCGCGTCTGCCTTACATTAATTTACTATACATATGTTGCAAACAACGCTACTTATATTTATTTATCTGATGCTTACAATTCGAAAGTAATAGTAATGTAACAGTAACAAGTGTGTAAATACTAATTCATAAGTAAGTTCGTATTTCAGCATAAGTATGTGAGTAATGATAAGCGAGAAGTGTTTAAGTAATAATTCATAAGTTTCGTATTTCAGCATAAGTATGTAAGTAATGATAAGTAATAAGTATTTAAGTAAAAATTTATAATAGTCTTCTTTGTTAATAACTCAATGTGTGGGAGGCTCGCGCCGGGCCTACCTCACAATTTCTTGTTTAAATACGGGAATTTCGCAAGTTAGCTCAACATAGATTGTTTATCATATTGCCATCAAAGAAATTTCAACAAAAAAATTAGTAAAAGCCTATGTTTTTTACACTTAAGGTCCGTATCCAGCACACCAAAAAATTCCTGTCAGGAATTTGTGATATATTTTGGAAGCGTGGGCACAGGAATTTATAGTGTGACCATAGTCCACTAATTTGTGGTAAAAATATGTCATTTTGTCTTTTATACTTTAGGAGATACATTGTCACACTGAGGCATCAAATTGAAAAAGTAAACAAACCAGCAAACAGTAAATTAATAAGGGAAACATGAATAGTGCGAATTTGTTAATTCCTTTGTTGGCAGCATATGTTGTTGCAAGGACGAGCGAGGAAGAGGAGCGTAAAATCTATGTTTTCCCATGCCTTTCTCACTGCAATATAATCAAAATGTTTTCTGTCGGCCAATCTCCATAGGCATGGTCGCGACTCTATACTTTTGATAAGCTTTATCTTTTCTTCGTGTGAAAAGTTTTCAACACGCTTTTTAGTTTTCTTTTCCATTTTCCTGCTTGCTGGGCACAGGAAGATATACGATTTGGTATTTCCTGCGCCCAGCGCCAGTGTGTACATATTGTATCAACTCGATACTATCGATAAGCACTTTAGTATTTTTGCTACGTAGCTGGATACCCAGAAAATACGCAGCCAAAAAAAAACAATTCCTGCTACGACGATTTTGTATGGAAAAGTGTTTTTTTCGCTGTACTGGATACCCGGCTTTAGAGTAAAATAAATCGGTTTTTTTGAATTGTGCTAACAATTTCTTGACAAACTGTATATGAACAATCCTTCTTAATGTTCGCTTCTCTTTGCTGCACTAAATGAGCTTAACAGAAGAAGAAAAGGTTACGAAGGCGAGTAATGCTCTCTTTGCCTTATCTCTTTTTTCTTATTTTATGTACAGACATATTAATACATACATACCAGTGAACTGCAAGGGTGTCACTTTTCGGCACCTTAGGTACACCCATAAAATTATGAGTGCCGGTGGCACACTTCACCCTCAACACTAAGTTACTATGCGCATACACACAAAAAACAGCGGGTTTTGCGAGTCGCCTGTACAACGCGCACTCTTTCACCCATTGTGTTTTTACACTTTCTACCCGGACACCCGGGTTTTTTTAACGATTACGCGTGCCTATGTACCTGCACTCATAACGGAGTGTACTAGCAGGCAACAAGTAAAAACAGTCACCCATGCAAAAAAGGTTAGGTACGCAAAACACAAGTAAAACACCATGGTGTTTTCAAGACACCATGGTGTTACACTTATATTTTTGTCAAAAAAGGGTGTTTGCATTATTGCATTGTTATCCTTTTTGCTATCGTTATAACATTGGTAAGTTTTGCCTTGATATGCATAATTGCGTTGGTTTGCTTTTGTCTTATTTTGATTTGCATTTGAATGTTCAATAAGCAAGTGTGATTTTAAGAGCTTAGAGAAATGGCAGAAGAAATTAAAATAATATTGAGAGTTCAAAGTTTCAAAATAGTTGAACTTCAAGTCCTGAAATTAGCCAAGCGTCTGCGCCAAAAACAAAATTCTTCCTTTCGAAACTGGCAGCAACTTCAAATTCAACATTAATTGATTCGACTTTAGAAGAAATTGAAAGATATTGCAAAGCAAGGGAACCTATCAGCGATAATTTTGAAGCAATTGAGTGGTGGAAGAAGAATGAAAAATATTACCCTCTTTTGTCAAAGTTAGCATTTCAGATTTTTTCAATACCAGCAAGTAGTGCAGCAGCTGAAAGAGTTTTTTCTTTAGCAGGAAATGTCATAACAGAAAAAAGAAATAGATTAGGACCGAAATGTAGATTTTTTACTTTTTTGCATTCTTTTTTTAAAAATTTAATAGAATAAGTTAAAAATGAAAATTTTTATTACAAGTTTATTAATATGTTATATGAATAAGTTTTAAGTTCCTTAACCTTTGTTAAAATACATACATAATAAAGCAGTTAAACCGCAATTTATAGCATGTCCATATTTTTTACTATTTAGTTATAGCTACTTACTTTGTGGTCGAACGTCCCGGAATGGCCTGAGCCCCAGGTGGTCACCCTAGTTATTGTTTATCTTTCATGTATTGGCAATCAGGGTCCCCTGGCTCTTCATAGTTTAAAAGTTGTAGGAAAGGATTTAAAATCATACAATCTTTCACTTATTTATTTTTTGACCTGGTATTATGTTATTTAGTTAACTATGTGCCATAAAATTTTATATATGTAACCCTATTTTCTACCTTGCTATTAAGTTCGCAATAAAATATTATGGCATTTATAAACTGCAATTAAATACTGTGTTTAATTTAAGTTGGTACGAAACACACATTAAAAAAAAGAGTTAGAATCAGTTCAGCGTGACTCTGGAATTATATAGATATATATATATATATATATATATATATGTATTATATATAATATATATGTATATATATATATATATATGTAAACCGTAAACGGCATTGTGCGAAAAACTTTTCAGTTGCTGAGGAGCATGTACTTGTAGACCTTGTGGAGTCAAATCACAATAATTTTGATATAATAAAATAAATACAATGAAAGTGTCAGCTTGAGTCAGCTGTTTGCCTAACGATGATTTCACCGATATTTATTTCGGCCCTTAAACGGATTATCATTTTAACCGATAAAGGCCTATAAAGGCCTGAGCCTTTGTTTAGTTTGTGTCTCGGTAAGCCCTGAAGCGACAATGAGAAAGTCAATGTTGACTAAACTACGTTTAGTTTAGCCAACCGGACATTGAGAATTTAGTGAAGCAATATAAGCAAGCATATTGCTAAGTTTAACGTTCAGCTTTTCGCTTTGATTTGATTAAGTTCGGCTGGTGTTTGCATTCGCTATTTCTCGCAGTCCTTGCGCGTTTTGCCGCACTTGTCTGTTCTACTGGACGACTGATGCTGCCGCTTCGAGCCATTTGCGTGGCTCTGATCATAATGATGATCCACCAATTCCAGCAGCGTTGTCTGACGCTTGCCGCCAGCATTCTTTGGCGGTCTACTAGTAACATCAACTCCGGACGTACTATTGCCGAAACTGATTGTGCTGCTGCTGCCTACACTTTCCAAGGTGGCTGCCAACATCATTGCGTTTGTTTGTTCCTGTTCGGCATCATCGTCGAATAATACACCATCGCCATTTATTTGCGAACAATCTGAAATTGATGATGCGGTTGTCGCCGCATTTGCTAAACTTGGTGTGGCTTGTGCTTCCTTGGTTAGCTGCTTATGTGTGTTTAGTTTTTTGAGTTCTTCTAAGACGAATGCGTAGAACGATTGACCCTTGCCGTCTTTCTTATAACGACACAAAACGGCATAGAGCACAGTGGTGTTATGTGCCCGGAACAGTTTCCAAAGAACGTAAGGATCGTCGCGTAGCTGGCGGTTGCCGAATGTGTAGTAAGCCAATGGTCGGCAATGGTGCGCACATACCATAATCTATATAAGCGCCTTAAGGTGCGGATCGCCGCCAAAGGCACCGCAGCCCCAATTGCCGGTGGCGACGCCTGGCGCCGGTGTGGCCAGACCATGTTTAAAGCCAATAGATGCTTGTTGAGCTCACGTAAAATAAGGTCCTCACGGTACTGGTGCGATTGAAGCGCCTGGTCAAAACTGAGAGCATCAATTGCCACAATTGCAGTGTGGCGACGTCTTGAGCTATCGTAGGGCGTTTGATCTTCATGGTTGCCAGCCCAGACAAAGCTGCATGCATAGCCAGTGTAGTTACTATAGCGCCCACTTCCAACCATCAGCAAAGCCTCTGTTGGCAACAGACCCTCGGTCAAGAGCTTCGATACCAGCAGCTCTGGACAGATAACAAAGCGAATTTCCTCTTGCACACAGCCTTGGCCAAGAACGCCGCCACCAATAAACTTATTTGCAAAATCCACCTGCAGCAGTCCAATGCCCGCGTCCTCGATAGTTCCAACGGCATTAATGTGAATTGGTATACCCGAAAGTATTGTACCGTTCAAATACCTGTTCACCTCATCCTCCGGCTTTCCGCTGAGCCGCACAAATGTCAAGCAGCCCGTAGGTACATTGCTGGCATCGCGCTCCGTTGGACTGACGCGCCGAAAGTAATGGAAAATGCACTTTAGCTTTTCTAGCACGGATACACCACTCGACTGATAGAGCCTGAAAAAATTGACACTAATATCTATGTATAAACATGTTTTTATATGCAGATACAATAACTGAAAAACATACCACAGATACTTTTACTAGCTTTCTGATTTGTTAACACCTCTAGTGGCGGGTACGGCAAACATTCAAAGTGAACACATGCAAACCTCGACGCCGTGTGTCACACGTAAGTACTTATCTTCTTTTAAAAATATAAGCAAATTTTTGTTTTTGTAATTCTATTAGCTTCAAACTTGGTAATTTTTTATTTTTCTTTGGTTTCTCAATGTCCAGTTAAAGTGCCAATTAGTTAATCTCGGCATAAATTTAATGCTCGTGTTAAATCAGTTTGGTTTTCTCAATGCAAAGTTAACCGTATTCGTTCATATACTATCGCTTTAATGGTGCTGCCAACCCATTACGAGGAAATCAGGTATAGTTTATTTATTGTTTTGTGACTGCCAAATTCGAAACAAATGCTTAAAACATTAATTTTATTGAGCCCGGATGAAAAATATAAACGGCAACGTTTCGCTTGCTGAGGAGCATGCAGTTGATGTTCTTGTGGAGTCAAATCATAAGTTTATCGCTTTCTAAGCTCTAAACGAACATTGAGAAACGCAATTTTGACTAAACTTGGGATAGTTACGCTAACCGGACATTGAAAAACCGGCCCTTATTAATCTTAGCAACTTTATGGCAAAACTAGAAATTTTTTTTTTGTTTAATTTTTGGCTTTTTATACCCTGAACCCATAAAATGGGTAAATCAGGGTATAATGGTTTTTTGCAAAAGTATGTAACAGGCAGAAGGAAGCATCTCCGACCCCATAAAGTATATATATTCTCGATCAGTATCAATAGCCGAGTCGATATGGCCATGTCCGTCTGTCCGTCCGTCTGTCCGTCTGTATGAACACGTAGATCTCAGAAACTACAAAAGCTAGAGACTTCAGATTTTGAATATAAGTTCTATTATACCATAAGCAGAACAAATTTGCTTCAAATTATCGATAACTACTCTGGTTTTCGATATACACATAGAGTCGACTTCAAAAAAATGTCGAATTTGGAAAATGTACAAACGGGGGTTGAAAAAATGGGTAACGATAGAACTTTTCTCAAAATTTCGTCCAAATCGGTTAAGAAACACCATAGATAGCGTAAAGTTAAGTCAGTTATGAGTTTTGTTTAAAATGGATCATTATTTGAAGCATACTTTTAGGATGCAAGGACTGTAACTGGGTTCAAATCAATCAAATCTTTGGACGCCACGCCCCCCCCCCCCCCCCGTAACAGCCACCAGCCCCCCTTCCACCATATTATACTAACTTTGAGCTGGAGTCACCAAATTTGGAATTAGGATAGCGCAATTAACATCATAAACAGATCTGCAGCAAAACTTTGGACGCCAGGCCCCCCATACCAGCCCCCAGCACCCAGCCCCCTTCACCATATTCTACTAACTTTGAGCTAGAGTCACCAAATTCGGTTTGAGGATAGCTATTGACATCATAAATAGATCTGCAGCAAAAGTTTGGATGCCACGCCCCCCCTTACCAAACCCAGCCCCCCTTCCCCCAAATTTTACTATTTTTGAGCTAGAGTCACCAAATTTGGTATGAGGATAGCAATTGACATCATACACAGATCTTCAGCTAAAATTTTGATGCCACGCCCCCCATACCTACCCCAGCCTACCATCCACCATATTCTTCTAACTTTGAGCTAGAGTCACCAAATTTGGTATGAGGATAGCAATTGATTTTGATGCCTCGCCATTTTTATTATTAGTTTTACTTAAATTTATTTCGGAAAATAGTCGCCTCAGGCAACATTGACAGTATAGTTGGTTGATCGACGCCTAAGAGTAAAATATTAACAACAAGACTGATTAAAATAACATAAAAAACATAAAAAAAAAAAAAAAAAAAAAAATAAAACACTGTTCTTAGTTTAGTACATTTTTCACAATACAATTTGTTAATGGAAATCGAACTACGAACGTATAAAAAGATAGCACAGAAAGCACATCGACACACGACACAAACTTGACAATTAAAAAACGCAATACCATAAATACTTCTCAAATTTTTCGTGTGCTTAACAGAACCTTCATGTTTTTCTAAGTCCCTCTTGCCTGAAGAGCATTTGAGGTCCGCTTTGCAAAGTTTGCAATAAAAATAACAATTACCCTTACTGCTTTTCGTCAGCCAGGAAGAGTACTTTTTTTCCCAAGCTGCTGAGTACTTAACATCGTAGTGTAATTTCCTTTTTTTGGTTGGAGTTGCGTTTGCAACATCTTCTGCGCTGTCACTTGATAAGTTTTCGATGTCCATTTTTATTTACTTTTAAATTTATTCTTTTTTTCTCCACTTTCAATCACAAATAATCACAAATTACAAAGTAAGCGCTGCCAATCTATTTGCAATTTAGCGCTGCCAACCTATCGAAAACGGAATTTAGTGCTGCTAACCCAATAAACATTATCATTTTATTTATATAATTCATATTATATTGATATTAACCATAAATGTTAGTTTTTAGGGTATTTTGCCATTTTTTTAAAAAGTACGTAGTTTTAGTCTCTTTACACGTAGACACGTAGATCTCCTTTAAATAAAATTTATAATAGTCTTCTTTGTTAATAACTCAATGTGTGGGAGGCTCGCGCCGGGCCTACCTCACAATTTGTTGTTTAAATACGGGAATTTCGCAAGTTAGCTCAACATAGATTGTTTATCATATTGCCATCAAAGAAATTTCAACAAAAAAATTAGTAAAAGCCTATGTTTTTTACACTTAGAGTAAAATAAATCGGTTTTTTTGAATTGTGCTAACAATTTCTTGACAAACTGTATATGAACAATCCTTCTTAATGTTCGCTTCTCTTTGCTGCACTAAATGAGCTTAACAGAAGAAGAAAAGGTTACGAAGGCGAGTAATGCTCTCTTTGCCTTATCTCTTTTTTCTTATTTTATGTACAGACATATTAATACATACATACCAGTGAACTGCAAGGGTGTCACTTTTCGGCACCTTAGGTACACCCATAAAATTATGAGTGCCGGTGGCACACTTCACCCTCAACACTAAGTTACTATGCGCACACACACAAAAAACAGCGGGTTTTGCGAGTCGCCTGTACAACGCGCACTCTTTCACCCATTGTGTTTTTACACTTTCTACCCGGACACCCGGGTTTTTTTAACGATTACGCGTGCCTATGTACCTGCACTCATAACGGAGTGTAGTAGCAGGCAACAAGTAAAAACAGTCACCCATGCAAAAAAGGTTAGGTACGCAAAACACAAGTAAAACACCATGGTGTTTTCAAGACACCATGGTGTTACAGTTATATTTTTGTCAAAAAAGGGTGTTTGCATTATTGCGTTGTTATCCTTTTTGCTATCGTTATAACATTGGTAAGTTTTGCCTTCATATGCATAATTGCGTTGGTTTGCTTTTGTCTTATTTTGATTTGCATTTGAATGTTCAATAAGCAAGTGTGATTTTAAGAGCTTAGAGAAATGGCAGAAGAAATTAAAAATAATATTGAGAGTTCAAAGTTTCAAAATAGTTGAACTTCAAGTCCTGAAATTAGCCAAGCGTCTGCGCCAAAAACAAAATTCTTCCTTTCGAAACTGGCAGCAACTTCAAATTCAACATTAGTTGATTCGACTTTAGAAGAAATTGATGATATTGCAAAGCAAGGGAACCTATCAGCGATAATTTTGAAGCAATTGAGTGGTGGAAGAAGAATGAAAAATATTAACCTCTTTTGTCAAAGTTAGCATTTCAGATTCTTTCAATACCTGCAAGTAGTGCAGCAGCTGAAAGAGTTTTTTCTTTGGCAGGAAATGTCATAACAGAAAAAAGAAATAGATTAGGACCGAAATGTAGATTTTTTACTTTTTTGCATTCTTTTTTTAAAAATTTAATAGAACAAGTTAAAAATGAAAATTTTTATTACAAGTTTATTGTTATGTTATATGAATAAGTTTTAAGTTCCTTAACCTTTGTTAAAATACATACATAAATACGCAATAAAGCAGTTAAACCGCAATTTATAGCATGTCAATATTTTTTACTATTTAGTTATAGCTACTTACTTTGTGGTCGAACGTCCCGGAATGGCCTGAGCACCAGGTGGTCACCCTAGTTATTGTTTATCTTTCATGTATTGGCAATCAGTGTCCCCTGGCTCTTCATAGTTTAAAAGTTGTAGGAAAGGATTTAAAATCATACAATCTTTCACTTATTTATTTTTTGACCTGGTATTATGTTACTTAGTTAACTATGTGCCATACAATTTTATATATGTAACCCTATTTTCTACCTTGCTATTAAGTTCGCAATAAAATATTATGGCATTTATAAACTGCAATTAAATACTGCGTTTAATTTAAGTTGGTACGAAACACACATTAAAAAAAAGAGTTAGAATCAGTTCAGCGTGACTCTGGAATTATATAGATATATATATATATATATATATATATATATGTGTATTATATATAATATATATGTATATATATATATATGTAAACCGTAAACGGCATTGTGCGAAAAACTTTTCAGTTGCTGAGGAGCATGTACTTGTAGACCTTGTGGAGTCAAATCACAATAATTTTGATATAATAAAATAAATACAATGAAAGTGTCAGCTTGAGTCAGCTGTTTGCCTAACGACGATTTCACCGATATTTATTTCGGCCCTTAAACGGATTATCATTTTAACCGATACTCAGGCCTTTGTTTAGTTTGTGTCTCGGTAAGCCCTGAAGCGACAATGAGAAAGTCAATGTGGACTAAACTACGTTTAGTTTAGCCAACCGGACATTGAGAATTTAGTGAAGCAATATAAGCAAGCATATTGCTAAGTTTAACGTTCAGCTTTTCGCTTTGATTTGATTAAGTTCGGCTGGTGTTTGCATTCGCTATTTCTCGCAGTCCTTGCGCGTTTTGCCGCACTTGTCTGTTCTACTGGACGACTGACGACTGCCGCTTCGAGCCATTTGCGTGGCTCTGATCATAATGATGATCCACCAATTCCAGCAGCGTTGTCTGACGCTTGCCGCAAGCATTCTTTGGCGGTCTACTAGTAACATCAACTCCGGACGTACTATTGCCGAAACTGATTGTGCTGCTGCTGCCTACACTTTCCAAGGTGGCTGCCAACATCATTGCGTTTGTTTGTTCCTGTTCGGCATCATCGTCGAATAATACACCATCGCCATTTATTTGCGAACTATCTGAAATTGATGATGCGGTTGTCGCCGCATTTGCTAAACTTGGTGTGGCTTGTGCTTCCTTGGTTAGCTGCTTATGTGTGTTTAGTTTTTTGAGTTCTTCTAAGACGAATGCGTAGAACGATTGACCCTTGCCGTCTTTCTTATAACGACACAAAACGGCATAGAGCAGAGTGGTGTTATGTGCCCGGAACAGTTTCCAAAGAACGTAAAGATCGTCGCGTAGCTGGCGGTTGCCGAATGTGTAGTAAGCCAATGGTCGGCAATGGTGCACACATACCATAATCTATATAAGCGCCTTAAGGTGCGGATCGCCGCCAAAGGCACCGCAGCCCCAATTGCCGGTGGCGACGCCTGGCGCCGGTGTGGCCAGACCATGTTTAAAGCCAATAGATGCTTGTTGAGCTCACGTAAAATAAGGTCCTCACGGTACTGGTGCGATTGAAGCGCCTGGTCAAAACTGAGAGCATCAATTGCCACAATTGCAGTGTGGCGACGTCTTGAGCTATCGTAGGGCGTTTGATCTTCATGGTTGCCAGCCCAGACAAAGCTGCATGCATAGCCAGTGTAGTTACTATAGCGCCCACTTCCAACCATCAGCAAAGCCTCTGTTGGCAACAGACACTCGGTCAAGAGCTTCGATACCAGCAGCTCTGGACAGATAACAAAGCGAATTTCCTCTTGCACACAGCCTTGGCCAAGAACGCCGCCACCAATAAACTTATTTGCAAAATCCACCTGCAGCAGTCCAATGCCCGCGTCCTCGATAGTGTGAATTGGTATACCCGAAAGTATTGTACCGTTCAAATACCTGTTCACCTCATCCTCCGGCTTTCCGCTGAGCCGCACAAATGTCAAGCAGCCCGTAGGTACATTGCTGGCATCGCGCTCCGTTGGACTGACGCGCCGAAAGTAATGGAAAATGCACTTTAGCTTTTCTAGCACGGATACACCACTTGACTGATAGAGCCTGAAAAAATTGACACAAATATCTATGTATAAACATGTTTTTATATGCAGATACAATAACTGAAAAACATACCACAGATACTTTTACTAGCTTTCTGATTTGTTAACACCTCTAGTGGCGGGTACGGCAAACATTCAAAGTGAACACATGCAAACCTCGACGCCGTGTGTCACACGTAAGTACTTATCTACTTTTAAAAATATAAGCAAATTTTTGTTTTTGTAATTCTATTAGCTTCAAATTTGGTAATTTTTTATTTTTCTTTGGTTTCTCAATGTCCAGTTAAAGTGCCAATTAGTTAATCTCGGCATAAATTTAATGCTCGTGTTAAATCAGTTTGGTTTTCTCAATGCAAAGTTAACCGTATTCGTTCATATACTATCGCTTTAATGGTGCTGCCAACCCATTACGAGGAAATCAGGTATAGTTTATTTATTGTTTTGTGACTGCCAAATTCGAAACAAATGCTTAAAACATTAATTTTATTGAGCCCGGATGAAAAATATAAACGGCAACGTTTCGCTTGCTGAGGAGCATGCAGTTGATGTTCTTGTGGAGTCAAATCATAAGTTTATCGCTTTCTAAGCTCTAAACGAACATTGAGAAACGCAATTTTGACTAAACTTGGGATAGTTACGCTAACCGGACATTGAAAAACCGGCCCTTATTAATCTTAGCAACTTTATGGCAAAACTAGAAATTTTTTTTTTGTTTAATTTTTGGCTTTTTATACCCTGAACCCATAAAATGGGTAAATCAGGGTATAATGGTTTTTTGCAAAAGTATGTAACAGGCAGAAGGAAGCATCTCCGACCCCATAAAGTATATATATTCTCGATCAGTATCAATAGCCGAGTCGATATGGCCATGTCCGTCTGTCCGTCCGTCTGTCCGTCTGTATGAACACGTAGATCTCAGAGACTACAAAAGCTAGAGACTTCAGATTTTGAATATAAGTTCTATTATACCATAAGCAGAACAAATTTGCTTCAAATTATCGATAACTACTCTGGTTTTCGATATACACATAGAGTCGACTTCAAAAAAATGTCGAATTTGGAAAATGTACAAACGGGGGTTGAAAAAATGGGTAACGATAGAACTTTTCTCAAAATTTCGTCCAAATCGGTTAAGAAACACCATAGATATCGTAAAGTTAAGTCAGTTATGAGTTTTGTTTAAAATGGATCATTATTTGAAGCATACTTTTAGGATGCAAGGACTGTAACTGGGTTCAAATCAATCAAATCTTTGGACGCCACGCCCCCCCCCCCCCCCGTAACAGCCACCAGCCCCCCTTCCACCATATTATACTAACTTTGAGCTGGAGTCACCAAATTTGGAATTAGGATAGCGCAATTAACATCATAAACAGATCTGCAGCAAAACTTTGGACGCCAGGCCCCCCATACCAGCCCCCAGCACCCAGCCCCCCTTCACCATATTCTACTAACTTTGAGCTAGAGTCACCAAATTCGGTTTGAGGATAGCTATTGACATCATAAATAGATCTGCAGCAAAAGTTTGGATGCCACGCCCCCCCTTACCAAACCCTGCCCCCCTTCCCCCAAATTTTACTATTTTTGAGCTAGAGTCACCAAATTTGGTATGAGGATAGCAATTGACATCATACACAGATCTTCAGCTAAAATTTTGATGCCACGCCACCCATACCACCCCACTACCATCAATACTTCTCAACTTCTGGCTACAGCACCTTCATGTTTTTCTAAGTCCCTCTTGCCTGAAGAGCATTTGAGGTCCGCTTTGCAAAGTTTGCAATAAAAATAACAATTACCCTTACTGCTTTTCGTCAGCCAGGAGGAGTACTTTTTTTCCCAAGCTGCTGAGTACTTAACATCGTAGTGTAATTTCCTTTTTTTGGTTGGAGTTGCGTTTCCAACATCTTCTGCGCTGTCACTTGATAAGTTTTCGATGTCCATTTTTATTTACTTTTAAATTTATTCTTTTTTTCTCCACTTTCAATCACAAATAATCACAAATTACAAAGTAAGCGCTGCCAATCTATTTGCAATTTAGCGCTGCCAACCTATCGAAAACGGAATTTAGTGCTGCTAACCCAATAAACATTATCATTTTATTTATATAATTCATATTATATTGATATTAACCATAAATGTTAGTTATTAGGGTATTTTGCCATTTTTTTAAAAAGTACGTAGTTTTAGTCTCTTTACACGTAGACACGTAGATCTCCTTTAAAATACGGAGGTCTACGTAAAAAGTCGGAGGGTTGGCATCCCTGCCCTTCGCTCATTTGTCGCCGGCTTCGCTGCCCGGCCCTTTTTCTGCGCTGCGCTGCATTGCTTAGCCTATTCTTTCCTCTGCTTGCGCTCGCGTCTGCCTTACATTAATTTACTATACATATGTTGCAAACAACGCTGCTTATATTTATTTATCTGATGCTTACAATTCGAAAGTAATAGTAATGTAACAGTAACAAGTGTGTAAATACTAATTCATAAGTAAGTTCGTATTTCAGCATAAGTATGTGAGTAATGATAAGCGATAAGTGTTTAAGTAATAATTCATAAGTTTCGTATTTCAGCATAAGTATGTAAGTAATGATAAGTAATAAGTATTTAAGTAAAAATTTATAATAGTCTTCTTTGTTAATAACTCAATGTGTGGGAGGCTCGCGCCGGGCCTACCTCACAATTTGTTGTTTAAATACGGGAATTTCGCAAGTTAGCTCAACATAGATTGTTTATCATATTGCCATCAAAGAAATTTCAACAAAAAAATTAGTAAAAGCCTATGTTTTTTACACTTAGAGTAATATAAATCGGTTTTTTTGAATTGTGCTAACAATTTCTTGACAAACTGTATATGAACAATCCTTCTTAATGTTCGCTTCTCTTTGCTGCACTAAATGAGCTTAACAGAAGAAGAAAAGGTTACGAAGGCGAGTAATGCTCTCTTTGCCTTATCTCTATTTTCTTATTTTATGTACAGACATATTAATACATACATACCAGTGAACTGCAAGGGTGTCACTTTTCGGCACCTTAGGTACACCCATAAAATTATGAGTGCCGGTGGCACACTTCACCCTCAACACTAAGTTACTATGCGCACACACACAAAAAACAGCGGGTTTTGCGAGTCGCCTGTACAACGCGCACTCTTTCACCCATTGTGTTTTTACACTTTCTACCCGGACACCCGGGTTTTTTTAACGATTACGCGTGCCTATGTACCTGCACTCATAACGGAGTGTAGTAGCAGGCAACAAGTAAAAACAGTCACCCATGCAAAAAAGGTTAGGTACGCAAAACACAAGTAAAACACCATGGTGTTTTCAAGACACCATGGTGTTACAGTTATATTTTTGTCAAAAAAGGGTGTTTGCATTATTGCGTTGTTATCCTTTTTGCTATCGTTATAACATTGGTAAGTTTTGCCTTCATATGCATAATTGCGTTGGTTTGCTTTTGTCTTATTTTGATTTGCATTTGAATGTTCAATAAGCAAGTGTGATTTTAAGAGCTTAGAGAAATGGCAGAAGAAATTAAAAATAATATTGAGAGTTCAAAGTTTCAAAATAGTTGAACTTCAAGTCCTGAAATTAGCCAAGCGTCTGCGCCAAAAACAAAATTCTTCCTTTCGAAACTGGCAGCAACTTCAAATTCAACATTAGTTGATTCGACTTTAGAAGAAATTGAAAGATATTGCAAAGCAAGGGAACCTATCAGCGATAATTTTGAAGCAATTGAGTGGTGGAAGAAGAATGAAAAATATTACCCTCTTTTGTCAAAGTTAGCATTTCAGATTCTTTCAATACCTGCAAGTAGTGCAGCAGCTGAAAGAGTTTTTTCTTTGGTAGGAAATGTCATAACAGAAAAAAGAAATAGATTAGGACCGAAATGTAGATTTTTTACTTTTTTGCATTCTTTTTTTAAAAATTTAATAGAATAAGTTAAAAATGAAAATTTTTATTACAAGTTTATTGTTATGTTATATGAATAAGTTTTAAGTTCCTTAACCTTTGTTAAAATACATACATAAATACGCAATAAAGCAGTTAAACCGCAATTTATAGCATGTCAATATTTTTTACTATTTAGTTATAGCTACTTACTTTGTGGTCGAACGTCCCGGAATGGCCTGAGCACCAGGTGGTCACCCTAGTTATTGTTTATCTTTCATGTATTGGCAATCAGGGTCCCCTGGCTCTTCATAGTTTAAAAGTTGTAGGAAAGGATTTAAAATCATACAAT